>JAMJFZ010000958.1:0-83692 GCA_026225945.1 Cricetomys ansorgei
AGAACATTTCTAGAGCTGATCTTCATCTTCACGCTATCTCTAATCTGCCGAAACTACACAAGCTACATACACCGTGCGCTGCTGCTTTTACTCATGGGAGGCAGGCTAAGGGCTGCCACAGAACTTTCCTACGGTTACAGCCTGCAGTTCCCAGAGCAGAGATTCAAGCCCAGGCCAGACCCATTAATGTTGGCATCATAATTTAATGCTGTCTCAGGCATCTCTGTAGTTAACATCCACAGTTCAAAGGGAACCGAAGTCTGGAACGGATAATGGGAGCCCACTGCTACGCAGGGATGGTACCGGTACCTATCTACCCAGACCCTGTTGGAGCCACAGAGAGTATCCCATCAGCAAGTCGGGCTGAGCCCCTACAGTCTTAGCACTGGTATACCCCGACGACTCTCACAAAGCCATTTCTGAACACTTCAGAGAGCACAGGCCCTCCTGCTTTCACATGGGTTTGGGGGTACGGGATCTGGGAGCCGAGCCTCTTCTTCCAGACATGTAGTGAGACAGAAAATCTGCGCTGGGGATCCTGCTGTGGGCTGCCTCACTCTGGAGTCAGCTTGAGCTTGTCATTTAGCCCAGCACCAGTGGACGTGACCACTGCTCTCTCGCCTGGAAAAAAGAGCCTGAGAAGAGATGCCTATGGAATAGGCCAAGCAGGCCTGAGCCTTGGAGGTCCCTGGCCAGCCAGAATAATAGTTGGGCAACAGAGCCCCTCCAGGGTCCACAGGGTGGTCACAAATAAGAGAGAGAACTGCATGGCTTTCTGGAGGTGGAGGGAAACCATGGGGAAGACAGCTCAAGTATAATTGTTACGAGTTCAAATCTGAGCTTGGGACAGTGTGCCTTCCAGTGGGTGGACAAGTCACCCTAGCCTCTGGTAAGTCTGTAAAAAGGGTATAGGGTGTGAGCTACCTAATGCTTAGTGTTTATTAGCCACACACCTGCTAGCTGGAATAAAGTCCCAGTGTAGCAACAAGTGATGGCCTTGGCATTTGCAAATGTCTCCAGGGATCAAGGAGGATGAAGATCTGAAGTCTGGGGAGCCAGAGGAGGGAGACTGGCCCCCAAATGAGAAGCCAGCTTGGCCACTAGTCTGATTCAGTCTTGTGCTCCTCAGGAGGGGTAACATTGCCATCTAGAGGAGGTTTGGCAATGTCCAGAGACATTTTTATTTGTCACAAGTAGAGAAGGGACTGCTTCTGGCATCTAGGGCCAGATTGTTGATAAACATCTGCAATGCACAGTTTCACTAAAGAATTATGGATCACCTAGACCAAGCCAGACATAGTGGCACACACCTTTAATCCCAGCACTTGGGAGGCAGAGGCAGGGAGATCTTTGTGAGTTTGAGGCCAGCCTGGTCTACAGAGTGAGTTCCAGGACAGCCAGGGCTACAACAGAGAAACCCTGTCTATAAATAAAACAAACAAACAAACAAACAAATAAATAAATAAATAAAGGGCTGGGTGAAGAAAGCAGCCACCACAGGACAGGGCCTAGATTTGCAGGATTCAGTGCGATGTGGAGGGGGGCTGAAGGGGAAAGCCAGCCGGTTGTGGTCTCCATTAGGGCTTGCAGGAGTCACCCAGGGCCCCATCACACACCATCTGCCTGGGTCATCTTAACTCAGGATTCCCAGCCCAGCTTCCTGGGGGCGATGGGGAGCACAGGGTCTCCAGCAGCAGAGTGAGGAGAGAGCTGTTGATGGACCCACAAAGCACTAAGGCTGGTACCTGGACCGGCTCACCATAGCTCCACGTTGTTCCAGAAGCCACCTCTCTTTGGAGGCTTAGATGTCCCCAGCACAGATCTCCTGGAAACACACTCGAAGAGAAAACTATATTCTGAAAATTACTACTCTTTCTCTGGGGACCTCAGCTGACAAGGGGTGCTAAATGAGGCTTGAGCACCAGCTGCCAGCTTCTCCCTGGGAAGGGCTCATTTGGAAGATGCTTCAGAATATCCATCAAATGGGAACGTGCCTTGCTCATCTTTACCTGATATGTACTGGGTTCAAGATGGGTTCCTGTCATACTGAAAGATACCTCCACCACAGCATACACACACACAGGGACACAGACACAGACACATGCATACACAGACACACAGGCACACATACACAGAGACACACACACACACACACACACATATGCATACACATACACACACGGGAACTTGCATACATATACAGGCACACACACACAGGCGCATGTGCACACATACAGACACACAGACACACAGACGCACACACATACGCACACACACAGGCACTTACATACACACACAGTAACTTGCATACACACACAGAGGCACACAGACACACACACACAGGCATACACACACACACACACACACACACACACCGGGAACTTGCATATACACACAGAGACACACAGACACATGCACACACACAGAGGCATACACACACACACACACAGGTGCACACATACACAGGCACGCACACACACACGCAGGCACGCGCACGCACACACATACACACACATACACACACACACATGGGAACTTGCATACACACACAGAGACACACAGGAACATGCACACACACAGAGGCATACACACACACACACACACACATAGAGGCACACATACACACACACACAGGCACGCACACACACACACACACGGGAACTTGCATACACACACACACAGGCACACACACACACAGGCACACATACACACACACAGGTGCACACACACACTCACAACGCTGTCTGTGCAAACCCTCCACTCTTGAGCTCACACACAGGCACATTCCTAGCCTGCACTGTGGTTGAGGAGGACTCACTAGACCGAGATGCCTGGGCCTCCATAAGTCCTCCCCTTCCCCAGGCTCTGCAGGAGGCATTTACATGTAAGGGCCTCTCCCTTCCTAGGTGGTCTCTTCCTCCCCACTTCCCATCCTCTGTATCTTCCGCTGAGAAGCCCACAGATGGAGGCTGTCACCTCCAGATGGGCTCTGTCAGAACATACACAGGCTCTGGGACTGGCCCTGCGGTGCTTTCCCATGGTAACAGTCATCCACACCCTGATGACATAAGCTCTGGATGGCAAAGGCCAGCTTGGAGCACAGCCTAGGAAGGCCTCCTCCTCCTCACCACCCCTGCGGTGTGCAGGACTCCCTGCTAACAGCCCCCCGCCCCGCCGCCGTAGCGTGGGACTCCCTGCTTTAAAAACCTGTGCCTTGTTCCAGGGTTGCTCAGTCTAAGAAAGACTCCTTGGGATTGCTTGGCTTCTTTCCCACCTTGAACCAAACACCTGTGCCAGCGCAGTCCGGCTTTCAGCAATGCTTAGGGCTGAGCAAGGCCAGGCGGCCGGTCTGTGCCAGGATGCGGAAGGCATCAGGCCAGACGGAGTTCTTGAGCTTACAGAGACCAAAACTGATCAAGTGATCTTACAGATTCCGGTCTAAGTAGAAAGTGCAGGAGGGTGGTTCTCGGATTCAGGGCTAGCCTGGGATACATGGCAAATCATTGTTTCCAACGCCAAGGCTAGCCTGGGATACATGGCAGGCAAATCACTGTTTCAGTGGTACAGGATTCAAGGCTAGCCTAGGATACATGGGAAATCACTGTTTCAGTAGTACAGGATTCAAGGCTAGCCTAGGATACATGGGAAATCACTGTTTCAGTAGTACAGGATTCAAGGCTAGCCTAGGATACATGGGAAATCACTGTTTCAGTGGTACAGGATTCAAGGCTAGCCTAGGATACATGGGAAATCACTGTTTCAGTGGTACAGGATTCAAGGCTAGCCTGGGATACATGGGAAATCACTGTTTCAGTGGTACAGGATTCAAGGCTAGCCTGGGATACATGGCAAATCACTGTTTCAGTGGTACAGGATTCAAGGCTAGCCTGGGATACATGGCAAATCACTGTTTCAGTGGTACAGGATTCAAGGCTAGCCTGGGATACATGGCAAATCACTGTTTCCATAGAAAGCGAACCTGGAGAGATGGCTCTGAGGCTAAAAGTGTATGCTGCTCTCCCAAAGCACCCATGTTCAGCTCCGGGCACCCACATCAACAGCCTCACAGCCCCTCTAAGCGCCAGGGTTTCCAGCTCTGTGAGCACCCCCTCCCCCACGCCCTCCCCCCCCACCCTCCCCTCCCCCACCCTCACCCCCACCCCATCCCCACACAATTAAAATCTTAAAAATGAAATAATAAAGCAAAAGGGGAGGAGGAGGGTGCCACTCGGTAGAGAGCTGACCTAGCGTGTCAGAGGAGCCCACCGTGCCGGAGCCCCTGCACCACACCAGATCGGGGTGAGTGGTGCCATCCAGGCTGTAATCTCAGCACTCCAGAGGCAGACACAGGAGGTTCAGGAGTCCAGGGTCATCCTCGGCCTCAACGAGATACCAGACCCTGTCTAAAAACAACAACAGTGTACTTCTTCCTTGGAGCCCCCCTCACTCCCAACCCCCCTCACACCACACACATACACACACACTCTCAGTTCCTTCTCTGCCATAGAACTGTGATTGGCTGTAGAGTCTCAGTGGCAGCTGGGCTCCATCCTAGTGCAAAGGGGAGAGTCGGAAGAGCTTGACATGGTAACGCGTCCCACCTGGTCCTCTGAAAGATGTGCCACATTCCAGGAAGTTAATTCTGCATGTATACCGTGGACAGTGGGAGCAACACCGCCCCAGGCTGGGTTTTACCTCTAAATCAGTCACCAAGTTAGGTGTAGTTTTCAAAGCTACTTAGCTTTCAGAATTCTGGCTGTAGGGTTGTCCCCACTAGTAAGAGACTGGCTGCCCTCCTGGAGCTCACCCTCCAATGCCCAGGTATGTGGGCTTCCCCTCCACCTCTGTACAGCCAGCAGCAGCCCAGCCAAGAGAGCTCTTTAGACAGCAGGACTCAAGTTCTTCCATAGTAGGCTGTGCAGTGGGGAAAGTCTGCAACAGCTTCAAGTCAGGGACTGTCAGCATGTGCATACTTCGGTGCCGTGTGAGCTCACTTTCTGGTCCTAAGGAAACAATTGACGATGGGAAGGTACTTGCAATGTAAGCCTGAGGACCTGAGTTCAATCCCCAGAACCCACAACTGTAAAACCATCCACATAGAGTAGCACATGCTTGTAACAGGGCTCGCAGGCCAGCCAGCCTCTCCTACTTGGCAAGTTCCAGGTCAGTGAGAGACCTGGTCTCACAATGAACAAGGTAGACACCACCTCAAGAACAACATCCAGTGTTGAGTGTAGAAGTTTATGTTTAGTTGTTTAAAATAATCATTTTGTGCACTCTTGGAGGAAGGGCTACCTAGGCCTTGGTGTTTTTTATTGTCTGCAGGTGTTGGATTTATGTGAGGGATGTTTGATTGCTAATGATCTGCACGTGCTATCAGTAGAACATCTAGGGAGTTCTAGATCAACGAAAACACCTGAGCTCAGATGCTCGTGGTTCCACTGTCCAGTATGGCACTGGCCATGATGGTGGTTCCTCTGCTGAGGTCTGGAAGAGCTTGCAACCATGAACATACTTCCTTGTTGTCCTTGGTGAGCCACCACAGCAGCTAACTGCTACAGTTGAGCTCTGGCCTGCACAGATGACACACACACACACACACACACACACACACACACACACACACATTGAGAAAATGGCCTTTCAGTAAGTTTCTCACTGTGGGCACATGGAAACCAGTGAGCTTCCAGTACGTGGGAAATTGCTAGCTTTAACAGCCATAGGAAGACTAACAATGGGAAAACATCTCCTAGCTCAGTACAGTAAGCTACAATAAAGGGGGATTCAAGGCAGAGGCATGCTTCCATTCCTCTACGTTAAAACCAACAACAGGTTTGCATGGGAGAAAAGATGAAGGAAACACACCAAACGCTAATGCTCAGTCAGATATGTGTGTTAGGACAGGAAAGGTTATTTTCTTTCCTATATTATCCACTTTTCCTAAGTGTTGAGGGTCTGGCAACCCCTTCTCCAATTCACCGGCACAGCCCCCCAGGGCTGCGGGCTGCCCCTGTGGCAGGGACCCTCGTGTCTCCCACTGGCACAGGCCCCCCCAGGGCTGTGGCTCCCCTGTGGCAGGGACCCTTGTGTCTCCCACTGGCACAGGCCCCCCAGGGCTGTGGGCTCCCCTGTGGCAGGGACCCTCGTGTCTCCCACTGGCACAGGCCCCCCAGGGCTGTGGGCTCCCCTGTGGCAGGGACCCTCGTGTCTCCCACTGGCACAGGCCCCCCAGGGCTGTGGGCTCCCCTGTGGCAGGGACCCTCGTGTCTCCCACTGGCACAGGCCCCCCAGGGCTGCGGGCTGCTCCTGTGGCAGGGACCCTCGTGTCTCCCACTGGCACAGGCCCCCCAGGGCTGCGGGCTGCTCCTGTGGCAGGGACCCTCGTGTCTCCCACTGGCACAGGCCCCCCAGGGCCGTGGGCTCCCCTGTGGCAGGGGCCCTCGTGTCTCCCACTGGCACAGGCCCCCCCAGGGCTGCAGGCTCCCCTGTGGCAGGGACCCTTGTGTCTCACGATCCCATTTCTCGTGGCCCTCATGCCGTTTGAGTCACGTTTGCTCCTGCGTCCCCTGATGTTCGTAACATCTTTCTCAACAAGCCCCCCACTCTTCTCCCTGGCACAGGGGCAGATAGGATGAATTTTTTTTCTCTTTTCCCCGCAGGCTGGCCGAACGGCTTTATCCATCGTGATGAATTCACCCACCCGTGTGGAAATCGCAGAGCTTCTGCAGGCCCACTCAGAGCAGGGCAGGTCCCTGGGACAGTAAAGGCTGCTGAAGGACTGGCAGCCAAGAACAAAAGGCTACTTTTCTGGACCCCTCCCTGACCCTTAGAGAGGGCCATCGTTCAAGAGAAGAAGCTATGTCAAATATGCATACTACATAACCGTCACAGAATTCTGCTCATTAGGATGCTTGGTAGTTTTCCCTTAGGCCAAGCCCCCCAGACTACATGGGCTTCAGAGAAGGGTGCAAGATGCAGAGTGCAGGCTGCAGTGGAGTCATCCAGAAATTCAGAACATCTTCAGCCTTGAGCCCCTCGTGGCTCTGTCTCTGCAGTCCTGTGTAGCCAGCGGGTAGGCGAGGGCACACTCAGCAGTAGAAGAGCAATACTTTTTACATGGCGTTTTAAAATGCAGTCGCTTTTGTTTTTAATCAAGTATATACACGCAATTATGTCCCACTGAATATGCATGTCTAGAGAGAATGGGAGAGGAATCTGAAGGTGGGTGAAGTCGGGAGAAGCCAAGGCATGACACTTCAGAGTATTCCAGCGGCTCAGCTCCCTCTGTGGAAGCAAGCAAAACATCCAACCTTGAGAGTAATATTAGGTGCATGTTGGCAGAGCCCAGTTGTTTCAGCTGTTCCCAACCTATGAAAGAAGCAATGAATTGGCCGGCTTCTTGCCGGGAATGGTTCACTGTAGAAGTCGGTGTCATTCACCTGTAGCTGGAAGTACCCTGTGAGCCGGTACCTGCTCTGAAAGCTTCCAGGCTTCTGGCTGCACAGAAGTCCAGCCTCTGCTGCGGTAGCAGCCAGCCAGAGCAGGACAGAGCTCCCTCTGACCTGACAGCTCTCCCAGGGACAGTTCTTTCCCAAGCTTCCGAATCCCCTGGGGCCTGCACATGAAAGGCTTCGTAGTCATAGCTCTGAAAGTCTCATGCAAAAAAAAAAAAATCATCTTTATATAAAAGGAAGAGTGAACAAAATTGGTGATATGAGCATCGAAAACTCAGAAGCAAGAGTTCTCATTTGGACCGGAATGCCAACTTGTTTGGTACTCCTTGGGTGAGTCACGAAGCCAAGTTCATCGTCTCCAAAACGGAAGTGATCCTACAACCTGCCTCGGGGCGTCTGCACGAGTAACTGCTCCTGGAAGACCCAGAAGGGCTGTCTTCAGAAACTGCAGCAAACGTCTCCCCACAGTGTGATTTGAGAGATGCTCCCACGTGTGGGTGCTGCTCAGAGACAGAAAGAATGCGCAGCAGATGAGCTTTTAAAAATGCTGTAGGAGGATTTAGTTCAACATCAAAACACAATGTAGAAGCAAACATGAGCATCAGGAATGGTATACCTCCTTGCTTTGCAAAGGTTACTGTGTACCCAGCCCCCAGGATCTTGTCATGCAGCAGGTCTGAGATGAAGGCTCAGTCAATTCTGAGTGTCCAACTGGGCCCAGAGGATGCTTATGTGGTTGCTACAACCACACCTCGGGTGGCAAGCGCTGGCCTGGCCTCATTGTTTATAAATTAAAATGCTGCCTCTCAATTGATCTTGGTTTTTGGGTTTCTTTTTTTTGTTTTTTTATTTTATTTATTTATTTATTTATTTATTTTGCTCTTGGTTTCTTGGGAATTTACAATGCAGGCCTGCCTGTGTTAGCTAATTTCTTCTTAGGACAAAATACTCAAGGAAGGAAACTTACAAAGAAAAAGAGGGTACTTAGTCCACAGTTTTGGAGTCTACGTATGGTCTGGGGTCTGGGGAGGATCCATGACAGATGGCAGGAGCCTGTCTAGGAGGAGGATGGGGTCACAGCTGAGTATAGGAAGTTGGGTCCCAGGAGAATGGCCTTGATTGCCATGGACAGCATGGCCCCGGTTGACCCTGTAATGTCTCATGCTTCCCAGTACTAGGGTAAGAGATGAAGTTCTGTGGAGCCCTCACAGCCAGAGGGGGTCAGGGAAACCTTGTGGTTCAGCTTCGAGCTGAACCCTAATGAATTAGTCAGGGTGTAGCTAGAGCATGGGGTTGAATTGGTGGCACTAGTAATGGTTGTGTTCCCGTGGCAATAGGATTTCAGATGACTTCCGTTTCGATCCAGGGGAGAGGAGATTTGGGAGACGAGAAGACATATGGTCTTGCTAATTGTTTTGATATTAGAGATTTGGACTTGGACCTGAAGCCTGAGGGGACTGTCTCACAGACTACTTGAAGAATCCAAACTCCTTTCAGAAAAACACACGTGTGCCGAGCGCTACTCTTAAAATCCTACTGCTGGGTGCTCGGTGGATAAAGGCACTTGCTGCCTGATGACCTGAGTTTGATTCTAGTACCCACATGGTGGAAGATGAGAACCAGCTCCAGCAAGTTGTCCACCGACTGGCGAGTTATCCTCTAAGCAGCAAGTTGAACTCCACATGAGCACTGCACATACCTAATGAATAAGTAAATGTAACTACAATGTTCTTAATCCCAATGCTGAGCTGGACACGTAGCTGAGGGATAGAACACTTGTATGTCTGAGGCTCTTGGGTTCCGTCCTCCTGGCAGGGGAGAGGGGATGGGCAATACTATAGGTAGTGGGAGCCATTAAAGAAAGTCCAAACACTGAAGCCGTCCAATCAGAGGTGAGACTAGAAGCCAGGGGGTCAACTGGGAGGCTCTTGTGAGCCACTGGGTCTAAAGCAGTCAGAGTGGGGCTAAAAGTAAGCACTTCTGGGAAAGGCGCCGGGAATGAGAGTGAACCAGGACGTGGCTACAAACTGGAAGACAGAAGGAGTTGGTGTCACCGTTATCCTCAACACCATCCTGCTCTGCTTTCTTAGTTACAGGATCTCAGACTCACTGCCAAGGGTAGAGACTCTCCAGCTTTCCTTGCCATTTGCTTTGGCTTGTTAACTATCTGTGGATGATGAGATATGTGTAAAGTGATGCGCACAGGCTTCAGGTGAAGGGGAGGCCTGCACCTTCCCCTTCCCACTGGCCGCAGTGCTTCAGCCACCTAGCTTGATCCATGCGGATGAGGCTAACATCCCCAAAACACAGGAGTCGGAAGGAGCTGGGGTCATGTCACTTCTCTGGGCTGCTTATTTCCATTTGACATAATCCAAATGAACCACTGTCCACTGAGACCCCTCTTAAAATAGACAGCATCCTTGAGACCTCATGGCAATCCATTGGCCTCAGGATAGAAAACCCTTTCTGATGCTGGGCGTGGTGGTGGCTCACACCTTTAATCCTAGCACTCAGGAGGCAGAAACAGGCAGATCTCTGAGTTCAAGGCCACCCTCTCTACAGAGCAAGTTCCAGGACAACCAGAGCTCACAGAGAAACCCTGTCCCAGGGGAAAAAAGAAAGAAAAAAAAAAAGAAAGCCTTTCTGCGGGAGCTCGTCTCCCAGCTGGGATGTCTGTGTGGTTAGCCCCTGGTTCACAGTGAAGGTGGAATTCCAGCGCTGCAGCAGCGCTGCAGGTTCCAGGATACGAGCCGTTCGCCAGGGCAGCCAGTCTCTAAGCAAATGGCTATGGAAACCTGGGCAAGATCACTAAATTGTTTGAGCAACTTGAGAGAAGTCTCCGGCAGCAGCAGTGGTTCAGGTTCGTTTGTGAGAAGAGAGGGAAGCCAGAGGGGAGTGAGGCTTCAGCAGAGGGTGAATTTATAGGAACAGAGGTGGAGATTGTTGAAAGGAGGAGCCATAGTCAGAGAATGGGTGAGCAAAGAATGCTGGGGGCGTAGGTGGAGTGCAGGAGGGAGCCCAGTCATCCTAGCCTGCGTCACAGGGACAGCCTACAGGAAAACTCACCCCTGCCCCTTAAAGCAGGGAACCCCAGGCACCACCTGAGCCAGTCGTCTGGGAACTCTGACGCTGGTATTTAGTAAATAGCTCCAGCCATACAGAGCTATGAAGCTTTGGCCATGCAACAGCCATGTGCTTGGAGCAGATATTCAGACAAAGCCAGGGACCCCGTGCTTCTTTGGGACGCTCTCTGTAGAAACCCTCAAGCTTGGGAACTTTCCTGCCAGTACTTCTCGCATCCCCTGTAGGTACACAGCATTGTGACAGGAAGCAGTGAAGGCAGGGACAGACTGTGCTCAGTCCCAGCTGGGCCTATTATCACTGGTTATGATCTGCAACGTGGAGACTAGAGTGTTCTTGGTCCCGGAAGCAGCTGGTCAGCTGATACATGTGCGCAGTGGGCAGGCGCCCGCGCGGAGTGGACAGCCTCCATAACAGCACAAGCTGCCAAGCTTGGGTTCTCCCTGGACCCTAACAGTAGCAGCTTGCCTTGTGCGTAGTGGTGCAGATCTTTACTTGGTTACTTGGGTGGCAGAGGCAAGGGCAGGTAGATCTCTATGAGTTCGAGGCCAGTGTGGTCTACATAGTGAATTCCAGGACAGCCAGAATAGTGAGACCCTGTCTTTTTTTTTTTTTTTTTCTTTAAGCAGCTTGTAGTCATGGAGCAGTTAGCCTTCTGCCTCCATGAGTTCTACATCTATAGATCCAACCAATTGTGGATAAAAACCACTAGGAACCCTTTTCATGTGCCCTGGACATGCACTTCTTGTCATTACTTCCTAAACAATACAGTGTGACAATTTAATTAGCATTTCATTGTGCTAGGCCTAAGCATCTCTGGTTTAACGTACATGAGCATCACTCGGATTTGAAGCCACACTCAAGTCCTAGGGTGAGTCCTTTCTCCCTGAGCCTTTCTTCTCTTAATCCTAGTGTTTAAAACATTCTAACAAAAATTGAAGTCAAAGCTCTGAGGTTAAGATCTTGTACTGCTCTGGCGGGTGGTCTGAGTTCAGTCCCAGGCACCCGTATGGGGCAGGCTAACTGCCACCTGTAATTCCAGCCCTACGGGGTCCAGTGCTCTCTTCTGGTCGCCTCAGATTCCTGTATACTTGTGAGCATACACACAGAAAGATTCATGCATGTGAAAAGAAAGAAAAACTGGGAAGTTTGATTTCGATGCTGCAAAAAATAAAATATGTGTAGGAGGGTATGTGAGTTATATGAGAACACTGTGCCATTTTATATAAAGGGTGTGTGGATTCTGGTGTCCTTAGGACGTCCTTGACGCAGCCCCCTTGGACACAAGGGACAGCTGTACTTAGAAAGGCCCAGCTAGGAATTTTAAGAGCTTTAGATAAAGCTATTTACTTCTCACAGTAACTTTATGGATAAGTGCTAATATTTTCTTTATTTTACATTTGAAGAGACAAAAGCAAAGAGAGTTGAAAAACTTAGCCTAGTAAACTTCAGGTCCAGGATTTCAAACCAGCCAATCAGGCTCTGTGCTGGCTAGTTTTATGTCAACTTGGCACAAACTCTAGTCATATAAGAAAAGGGAACCTCGACTGAGAAGATGCCTCCACGAGATCAGGTTACAGGCAACCCTGTAGGGCATTTTCCTACTTAGTGACCGATTGGGGAGGGCCCAGCCCATTGCAGGTGATGTCATCCCTGGGCTGGTGATCCCTGGTTCTATAAGAAAGCAGGCTGAGCAACTAGTGGGCAGCACCCCTCCATGGCCTCTGCATCAGCTCCTGGCTCCAGGTTCCTGCTCTGCCTGAATTCCTGCCTTGGCTCCTTCAATGACAGGCTGTGATGTGGAAGTATAAGCCAAATAAGCCCTTTCCTCTCCAGGTTGTTTTTGGTCATGGATTTCTTCTTAGCAGTAGTAACCCTAAGACAGGCTCTGTGACAAAATTCTGCCGTACCCCAGATTTCTTGTGTCCTGCTCGTGTCCCAGGCTAGGGACAGGCCTGGCTGCAGAAGATGGACATACTTAGAGCACAAAGCTGCTAACAACTAGTGTCTGACCTGCAGGTCTGTCAAGGCCAACCCTTGGGGCAGTGTTTAATACTGGACAGTTGTGAAGTCAGAATGCCTATGTTTTAGCATTTCTTGGAAGAAAGGAGCCTCTGTCCAGGGCACAGACGTCTGGAGGAAGGAATTCTCTCCTGGGACCCTGGGTTGGATCCTAGAACCGTGACTTTACCAACTTCTCCCCTGGCTTCTGGTAGCTCCATCAGGGAAATTTTTGCTCTTCTGGTTTTTTTGTTTGTTTTGTTTTGTTTTGATTTTTGAAACAGGATCTTATTCTATAGGCCATTCTGGTCTAGCCTTCTCTTCATCTTGAACCAGAAGGGAGCCAAGACCCAACGTACTTCCTTTATCTCCTAGGTCCCTCTGTAGTACACATGAGTATTTGTTGGTCATGTCTGATGACCCTGGTGACCCTTCATACCCCTCCTAGACTGTGTCATTGGAAGCAGGAAGCCTGCCCTGCAGCTCACAGTGATAATTCTGTTGCAGATCCTAGCAGGCTCAGCAGGGCTGAGTACTGATGTTCTTGGAAAGGTCACAGCTGTGAAAGACACGATCTCATTTTTAATAAAAAAGAAGCTAGCTCCCTGGGATGGAACGATTTCCTAAAAACTATTTCGAGTGGGCAGGGTGGGTGGGAAGTTTAAAGATTAAAATCTGCAGAGAGTCTGCGAAGATACTGTCAGACATTTGCATTACGAAATTCAGCTTCTGCTTTTGATTTCCAAGATAGGGTCTCACAGGCTAGCCGCAAACTCCTGCCACAACCGCTACACGCTGAGATTACAGGGATCACGGGTATGTGCCACCCACCGTGCCCAGCAGCACAAGTGGAACACGCTTCTAGTACCCTGGAGAGACCTCTGCTCACAGGAGACCTGTAGCAAACCTCTGTAGCAAAGCCAACAGGCTCTGGTTGTGTTTCTCACACACCTGGCTCCTCAGACAAGATCCATTATTCAAAAGAAGGCATTGGTGGAAATTTTTCACTTAATATGCACTAGCCAGCCAGGTAAGGAGAAACCAAACTTCCCAGCAACCAAGCAATTCTCTAAATGTGTCTGTCAGCTGTGAACGAAGTGACTTTTATATAATGCCGGTAGGAACGGGGCTGAAGACCAAGAATAGTCATACTCTAACTAGGGAAATTTTAGCTCACAGAGTGTACTCAAGCCTATTCAAAACAAGTAGTAAAATCAAGGCAAGGTAGGTTGTGTTTTGTGGCTGAAGACTGAACCCAGGGCCTGGGCCTGCAGACTAGCGCAGGGATTGAGAGCACTGTGACTCTGATCCCAGGGGATCCGAAGACCTCTTCTGGCCTCCTTGGGTACCAGGCACTCATAGGACACACATAAAAAATAAACATATGTATATATACGTGTATATATTGTTTTTGTTTGAGACGGGTTTCCATGTGTAGCCTGTCTGTCCTGGAACTTGCTCTGTAGACCAGGCTGGCCTCGAACTCAGATATCCACCTGCCTTTGCCTCTTGAGTGCTGAGATTAAAGGTGTGTGTGATCATGTCCAGTAAATGAACCCAGGGCCTTCCTAGGCAAGCCCTTTACAGCTGAGCGACATCTTCTTTCATTCTCTGTGCCTATCCAGCTGTGCTTGGCTCTGTCTGTCTGTCTGCACTGTTCTCAAAGCACCAAAGCCTTTCTTCCCATCAGCCTGAGAATTCCTTCTTCCTTACCTTTGCCACCTCCAGGAAGTGGTGCCTCTCTGTGGCCAGGCTGGAGGGGGGCCCAAGTCATTGAAAGTGAGCACTGGTGAGATCTAGAAGATTGACAGTCTCTCAGAGGCAGCCGAAAACTGGCCGGAGCTTCTTACACGTTATTGCTTGCCAGGATGGGCCCCAGACTTGCAGACCACCGAAGGCAGCAGGAGAGAGAGAGTCAGCCACCGCTCGGAAACCCTCTGAGCTGAGTGAGCATTGGACAGGGACAAGCTATGGTGTCCTTGACAAGCATTTTAAAAATCAGATTTCTCAAAATGAAAACCCAACCCCTCTGCCCTCCTAATCCGATGTCTCTGTGGTGGGGGAGGGGAGTCTAAACACATCCAGTATTTTGTGAGTGCTCAGTTTCCTGGCTCCCTGATCCTGCCGCTGCCTGATCACCTCTTGTTTACCATTGATTTCAACTCAGGAAGGAAGAAAGCAGAACCAGAGTGTCCGTTGTATTTGTTGGTCAGTAGAGGCAGACACAGATGAGGAGGCAGCGCGTCTCTGGGCTGCAGAAAGCCTTGCACCCTGTGGATGGATGCTCTGCTACACTGGAGGGGTCAGGCAGGGTTGGCAGTGCATGCAGCAGTCTGGGGCCAAAGGGGAGCCAGCAGCCACCTAGAATACAAAGAGCCCAGCTCCATGGGATTCAAGTGGAGAGGACATGGCCTAGCCATAAGTTGGTTATGGGAAAGTAGAAAAGGCTTCCAGCAAAGTACAGGTCGGATCCTCTCAGATCCACACAGGCAGGCACTCCTGTCTGCCCCTCTTCTACCTCCTGCCCACAAGCCTCCGGGGTCTCTAGCGTCACATTGCTGCCCCTGCAGTGGGGGAGAGGCCCCAGCCCAGGCTTCCAATCCACGAATTCCTCCAGGTTCCCGTCTTCCCTTCATCGGGCCATGGCTGGGCCCTGACTTCTGGAAGGGAATGGAACACTGGTTGGCCCGGTGTCTCTGCCCCAACATGGGCCCAGGGTGCTGTCCTCCAGACCGCCACTCCCTGGCCAGGTCTCCCGTCAGCCAGTCATGTGTAGCCATGCCGCCTTAACATGTGGAATGTGCGCTGGGGAACGTGCGCTGGGGGGCCGTGTGCTGGGGGCCATGTGTCGGGCGCCGTCGCTCACTCTAACTAGCCTGTCTGCATGAGCACGTGGTCTCCCCTGCCCTTGCCATGTCTGCCATCCCCATCCTGGTGACCCATCCAGGGAGGCCTAGGGTGTGCAGGCCTGACCAGCTCTTCCCTCCCCGTGGCCAGGGCTGGGGTGGCTCCAATAGTTAGGGGAGGGTCAATTGCCAAAACTCAGTGCTTCCAGGCTCACCTAGGAGGCAAGATGGGGCCTCCTTCCTATGCCTTCTCCGTCCACAGAGAGCCCCTGAGGGGCAAAGCCCATGGCGGAGCCTTACTTGTCTCTCCAGGCCCTGTGGCCTGAGCCTTGTACCTGCCCACTAGTATTTATTGTCTCCCTTTGAGCCAGCTGGCCTGATGCCTCTGCCCCAGCTCTCAGTGCCACCATCCTGGGCAGGCCTTCCCTGGACCCAGTCAGGACAAGTGCACACAGTTGGGAGCTGTCTCCTGTGCCTCCCCATCCCCATCCCAAGTCCCTGTGTGGCGTCTGCCAGGCCCGGGCCTCAACAGGCTGAGGAGCCTGTCCCTGCTTCTCTTCTGACTGGAAATAAACAGCGCTGAAGGAGAAATAAAATTTTTTGACACAACTAACAACAAATCACTGTGAAGATTGCTTATGCAGAGAGAGGGATTTCAAATAAGAAATTAAAGCAGCAATGAGCCATGCTAATATCAGAAGGCAGACACTGGACTTTAACGTTTCCTTTCTCATCTGGGGGCCTGTACTTCTCTGTGGAGCTCTCACAAACAGGGTTATGAGCCATATTTATAATAAGAACACACGCCTGGACGTCCTTGAGACGTAAGTGTAAGGCTCGCCTGTGAACTTGTACAACACACATCACAAACCTGTTCATGACTTCACTTATTAAAAACATTTCTGTAAGTTATCTTTAACGACACATTGAGCAACATCACTCCCAAAACCTCTCAAATTGTATATCCAGCTATTGGTGTATTTTTTTTTTTTTTGAGACAGGATTTTTCTGTGTCGTCCTGGCTGTCCTGGAACTAAGTATTTGGCCTCTGTGACGAGGGCTGTAGCTCATTGGTAGAGCACGTGCTTAGCATGCATGGGTCCTAGGTTTGATTAGTAGCACTGCAGATTTGGGAAAAAAAAAAAAAAGTACAGAAAAAAATTTGGCCTTGCCTTCAGACTACTGAGTGGACTAACTCAAGACACAGCGGAAAACAGCAGCATTGTTGAAGGCATCTGACCACGTAAGACCCTACAGATCGTTTGCAGAGCATCTCAGATGGTCGAAACAAAAGACACGGAATCATCAGTCCCACTGCCACAGCTCTGAGCACATCCTTGTGGTGTGTGACTCTTGGCGGTGCACCTGTTACCACAAATGACTCTATCCGACTTCATTCCTACACTGGAGGCTGCAGGTTTGTTTTTACTCTTTGACTTGGGCTTCAACTTTGGTCTGGAAGGTCATTGTCCAAAGCCCAAGGATGAAAGATATCTCTGGAAACTCAAAAGATAACTATGTGTCAAATTGGTCCCCACAGAAAGTCCAGAGTGGCTTCCTGGAGTCGGTGAACTTTCAACCAGAAACTAACCTCACAGAGTAAAACAGCCCAGGCTTTTGTGGCCTTCATTTCTTTGTTTGGCTTATTAACTGGCCAACGGTGACCTGATTCCAAACAGCCTACCCTAGGCCAACAGAGTAGCCAATACCTCGAAGTCCACAGGAAAACCTTCTCCTCTACAAAGCTGAGGGGTTGTTAGATCGCAAGATTTCTGGTGAGGGAAAACAGCCGACTTAACTTCCACTGTGTGGGCTTCTGTGGATTGCAGGAGGAAGGACAGGAAGGGTGGCCGGAAAACCCAATGTCGCCAGGAGCAAGCTAGCGCTTCATTCTCAGAGATCCCCAGGGATGGAATCTGGGTGGGCTGTGGAAATCAAGACGTTTCTGTTTCCAAAATCAGATCGTGAGCTTACAGGATAGGCCGAGACTGGGATCTCGTGGTCACGTGATGCTTTGGGGTGTGGTGGTGGTGGTGTGGGACTATACCCAGGGTCTCATGCTTACAAACAGGTATGTAACGGACGCTGTAATTAAACTAAGTCATGAAGTCACAATAAGCAAAGTGTCAGTAGTTTACCCCACATCAAGATTAGTGGGGAGGCCTGTCTGAATAAGTCTGAATCTGGGGTTCGGGGTGGAGCCAACATTGGTAGACCACAACTAGGTGACAACTAAAGAATATCATTTTTCTGATTTATTTTTATTTTATGTGCATTAATGTTTTGCCTGCATGAATGTCTGTGTGAGGATATCGGCTCTCCTAGAACTGAAGTTACAGACAGTTGTGAGCTGTCAGGTGGGTGCTGGGATTGAACCTGGGTCCTGTGGAAAAGCAGCCAATGCTCTTAATGGCTGAGTCATCTCTCCAGTCTCTAAAGATTATCTTTTTAAAAAATCTGCATAAAGTTTGTTTTTGCCGCATAGACATACAGAAAGATTCACATCAGAACACTTGTCCTGTTTTGTGGGAGATGGGGTGTTACCTGTAGACCAGACTGGCTTTGCACACCCAGCCTCCTGCACTGGGCTGGGAATCAGACCTACACGTCTCATTCACTCTGAAGCCCTTTGGCACTGATTTATGTGTAAGGCAGTCACCCTATGTTGTCAGGCTGGTTTCCAACCCCTGGGCTCACTGACCTTCCTTTATCTCCTACTAGCTGGAATTGAGCTAGTTGGGTTGGGATAAGGAGCTAAGGTTAGGGATAAATCTTGTTTCTAAGACTTACTATGTATATTATTTTTGCCTGCCTGTGCCTGTGCCTGTGCCTGTGCCTGTGCCTGTGCCTGTGCCTGTGTGCCTGTGCCTGTGCATGTGCCTGGTGCACTGGATTCCTTGGAGCTGGAGTTACAGATGGCTGTGAACTGCCATGTCGTTGCTAGCTAGGTATCGACCCCGGTCCTCTGTAAGAACATCCAGCGCTCTTAACCACTGAGTCATCTCTCCAGCTCCTGAATTTGGTACAAATCATTAAGTCTGTGGTAATATGTTATGGTGGTACATCTAAGAGTAAACATGGAGGCAGTTTCCCAGCAGCTGCTCCAAGCAAAGTAGCACAGCAGGAGACAGGCTGACAGGCTAAGCCTTGGTTAGCTTGGGGAAAAACCAAACAAAACAGACAAATCTGTATCTACTCTTGTGAGCAGACTCCATAGGTTCAAGAACAGGTTGGGTTACTTGAGACCCATTGCGGAGCAAAACAACAAGGTATTCCTTTTAGATCGCCCTGACTCTTCAGTGGCTCCTCACTGAAGACAATTTCAAGCGAAGAACTGTACAAAAGCTGTCACAAGTTAAGGCAGAGACCCCATCAATGGGTGGACTGAAGCAATAATATTCATGTTATTAGGCAATATATAGTAACGGCAAGTCACTTTTGAAAATATGAAGGAAAATTAAGCAAACAAATGACCTGTTCAAACTTCAGGATTTAATATAAAAACTCACATCATTAACAAAATCTGTTGATTAAGTCAGCCTGTGCAGCAATTCTGTTCCAACTGATCTTGTCATGCCCCGCCCACTGTGGTACTTTCCCGGTGCGTGGGTTACGCCGGCAAGACGGTCCCTCTCCCTCGGTGCTATGTAAAGTTATTCTATCAGGGTAGCTGGCTATTAAAAAGCTACACATGCTGTTTAACTCAATCAACATTCAGGTAGTGACATTGCTTCTCCCTTCCCTGAAAAAAAAAAAATCTCAGCTGTCCAGCCTTCTGGACAGAGATGCAATGGCTCGCCGTCCAATTTTACGTGGTTTTGGATGTGCTTTAGTGGACCAGAAGCACTCCGGATTGCTAAAGTATATTGCTCAATCGTTCTTTCAGAAAGGGTATGTCAGAAACAAACTTCTTGAAGTCTTCAATATCAAAAAATACCTTGGTTTTCCCCTTAAAATCAAATGCCAGTTTGGCGGGATAAAGGATTCTGGGTTGAAAGCCTTCTTCCTGCAGGACTTTTATGATACAGGACCACTGGCTTCTCGCATCGATAGTGCTCGGGGACAGGTCAGCCGTCAGCCTGATTTTCGACCCTCTGTAAGTTATTTCCTTTTTTGCTCTGGAGGCTTTTAGGATTTTCTGTTTATCACCAGGACTCCAAAACTTCACTAAGATGTGTCTCGGCGTGAGCCTGTGTGCATCAATTGTATTAGGGATCCGATGGGCACTGATGATCTCGAGACTCAGGTCTCCCAGCTCGGCAAAGTTTTCCTCAATTATCTCCTTAATTATGTCCTCTGCTCCATTCCCATGGCTCTCTTTCTCGGGAATTCCTATCACGCGGATGTTGGAGCTCCGCAACCTGTCCTCTCTCTCCCTCTGCCTATCTTTACCGACAATCTCCTTGGCCAAGTGCAGCGTCTCCTTAGTCAGCCCCTCCACTGCATCCTCCTGATCGTTCACCCTCGCTTCAATCATGCATGCTAAGGAGTTCAGGTCATCCACCGAGCTCTTCATATCTAGGACATCGAAAAAGTAAAGTTTTTTAATATTTTCAACCTCCCTCTGCATCTGTCGGATAGCACTGACCACACTCCTTCTGAAGTTTTCTTCGGTTTCATGGATCAAGTCTGCTTCTTTGGCTGTTAACACCTCTATTTCCGGAGTCTTGTATTTCCCTTTCTCTATGTTCATTAGAAGTGGAGAGACTTGTGTCGAGACACTCAAGTTGGTAGACGAGAGCCTCTTAGGACCACCATTACCTGCCTCCAGTGATTCTGATGGAGAGGCCAAATATAAGGTTAGACAGGGCGTCCCAGCTCCCCGACTAGGCGTGGCGGCTGCCCCTCCCTCACCCTGGTACTTCACCAGCTTTTTGTCCATAGGGTCCCAGACCAAGTAACTAAAGGCAAGTTCTTTAAGTGCATGGAAGGTCTCCTTTTTCTTAGTCTGGGACAATGTCTTTGTGTTTACTGCTTCCTCTGATTCAGAATCTACCACCAAACTAATTAAACCAATCTCCTCACCGCTCCTGGTGATTTTCCTAACTCCGTGCTTCTCTACCACAGTAAGGCCCTGAAAGGTTGAACCTAATACAGAGGCCTCTTCTTCCTTCCCTATCTCTGAGTTCTTTTCTCCCTCTTCCTCCTCCCTTGAAGTCTTTTCCTCCTCCCCCAACTCTGAGGTCTTCTCTTTCTCCTCCAGCTCTGAATCCTCTTCCTCTTCCTTCTCTGAAGTTTCTTCCTCTGAGGTTTCTTGCTTTTCCTCTGGGATTTTTACTTCTTCCTCCAGCTCTGAATCCTCTTCCTCCTCAATCTCTGAAGTTTCTTGCATTTTCTCTGGGATTTTTACTTCTTCCTCCAGCTCTGAATCCTCTTCCTCCCCCATCTCTGAAGTTTCTTCCTCTGAGGTTTCTTGCTTTTCCTCTGGGATTTTTACTTCTTCCTCCAGCTCTGAATCCTCTTCCTCCTCAATCTCTGAGGTTTCTTGTTTTTCCTCTGGGATTTTTACTTCTTCCTCCAGCTCTGAATCCTCTTCCTCCCCCATCTCTGAGGTTTCTCCCTCTGAAGTGTCTTCTTCTGTCTGTAGCCACAAGGCCTCCTGCATCTCCAACTTTGGAGGTTCTTTATGTTTCCAATCCAGTGTTTCTTCTTCATCAGCCTTGGCTTCTGGACCAGCCACCTTTACCTCTCTGATGAATGGGAAGCTCAAACAGTCACTTCCTGTTCTTCCAGCATTGTGCTTCCTGTCTCCTAAAGTTTTACCCTAGAAGTTTAAAAAAGTTAAAATTTAAGCCATGTTTTTCAGTGAGTTAAAACATCTATGTCACCCCTAACTTTAATATACTTGCCATGGCAACAAACAAATCATCTGTAAAATTGCTTAAATATTGCTTATTTTTTTCTATGGTAATGAACATCAAACTCGGGGCCTTACACATGGTTGAGTGAATATGCTCCCACGGATAGTGTAGACCCCTACAGTTAAGGGGTGTGCTCCCACGGATAGTGTAGACCCCTACGGTTAAGGGGTGTGCTCCCACGGATAGTGTAGACCCCTACGGTTAAGGGGTGTGCTCCCACGGATAGTGTAGACCCCTACGGTTAAGGGGTGTGCTCCCAGATTGTGTAGACCCCTACGGTTAAGGGGTGTGCTCCCAGATAGTGTAGACCCCTACAGTTAAGGGGTGTGCTCCCAGATAGTGTAGACCCCTACAGTTAATGGGTGTGCTCCCACAGATAGTGTGGACCCCTACAGTTAAGGGGTGTGCTCCCACGGATAGTGTAGGCCCCTACGGTTAAGGGATGTGCTCCCAGATAGTGTAGACCCCTACGGTTAAGGGGTGTGCTCCCACGGATAGTGTAGACCCCTACGGTTAAGGGGTGTGCTCCCACGGATAGTGTAGACCCCTACGGTTAAGGGATGTGCTCCCAGATAGTGTAGACCCCTACCGTTAAGGGGTGTGCTCCCACAGATAGTGTAGACCTCTACTTCCTGTCATCTATTCTCAAAGACATGGCTCCCTAAGAAGATCGGTTTCCTGTAAGGACCCTAACAAACCGCTTCTTCAGCCGCAATTACAACAGATTTCCAAAGAGCTGCCTGCTCCGGCCCTTCTGCACTCCTACTACTTCACGCGTTCATGTGACTACCTGCGTGAGCACATTTAATGAGCTTGCTTCATTTTTCAGAACCCTCTAGAATTAAGACATTGTGCCAAGCTGTGGTGGCACACGTCTTTAAGTCCAGCACTCTGGAGGCAGAGGCAGGTGGATCTCTGTGAGTTCGAGGCCAGCCTGGTCTACAGAGTGAGTTCCAGGACAGCCAGCCAGAGTTACAACAGAGAAACCTTGCCTCGAAAATAAATAAATAAATAAATAAATAAATAAAATTGCAGCCTAGATTCACCTGAATGTTCATTTACCTTTCCCTCTAACACATAAACAATGTAACCTGTTTTTTCATTATTAAATTGAATGTATTTGGGGGGGGTGGAGGGGGGTTGCCACAGCATTCCTATGAAGGCCAGAAGTCACGAGGAATTAGTTCTCTGTCCCACCACGTGGGTCCCAGGTACCAATGCAGGCTGGGGCAGCAAGTACCGTTCTGCTGAGACAGCTTGACTGCCAGCCAGAAATTTAACTTCTTGGGGTTTTTTTCTTTTCTTTTTTGAGACAGGGCCACTAATAGTCTAGGCTGGCCTCAGCCTCCACGCCCCATCTGTATGCTGTTGGGGACTGAGCCCAAGGCCTTGTGCACACAAGTGTGGACTCTCCCAGTGGAGCGACATGACAGCTCTCCGTCTTCGCAGCAGTGACCAGACAATGGGCATGCGACCTGGGATCCTGCGCTTCAGAGGTGGAGCTGCTAGGAGAAGGGTGGAAGCTAGCCTGGGCTAAATGAGAGCCTTAATCAAAACAAACAAAAACAACAAATAAAAACAATGTAGTAAGCAACTGGACACTGAGGTTTGAGTCCAACTTACACAAGGTGGCACAGGTTTCAGGTGTGATAAAGCCTTCAACATGAAAAACAAAATCATAACATTTACAAAATCTACCTGAAAATTTAAGATTTTTTTTTAAGAGGCCATACTCTTGGGAAGCCTAAGTGTGGACCTGGCAAGTGTCCATGGCCTGGCCAGTAGTTAATAAAGCTCTTAATTATTAAAATTTGAAAAAAAAAGTTTTTTTTAAAGGAATATGAAGTACTAGAAAACACACCAATGCTTTATACAATGGAAGGACTAGTACTCTCCACAAGAGCTCTTTTAAAACAGTAAAAGGACACAAAAAACATGACTTTCAGGAAACCTAGAAGCTCAACAAAGACATGGAAATAAACACAGCCTTACTACCGGAAGAGGCGAACCAAAACCACACGCCAGCCAGAGTACACATAAAATCTTACGGCTCGGGGGTCCCGGCTGTGGAAGGATCCCTCGAATGTTCACGCGGTGGCACCACCAGCATGCATGCGACAGGTATCTTTACAATAAATCAAAACGTACCAGGGAAAAAGAGAGACTAGAGCAGCTGGGGTTGCCACAGCCCTGCAAGTCCAGCCTTAAGGCGGCGGAGGCAGGAATAGTCAATGTGAGGCCGGCCAGCCAGCCCTGTGTCTGTGAAGAGAGTACCTGCAGCCCAGCCCACCTCCACACAGCCATCTAAAAACTGATCAAGAGAAATAAAGCAACCAGACGTGTGGAAGCCTTGAGCAGCCCTCTAGAAGGGAGGAAGCAAGAGTGGCCAGTAAACATAAAAGCCATTCAGCTCAGTAGTGTCGGGTGGATGAGCAGGCGTGGGCCATCACGACACGGCTGAACGGTAGAGACACGCGGCTCTTGCAGAGGACCCGAGTTCAGTTCCCAACATCTACACGGTGTGGCTCCACGGGCCACGGGCTTTCTTCTGCCTGAGGGCACCAGGCAGGGTACCCGCAAGGGCACCAGGCAGGGTACCCGCAGGCAGAACACTCTTGCACACATAATTATTTTTTAGAAAGAAAATTAAAGCGGTTATTTACCCCTGATAGTCCAGCCGCTATTCCCGCTGCCGAAAGCTTCGGGTGTAACCACTGAAGCCCCCACCCCCACCCTGTTTAGGGAATTAAAAGACACTCAGTGCTTCCCTTACATTTAACACACCTATATTTTACTGTCGGTTTCTAGAACTCCTGCCAAACAAACTTCGGTTCCCCGCTCCCCTCTGAACTTGCGCCAGGACTCTCATTTCCAACTTCAGAGCGCTAGCGTTCTACTACCCACGGTACGCGTTTTCCTAAGGAGTCATCTCTTAGGTGGGGCTTACTCTCCGACCACACCGAGTCCCACGGCCCGCTTACCCGGCTCCCCCGAAGCCCCGTGCCCGCGCCGGCCGCTCTTGTTTCATCCCGTGGCAACACATCTTTCAGCAGCTCTTTCAGAAGAGACCTTGTGCCCGCGAACTGCCGGAGGCTGCGGAGGTCTGAAAAGGTCCTCGCCTCGCCGTCCCAGGTGAAGGCCAGCCTCACGGTGCACAGCAGCTCGGGCTGCAGCCCCTTCTCCTGCAGCCGGCGGAAGACGCGGCCCCAGCGCCCGCGGACGCCCAGCGTGGCCGCGGAGAAGTCGGCCGCCAGCCTGAGCACCGCGCCCTCCCCCGGCTCCTCCCCCGAGGGCTTCGGAAGGGTGTCTCTGCGCGGATGGCTGGTCTCTGCGGCTCGGTCCTTCTCCCCCTGCTTCCTGCTCTCACCTTCTGAAGCTCCTCCCTGGCCTCTGCCCTCCCCACTCCCGGCCCCCACACCCCGCACGGCCTCTCCGCTCCTTTCCAGCGACGGTTTCACCACTGGGCCGCTGCTGGGTTGTTTAGCTTTGTCCTGCTTCCCACTCTGCTGACTGCTTTCCCCATCTCTTCCAGAATGTCCCCCCTCCGTTTCCTCCCCTGGCGTTGGCCGTTCGGAGGCCGAGTCCGGTTCTTCTTGCTGCTCTCTCCCGCCCTCTGAACCGGCCTCAGCGGGTGAGCACTTCACCAGCATTTCCTTTAGATCGTTCTTAAGGCTTTCTCTCATCTCTACAAACATCATGTCTTGCATTTCCATTAAAGCATTAAACTTCTTCATCATGACCGTCGATACGTCTTTGTACTTGAGATCCAGAGTTGGCACCACCTCCTTCTCCGTGTCTAACGGCTTTTCTTTCTGCTCCTCTTGAAGCCTCGCTGCTTTGGACTGCACACCCGACATTGTGAATACACTAACACGGGATTGTGTGTTCTCCTGGAGAGGACTTCAGAAGTTCTAAATCCGAAAAAAAAATAAAAAAATCTGAATACAATCAAATGAGAATTTATTCAATATGATCACAAGGAAAAGAGGTCAGAACTCACAATTAATGCACAATGACTAAAACCCACTTAAAGGTGGTTATGGTGGTGCGTGCGTCCCTGTATTCCCACCTAATAAAGAGGTCGGGCCCAGGAGCTGGTGGTGAGTATAAGCCACAGAGTGAGACCCCGATCTCAAAAACAGGGGCCGGGAATAGCTTGGTAACAGCTTAAAAAGGGACACCTTTAATCCCAGCACTTGGGAGGCTGAAGTGGGTGGAGCCCTGTGAGCTCCAGGGCAACCTGGTCTACAGAGTGAGTCTGAGGGCAGTCAGGGATACACAGTGGGACCCTGTGTTGTGGAAGTTTATCTTTAGCTGTGATTAAAATAATTGTTTTGTGTACTGTTGGAAAAAGGGATGCATAGGCCTTGGCCTTTTGTATTGTCTGCAGGTGTTGGAATTCTGTGGGGAGGGGGATGTTTGATTGCTGATGATCTGCACCTGAGGAGTTCTGAATGAATAAAAACACCTGAGCTGAGATGCTCAGGGTTCCACTGTCCGTCTGGTGCTTCCCAGTACGGTGGTTCCCTCTGCTGAGGTCTGGCAGAGTATGCATCTATGAAATGATTCCTTGTCTTCTTGGTGAGCCCCCACAGCAGCAAACCTGTTTCAAAAGACTTCAGTTAACACAGCTGTGGAAACAGCTCAGAATGTGCCTACTGATCTGAACTTGATCCCTGGGACCCGCATGAAAGGACGGAACCCATTTTACAAATTGTCCTCTGACTTCTCTCTCTCTCTCTCTCTCTCTCTCTCTCTCTCTCTCACACACACACACACACACACACACTATAGCAAATAAAATTAAATTGAAAAATAAAAATGGAAAAAGTATGTATTACATACCCAAAACAGAACAAAACAGTTTTGAGGTCAACTAGGAACATTATTTTTCCAGAGTGTCAAATGTTGGATACTCCCCAAGTGAAGTCGATTCCAGTCCTCTTCCCGCCTCCCACAGCTCCGACCTGTGCTTAGGGACCCTTAGGCTGTGGCTCCCTGGCCAGGTAGAGTAGGAAGAAAGAGGCTGGCCCATCCCAGCAGCCGCACAGAACAAAGATGGGCTGGGAGACTGAACCAGTCCCACCCAGGACAGCAGCTGGGATTTCCAGACCCACCTTGTGCCATTCATCGACTTAGCACAGGAGCTCCCCACCTGCGGGCTCGCCACCACGGGCCACACCCACACTGCGCAGAGAATGGGAGAATTGAGAGTGTGTGAGGACTAACTGCTCAAGGGGCAGAGCTAGACACCGGATCTCAGACACTGGGGACCCAAAACCAATTCTATGGGAACCAAACATCCTGAGCATGGAGGCTGTGTCTGAGCACATGGCAGAGAATGTGCTGGAACCGGGAGGGGAGGAGTGAACAGGTCTTCTGACCTGGATCCCTAAGCTTCCATTACTGTTACAAAATGCAGAAGACAAGCATCTTAAAGAAAGGTTCCTTTGGGTTCAGTTTTAGGTCTTAGCACACAGCTGCTTGACCCCTTGGGCCTTTGGAAGCAGCACGTGGTGGTGGGTGCTTGTGCAGGCCGCGTCTGCTCATGGCTGGGATCTCTTTCTTGTAACCTGATTTACCTTCAATGGGCCTGGCCAGGAAGGCCCCGCTAGCACGCGGGGCTGTCTGCAGGGCACAGATGGCCCCGCCTAAAGGTGATGCCCACCACACACCCACACTGGGGCAAAGAAAGATCTTCTGTGTTCGGGCAGGGTAGGGTCTCCTTGTGCACGCCGGCCGACCTGGAAGCCCTGCTCCTCCTCCTCCTGCCTCTGGAGTTAAGGGCAACTGGTGTGCACTACCTTTCTTTCTGGGAGTACCAGCAAAAAAAAATGTTGAGACAGTGTCTCTTGAAGCTTCAGTTGGCCTACAAACTTGCTAAGTAGTTTAGGATGACCTTTTGACCTTCTGCCTCCAGCTCCCAGCTGCTAGAGGCCTGTGCCTACAGCCAGCATGTAGCAATGTCGGGGTTTTTACGTTTGCTTAAACCCAGAGCCTTTGCATGGTACGTATGTAAGCAACCCCCACACAGCACCCCCAAGCTGGACCCCTAGTCCTTAAGAACTTTTAAAGCATGAAGTTTCTTAGCCATTATCCGTGCTTCTAACATGTTCTTAACAAAATCCAAGAGCAAAACAGACGAGTCTACGCTCGAGGTCACTGTCTATGCTGTATCCTGTTGGGGGAAGTGTATAGTTACGTACAAAATGTTTTGTGCACTGTTGGGTGAGGGGCTAGCCTGGGGCTAGCCTAGGTCTTGGCTTTTTGTACTGTTTGCAGGTGTTGGGTTTCTGGGGGTTGTTTAATTGCTTATGATCTGCACCTGAGAAGTTCTGAAAGAATTAAAAACACCTGAGCTGAGACATTTAGGGGTTCCACTATCCAGTCTGGTCCTGACCAGGATGGTGGTTCCCTCTGCTGAGGTCTGGCAGGGTTTGCACCTATGAATATGCCTCCTTGTTGTCCTTGGTGAGCCGCCCCAACAGCAGCACACTACGGTATATAAAGGTACAAAGACAGACTTCAGTCAGAGGCTTGTAAAGGCCCTGGGTTCTCTCTATGCTTCCCCCCCAATTCCTTTAGACCAGGTATGAAGGCATGCTAGTAATCCCAGCACTAGGGAAGCTGAGGCAGGAGGATTGCTTCAAAGAGACCTGCCTGGATTACAGAGTGACTCTATCTCAAAACACAAAGCACAGACACACACACACACACAAAATGAAAAAATACAAAAGATTCAACCCAAGTCCAACCCCCACAGGTGGGAGAGACTGACTCAAGCTGTCCTGACTCTGCTGGGCGCCCTGACACACATGCGTACGTGAGACACATACAAATAAATGAAATAAAATTTAAAACTTTTAAAATATAGCCCTTGTGAAGTGAAGCCGGAGGATCTGTGTCTGAGGCTAGCCTAGTCTACCCAGAGAATTCCAGGCCAGCCAGATATGCAGTGAGACCTCCAGGCCAGCCAGGATATGCAGTGAGACCTCACCTCAAAAACACCAACCAAACAAGCGACAGCAAAACGGAAAATAGTTCTTCATCGTTAATCTGGAAACTTGAAGCAAATTTGTTTTATTCTGGTCTAGAACTTGCTAGAAGCAAGCCTGCATCTGTCTCCTGCCGGCTTCCTGAACGCTGAGAATGCTGGCCCAAGGCACCAACCCTGACCTTAGAAAAGTTTTCTTAAGTTATACCCAAACCCCAGAACTCTAGAAAACAGCAAGAAGGAATATTTCAATATTCCAGTGTTTGTAAGAGGCTAGATGATGTGGCGGGCGATGAGGGGAATTTCCACAAGAGAAGTCTCCTAAGTGGATGCAGTTCCTCGGGGGTCGTGCGCTGGGACTCAGCAGGGCCTTATGCACCCTGAGCAGGAGCTCCGTTGCCGAGCTGCAAGCGCAGCCGGATGCAAAGACACTAAAGCAAATATTAGTAAATCAAACCCATTGCCTTCAAGCAAGCTTATAGCAAGATCACGTTGGAAGTATTCATAAAAGAAAGGCAAAGGTAAATAGTACCATGTTGCCCTGCAAGAAACCTAGTCTTGGGGTAAGAAGCAAGCGGTCCTGGTCATCCTTGAAGCACCGCAATAAATAAATCAAAGGTCACCACACTTTCAATCCCAGCACTCAAGAAGCAGAGGCAGGCTACCTTGAACTAACTCTGCAGCTAGCCAGGCCTTAAGTTGACAGCCTCCTGGCTTCATCCCCTTAAGCAGCTGAGACACAGGACTGCCACCACCAGGGTCCAGACTAGGAAAAAATGTTCTTTAGCTAGAGGTGCAAAAAATCTGAAGTACGCAGCTTGCAGAAGCAGCGCTGGAGGACAACACTCACAGTGAAGCTTTGAACTGGCTTATGTGTGAGGCTCCAGAACCTGTCAGCTCCACTCCATCAAAATAAAGTGAGCTGACTGGGCAGAAGGAGATTTGTTATTTTTTTAAAGACAATCTCGGGCTCGGCTGCTCTTCTGGAGGACCTGGGTTCAATTCCAAGCACCCACGAAGTGGCTCACGACCACCTCTGACTTCAGTCCCAGGGGATTTGATGCCTACTTCTGACCTCCTTGGACACTGGGTTAAGAATGTGGGAGGGCACAGGCACTCGTAGCCACTGGGACCCACTGCGCAGGCCTGTTCCGTTTCTTACATGAAGAATGCAAAGGGGCCTGGTGTTGCAGCCCAGTCACAGGAGGCATGCGTAGGTTCTAATCTCCAGCACAGCAAAATCAGTTTGTAACTTTTAGGGTTCCTGTTTAACACGCGGGAACCTCCTGAATGTTCACAGGAACACAGTTCCGGCTGCTTTGTATATAGTGCATATACATTGAAAAGCCAAGGATAAGAATACAAGATATTATTACTAAACAGGAAAAACGCCAATAGAGTTGAAGAGATCACAGAAACAAACAACGAGCAAACCAACAACAAAAACGAGGCTACTTTCTCCAGCCGGCGTCACGAGAACACTGAGGAAAGTCTGTGCTGCAGAGCTGCAGAGGCCGGCTGGCAGATCGGGGCCACAGTGCTGGGACACGGGGGCCTGCAGGTCGGCAGGTTATCTTATCTTGGGCTAGTTCCAGGGCTCCAGATCAGCCATTACTTGATCACCACCCCTCTTCTGAACTAACATCTAGTGACTAACAGATAGGAAGCATTTAGAAGCTATAAACGTAGCAGACCACTAGAATTAGCTGCCATGAATCCAAAAGCTAAGAATGTCCTCAGATAGCATCCTGGGCCTGTAGAAATGCTTCCCCAAACTCTCTGCCTGCCTCCCTGATGGACCCACCAGTGTATTTTAAATTTGCCTTGATTTATGACTTTCTTTGTTCTGTAAAACTATAAAACTTTATGGAACTGCTTCAACTCTGTAATCCAGAATTTGTGGTAACCGTGTTCCCGGGCCATAATAAACTGTCTCTATTTCCTTACGGTAAGAGCTGTGGTTTCTGCAATGACACCGAAATTAAACGCAGCAGGGAACGGTAGGTAGCGGGAGCCCGAAAGCCCAGCACTTGGCTGAAGCCAAGGAGAGACACAGCAAGTACAGCCGCCCAGGGCTTTTGTGCTAGACTTTGTCTCAGTAACAAAACAAGTCAACACCACCCATCCTCTCTGCCAGGGAAAACCATGTGTGTGGGAGAAACTAGGCATGTTGCTCAACTGTGATCTCAGCACTTGCAAGGAGAGGGCAGGAGGATCAGGACTTAAGACAGGCCTTGGCTACACTTGGTGGCTAACCTGGAAGACATTAAGACCTCATCTCAGAAGAAGAAGAAAAATTACACTAGCTGCTCTTCCAAGGGCCTGGGTTCAATTCCCAGCAACCTGGCTGGCTAACAAGTCTGTAATTCTAGCTCCTGGGAATCCCATACCCTCTTCCAGCCTTCTAAGCAACGCACACACACAGATGCATGTGAGCAAACGGTGAAATGAAGTTTAAAAAAAGGGAGAGAAATCTCTCGAGCCAGGTCATAGCTGTAAGTCTCTGCTCCAAAACAAGATCTTGTCTTAAAATAAACCCTGGCTTTGATCCAAATAAGTAACAAGTTCTCAATACTTGATAATTTGGTTTTATGTGTGTTTGAGAAAGGGCCTCCCTGTGCATCCCTGGAACTCATCATGTGGCTCAGGGTGGGCATGAACTAGTAGGAACAGTCCTGCCTCAGCCTTTCAAGTGCTGGGGCTAGACCCAAATCCTCACATTTGACTCAAGATCAAGAACGGAAAACCCCTCCTGGAGCAGATACCTGTCCTCCCAGGGTTACAGTTGTCTCTCCAGCTTGTGGGCAACTGACCAGGCACAAGCCACAGTGCCCACTGCTGGACTTCATGAGTGATGCGTCTCACCGGGCACTGTATACATGCCAAGTGCCATGATAACTGGAGCTGTCCCCTGCCTGTGTGACTGGCTGAAGTGGCCCAGGGTGAGACTGCAGCTTCAGCAGGCAGGAGCGGACCCTGTACATCACCTGCAGTCCACACACAGAAAAGGCAAAAACCTAGTTCGGAAGCTGCTTTTGTCGAACTCGAGTCCAAAGGTCGAAAGCCTGGCAGCTGTGCCCTTCAGCTAGTGTCTGTCTCCTTCTCGGGAGATGAAGGCACAGACATCGGTCAGTGCTAAACCCACAGTCAAAACAGAGAACTGAGGCGTGCATGCAATCCCAGCACTTGGTAGAGCTTTAAGAGTTCAAGGCTACACCCCTCCCAACATCCTACCTAACCCCCATCCAAAAAGAAAAGCGAGGCACAGCAGCCTAAGCCTTTTTAATACCACGACTGGGCTGTGGAGCCCGGAAGATGAAGGGTCACCCTTGACCACGTGACTTGGAGGACAGCTAGGACTCCGTGAGACGCAAATGCAAGTAAGATGAGGAGTCTGGTTCCTCCAGCAGTTTGATCTGGGTTTGATCAGGGCACAAGCTGTGCGCATCGCCTCAAGCCCCAACCCTACAACCTCCCCGCTAGCAAGCTGAGGCAGGGGACCCACACAAGACTAAGTTGCTAACTTGAAAATGCAATGAGATGACAAACATCTGAAGAGAGGGCCCTTGATGACAAGAACAGCGCAAAGGCTAAGGAAAAGCAAGGCTCTCCTCCTTCCCCGGACAGGAAGTCACGCCCCCACCCCAGGCCCCAGTCCTCGCTCAGCTAAACTTTCCGCTTTCCTAACTGGTGGGTTTTCCACCGTATGGCACCAAGGAAGCGCTCCTAAACCATTTAAAAAGTTAATCAAGCTACAACCAAGCATGGGATCCCATCACTTGGGAGACTGAGGCTGGAGAGTCGCAGCCAATCAGAGACCAGCTGGAGCTACAAAGTGCCACCAGCTCAGAAAAGTAAATGGCAGACCACAAGCAAACCAAACCAGAGCTCATGAGCCTCCCGCGCTTCACAGCTCTGATGGCTGCCCCCAAATGTGACCTGAACGTGCCAACTTTGCTCGGTTCTTCATCCGACCACAAAGCTCGGGGTAAAATTGGGTTAGGGTTAGGGTTAGGGATCTTGGATGGGAAAGAGATCGTATACTTGTTTGTTTGGGGACAGTCTCACTGAGCAGTCCTGGTGAGCATTCAAAGGACTCTCTTGCCTCAGGCCCTAGAGTGGCTGGGACCACAGGCTATTTATTTGATCATTTTTGAGATAAGGTCTCTCTCTACATGGCCCAGGCTGTCCTGGACCTCGTTATGTAGACCAGGCTGGTCTTGAACTCAGAGATCTTGCTCTGCCTCCCCAGTGCTGGGATCAAAGGCCCGCGCCACCATGCTTGGCTTGTTTTCTGGGATTTAAAATGACTCCTGGTGTGATTATTCCTGGTGGGTGCCCTTGGCACAGGGTTAAGAACCCCACCCTAGAATACAAGCAACACCCATCCCCACATCAATACTGGACACTCCACACTCCGCAGGGCCCTTCTCCGTGCCCCACCGACGCACCCACTGGCCACTCCGCGGCTTACGGGGATCTGTGCTCTCCCCAGGAAGGAAGCAGCTCCCAGAGCAGGACTTGGGCTGTCCACCCGCAGCCGCGTCCCTCAGCACCTGGAATCGTGTGCGCATCATCCCAGAAATCAAGTTGTGGCTTAGTATGTGAGAAACCACCCACGTGTCAACAGAAAAAGTTGAAATGTGTGTTTGCGTGAACAGCTTCCACAAGTTGTTAGCGGGGAACACTGGGGTGGGGGTAGGGAGAAGGCGGCCAGGAAGCTCGACCCGGATCCGAATTCCAGGAGGCAAAGGAAGGGCCGGGGACGATGGCCTCTGCCTTGTGCGCGAGGGTCCTTCAGCATAACACCGTCAATGACTTGGAGGAGAATTCCGCCCATTGTCCTGGCAAACTTTGTGAAGAAACCCATGGAAACGCCTTCCCAGCCAGGACAGAGCGGTCGGTGCTGGGGTGGGCCTGGAAGCCCCGGTCTCCGGCTCTTTGCAAAGCGCTGCCCGCTCGGCCCCGCCGTCCCCGCTCCCCGGGCCGCGGGGCCCAGCGGCGCGGACACCCGGCCCCGGCAGCCTTACCTGCAGCCACGAGGCGCAGCCCGGAGGTCACGCGCGCCAACAATGCAGGCCCCGCGTCCGGCCGGCCGGCTCCCTGACTCCTCCCCTCCCTCCGCCAAGTTCGCAGGTTCCTAGGCCCAACCCCCTCGCCATCGGCGTCGCGAGCCCCCTCCCGAGGCTCCGCGGGGCCCACCCGCAACCCCTGCACCCTGGAGGCCGGGCAGGGCCCTGCAGCGCCTTACAGAGTGAAGATTGCCTCCAGGCTAACCAGCCGGGACGTGCACTCACCCTTGTCCCGACCTCAGCGCCTGGGACAGTTGATCTTCCCGTCCCTGGAAGGGGGCAGCCGCCTCCCGATGCCTCCCAGGACCTCTCCGACCCTCACTTTTCTGCTCCAGAGCCTTTGCACCAGCTGTGTCTCTGTTTTCCCAGTTTGTTTTGAGAGGTTCTCCTTAACCTGAACTTCCATACGCGGCGAACTCCCCATCTTCTTGCCTCTACTTCCCCAGGGAGGGGCTTACAGACTTGTGAGCCAAGGAACAGGGCAGGGGTGAACCCAGGCCTTGTGTGAGCTAGGCAAGAGCTCTTCCAACTGGCTTACGCCACCAATCCGTACTTTCTCATTTCTTTCAAAGCTACTTCTTCCCAGCCCCAGGTCTCAGGTCAAATGGTAAGCCCTGTAGGGATGGTGGCAGCTCCTGCGGACCAGACCCAGCTACTCCGGAGGCAGGAGGACCCCTTTGTGCACAGGAATTGGAGCTAGCTTAGTCACGACAGTGAGACCTGTCTTCCAAGACACACTGCCTCCAGTGCCAAAGCTCCATCCTAGTCCTCTTTGATTCCCCCTACCTCCTACACACACACACTTTTTTTGAGACAATATCTTGCTATGTAGTCCAGGCTAGCCTTGAACTCCCTCTGTAGCTCAGACTGACCTCCTGCTTCAGCCTTCAAGTGCTGCGACTTCGGATGCACACAGTGCTCTATGTGAGTCACCCCCAGTTATCGGAAGCTGCACACATTCAATAATCGCATTTCCGGTCCATGTCTCTCCATCCCCCACTCCCTGACAGGTGCAATTCCACACTGACAAGACTTGTATCTTTCTTTCTCACAGGTTTATTCGATGTGTCCAGGATAATGACTAGCATGTGTTGTAGCCTCTTGTTGAATGAACAAATGTGTAATGTCTGCCACAGCAGACCAGATGGTACTGCTAATGGTGCACCGTGTTTTCTGCAAGATTGTGAAGGTTGGTGCTGGAAAATTGGCTCAGTGGTTAAGAGCAGTTGTTTGCTCTTGCAGAGGACCCAGGTTCAATTCCCAGCACCCACATAGTAGTTTACAACCATCTGTAACTCCAGTCCCAAAGGATCTGATGCCCCTATCTTGGTGCACACACATATGTGCAGGTAATACAATAAGGTAAAAAGAATACATTTAAAAAAATGAAGAGCGTTTTGCTGGATGTGGTGACACACAGCTTTAACCTGAGCACTTGGGAGGAATACGCAAGTGGTCTCTGTGAGTCTGAGTCACCCTGATATACATTGTGAGTTCCAGAACCACTAGAGACCGTGTCTTAAAAAGAAGGGTGTACCAGGCGGGCATCCATCCTGAGTTGGAGACTTTGGGGTTCTGGGTGGCTGGGCTCATGTGGAAGGCGGGCTGTATAGCTGTATTGCTCGTGAATAGTGACACCTCACCAAGTTCGTGAAAGGGAATTTTTCTTCTTAAATCTTTTACTTCCTCTTCGACATTATCTTGGTTACTTTCAATTGATGTGATGAGACACTGTGACCAAGACAACTAACAGAAGAGAGAGGCTTTACAGTTCCAGAGAGTTAGGGTCCATGACTATCATGGCGGAAAGCGTAGCAGCCCCCAGGCAGGCAGGCAGGCAGGCAGGCGACATGGCTCTGGAGCAGTAGCTGAGAGATTACACCCTGAGACATGACCATGAGGCAGAGAGAGAAAGAGACTCAGAACTGAAGAATTCTTTTGAAAGCTCAAAGCCCACCCCCAGGGGCAAACCTCCAACAAAGCTACACCTCTTAATCCTTTCCAAACCTTTCCAATAATGTGGACCAACTAGTTAAACAATCGAGCCCACGGGGACCATTCTCATCTAGACTACCACATTAATAAAGCCCTTAAATAAAAAATAAAGTGATAAATGGAAAATCAAATTTAAGGGCTGAAGATGTAGCTCGGTAGGAGAGCACTGGGCTTGCAGGGGAAATGTCCTGGATTTTATCCTCAGCAACACACACACACACACACACCCAGTGTGCATGTGCACAACCAAGGTTAAATGCCAGTTATGCTTCATGAAAAGACATGGATGATGTGAGTTAAAGCAGTATTAAGTGTACTATAGAATTAGTCATGGAACATATTTTAGATTTTTTTCTTATTTTAATGTTTTTTATTAATATTTAATTTATTTGTGCATGGGGGGGTGTGAGTGTGCCACGGTAACTGTGTGGAGGTCAGAGGACATCTTTCAGCACTCAGCTCTCTCCCTCCACCAGGAAGGATCTGGGACTAGAACTCAGGTCCTCAGGTTGGTGACACGCGGCTTCATCCACTAAGCCACCTCACCAGCCCCTCATTTCTCTTGTTTGTTTTGGAACACTGGCGGAATCTATGGTTTCATACATGCTAGACAAGCTGTACCGCTAAGCGACAGAAACTGGCCCAGCGTCCTCAACAGTAAATATCAAAAGCTCAGTAGGGTTGGTTGGCAAACACCTGTATTCTCCAAACACAAGAGGGGAAAACAGGACTGTTAGGCTTTTGAGGTCACCCTCAGCTATATGGAGAGTTCAAAGCCAACTTGGCCACAAGAGACACTGTCTCAGAAAACCAAATGAAGCAAGCAAATAAACATCAAAGAGAGAAAGAGTGAGATGACTCATCTGTGAAAGTGCTTTCCTAGTAACCTGAGTCCATCCTGGAGCCAAGTAAAGGAAGAAGAGAACCCATGCCAGAGCTGTCCTTAGACCTGCACACGTGTGCTGAGTCTTGCATGTTCCCGCACGAACATATCACACATACACACTAATAAAGACCTTTTGGAAGGAAGGGACAGAGGGTGAACAAAGAAACTGTAGATTAAAATTCAACCTTGCAGTCACTAAAAGGAATTTAGAACAGGCTGGGCATGGTGGTGCTTGGGAAGTGGAGTATTGAACATTCTAGTCCAGCCTCAGCTACTTAGCAAGTTTGAGGTCAGCCTGGGCTATGTGAAACCCTGTTGCAACACAAAACAGAACAGCAACAACAAAAACCAAAGACGTCAATTATATAAACTGACCTCACTTTGTTGAGCCATTTTGAATCCTGACTCAGACACAGAACCCTCCACAACATGTGAGGACAGGGGGAAATTTAACACCCACCTCATTATATGATGGTATTAAGGGATTTGTTGTTCGTTTGTTTTTTGCCATGCCAGGAGGAGGAGCCCAAGGCACAGGGGTAAAAGCGTTGAGCAGAGCAGAATTTATAAGAAAGGTTTGTAAAGAATAGACACTCTGGACAGAACTGGCAGAGCTGATGAGGCTGTAAGACCTCCTGTCTACTTACAATTTCTATCAACATTCAGACCGGGAAAAACAGAAACAACAGGGGCTGGAGAGAGAACACAGAGGTCGGGGGCACTCAGGATGGTATTTTCAACTTCTAGCCATTTACTTGCAAATTTCACTTTTTAAAAATGTACACATTTTTATGTGTATGAATGTTACGGTCATGTGTGCATTGTGTGTATGTGTTTGGTTTTTTGAGACAGGGTCTCACTGTGTAGTTCTGGCTGGCTTGGAACTTGCTGGTAGAACAAGTTGGTCTGGGTTTGCAGGCGTTCTGGTTCCTCTATCTCCTCAGAGCTGGGCTTACGACATAACCCACCACGTCTGCCCCAAGAACGTGCTTCATTTAGTTCCTGTCTCCTAACCCTAATTGAGTCAGCCCTTGATGCATATTGTAGATACACGAAGAGCCTTGTTGTATCTCATCTGTGGGTTTATGTATAAACCAACAGGGCCTCGTGTAGTCCCCACAGGGCTCAAACTCCTATGTAACTTAGGGTCACTCTGAACCGATCTTCCGGTGTCCTGAGTGCTCAGACCGCAGACATGTACCACCGTGCCTAGTTTATGCCAGAAATGGAAACCAGGGCTTTGTGCATGTGAGGCTACCAACTGGCTACATCCTCAGCAAAGATCAGTTTTGTTTACTGTCCATCGCTGTTACTAAGTTCGTCCTTGAAAGCATATAGAACGTGCTATATGCACACAGTAACAGGCTACGTTCTAGCAACAAGGCTTACCCACAATGCTGGTCCCGAAGTGAGAAGGGTTGGGGTGGGGTCCAAGCCATCCAACACTGGTGTCAAGGGCAACTGATCCAGCTGGTTAGAGCGGGAACCTGGTCTTAGCAGCTAAACACCAATTCCAAGGGATACATTCCTTCCTGTGCTATCTGTTGAGAGTCTGGCTGGATGTGGGGCTGACATTCTGAGAACTGTGCTTCAGAGAAGTCACAAAACCCTGGTCTCTCCTGCCAGATTCCATGCCCTCCTGCCAGGAACACTCGTCAAAATCCTCATACTCGCGGCGGTTCTTGCGCCACCACCCGGCCATCTGCGGTACTGCAGGCGCCTGTACTCCCCGCAGCAGGGATCAGTATAGGGAGACCTGCTCCCATGCCCGGATTTCATCCTTGCCACCAGATGCTCAAACAGCGGAGCCTTCCCTGCCCGGAGTTCTCAGTTTCAGAAGTCCGAGCTCCCTTCGTATTTTAGGTACTTAACCCTACCCTGGGCTTCATGGAGAAAAGAATTCAGGAAGAAGCCAATGTGAAGCTGACTCGAGGTCATAAAAAGGCATTTGAAATATGAATATTCAGCAGAAGGGTAAAAGAAAGAAGGCGCCGGGGAGAAAGTATAAGGCTTGGAGTGTGGCTTCTTCAAGTGACTTCGTGTCTGTAAAATGGCTGCTTTCTCCCGTGCTGGGTTTGAAGCTGTCGGGAAGGGTTCTAGGACTTTGGGCTTAGGTGACCAAGGCAGGGTACAATCGACAGAGTGCAGCTGTGCATTCCACGGATGCAGGAAGGGAGGGGGCGTTCCTGAAAGCAAAGCCAGATCTCATTTAAAAAAGATTATTTTCGTTTTTTAATGAAGATTTTAGGCCGGTGCGGTGGTGCATGCTTTTAATCCCACTCAAGAAGCAGAGGCAGGTGGATCTCTATGAGTGTGAGGCCAGCCTGGTCTACATAGTGAGTTCTAGGCCATCTAAGGCAACCTAGAGAGACCTCTATTAAAAAAAAACCAACAAACACACACACACACACACACACACACAAGCAAAAAACAAAACAAAGAAACAAAGGGGCTGGAGACACGGATCAGGGGTTAAGAGCATTTGTTGCTCTTCCAAAGGACCAGAGTTCAGCTTCCAACACCCACACTGGTTGGTTCACAACGGTCTGTAATTCCAGCTCCTGAGGAGCTAATGCCTCCAAGGGTACCTGCCTTCATGTGAACACACCCCTTGTAACTAAAAATAATAAGAATAAATCTTAAACAGTGGTTATTAACCTTCCTAATGCAAACTTCTGATGTTCCTCATGCTGTGGTGACCCCTCCAACCATAAAATTATTGTTTGTTGCTCCTTCATAACTGTAATTTTGCTACTTTTATGAATCATAACATAAATATCTGTTATACAGATGGTCTTGGGTGACCCCTGTGAAAGGGTTGTTTGACCCACAAAAGGGAATCGACCTACAAGTTGAGAATCACTGTCCTTAAAAATAAATAAAAGATTTTAATTTTGGAGGCTGGAGAAATGGCAAAGAGTGCTTGTTGCTCTTGCAGAGCACTGACACGGCGGCTCACAACTGTAACTCAGGGTCTGGGGTAAGGCTCTCTGATAGCCCATTTGGGCTCTGACGTCACATAGGGAAGCACACACATCAGATCGATCGATAGATAGATAAAATTAATATTCTTAAAAAGATTGTAATTTTTCATCATTTCGTTTTAAAATATAGTTCATTTTATACACATGGGTGTTTTGTCTGCATGTGTATCTGAGTACCATATGCATGCAGTGCCCATTGAATTCAGAAGAGGGAGCTCTATCACTGAGCTACACCCTCAGCTCAGATTCCAGATTCTAACAGGACACTGAAGAGCTGAACTAAAGAACCTAGATTCAGAGATTAAATGTGGACGCCCTAAACCATGTCTCCGCCTGCTCCTTAGGCAACTGCCTTGATTTAGAACCTCGAGAAATATCTATCCATAAAACACTATTTTTTCTAGTTCACTCACCTCTTGTGCTAACTCTAATGAATGATGTTAACACTAGACTTAAATGGCCAAAACGTAAAATACGGGATTTTGAGAAAACTACTTTTGAAAATTGTGTTCTCAGTATGTAGTAAGTTTTTGGCACAGTAATTACTTACTAGCCCTGTGGAAAGAGGCAGGGCCCCTGAGGAACTTGATGTTTAGAGTATCATAATTACCTCATCAATGGACTTCCGGCAGCCTGTCCTAAAGATGATGCATGTGTAAAGAGAGACACAACAACACATTATTTCAAAATGTGTATTTAAGGCCATTCCATTAAAACGAAGCAGAATCACACGCTGGAAGCATTAATGCAGCCATCTCTGTCTCTTCAGTCCTCGCTGCTCAAGTTGTTCTTGCAGGAACCACTCACACAGAACTCTGAGGCCGATGGCTTCTCATGAACTGGGAGATGAGACCCTAACAAACTAAGTATCTTGGATACATTAGACATTCTGAAAACCCTATGGAATCTCAAAAAGAAAACAAAACCAAAAAATGTAATACTAGTCATGAAATACACTGTCAACACAGAATCGGGGCACGCTGCACTTTGGGACAGCTACAGAAATGCTTCAACAAGAGTTAATGCACTTTGTGATTACATCTACTCGAAGGGACTCTCAGTAAAAATCTTCATTAATTAAATAACGTTTTAAATTAGGGCCCATTAGATTCTGGTAATCACTGGACAATTTGCAGCATTGAGTTGCGGTTAAACAATGCTGGTCTGCGTTCATTGCTGACCCTGTGCTTGTCCTTCATGGTACTTTCCTTTGTTTGCAACAGAAAGTTCTACAGACCATCCGTGAGGAGCATCTCCCCTCGGCCAGCCCATTCTACTCTACAAGAACTCTTATGCTCTCTTAGCTGCAGAACTTCAGCCAATAGGAGGTAGAGATTGGGAAACTCAAGGTAAGCTCTTCCATCTCTGATTCCCAGGCTCAGGTCATTTGCTTGAGTTCAAGGGCGGCACACTGCTGCAGGCTGAGCGCTGTGTGGGCAATCTCTTGCTTATCTCTCCAGTGTGGCTTGGGCTTCCACCTGTTGCCTACGGTCTAAGGGGTGGAGGGTTGGTGACACCGACCCTCTAAGACTTTCACCACTCTGGATAAGCTTCCAACAGCGTGAGCTAGCGTGGCTAGGACTCAGAACATGAGGGCTACTGGCTCCTGTGGAGGCTAAGGCTCACTTAAGCAGTGTGCACTTGTGAGACGCAGAAGCAGAGCCTTTCAGAATGCTGGGCAGATTACAGAATCTGCAAGTGACTCCTCAGAATCACCAGCGACTGATATATAGATCTCTCGAGACACACGGGCTTGAGACAGACTTGATGAGCCACACAGAAGAGACTGCGGTGATTCTCAGTAGCAGAGTATGAATAGGTCATCGTGAGGAGGTTAATCACACTGCTAATGTTTTCTGGCTTATTTGAAGAGACAGATTAGCATAAGTAAATCATGAGTTAAGATGACAAGCTAAAGCTTTGTTTCCACTCATTAGAGGAAACCACAAGAGCTTTGCAGTTAAGCCTCTTCGTGAATGAGGGACACGGGCAGGATGCAGAGATTGTCGGCTCCAGCTTCTGCAAACAGAATCAGAGCCAGTGACGATGCTGAGTTTTGGCGGAGGTGGCTTTTCATCCTGGCAGGAAGCCACAAAATTCCGTGGTTCTGTCACTAGGTACAGAGACTAGGGCCTATGTCACATCAGGATCCGCAGCTCAAGGCAGCAGTCAGGTGACAGTCCCCCTCTGCTGCTTCAGGATGAGGACAGCTTGCTCATGAGTGGCACCTTCCAGGGTCTCGCCATTGACAGCTAAGATCTGGTCACCTCGCTTTAATCGGCCATCCTCTGCAGCTGCTCCCTATGGACAAGAAACAGCCCAGCTTAATCCAGAGTGAGCAGTTTAAATCAGTATTAAAACCTCTACCTTGCATCTATGTGCTTACTAAAAGACATCTATTTATTTATTTGTTTGTTTGTTTGTTTGTTTGTTTATTTATTTATTTAGGGTTTTTGAGACAGGGTTTCTCTGTTGTAACTCTGGCTGTCCTGGAACTCACTCTGTAGACCAGGCTGGCCTTGAACTCACAGAGATCCACCTGCCTCTGCTTTCCAAGGGCTGGGATTAATGGCCTGTGCCACCGTGCCTGGCTTAAGCAATATCTTACACTAAGAAAAATATAGCATCCTACTGTTGTCTGATCAGTACTGGCTTAGGGGTAACCACAGTGTGACTGTCTGGATAACGCACCAGGAGGATGCCCAGGTGCTCTACGGTAGAACCTCGTTCATGCTCAGTATTAAATGAGACCGGGTGTCACGTCATGTTCACAGAAATGTAATGTCTGGGCAGAACTGGATCTGGCGTTAGTCTGACTACCAGTGCCATCCTAATAAGCTTACACAGATCTCAGCACCGTATCCTATCAAAACTGCCCCGTTAGCAGGCAAGTCCTTACTCTGTCACCCTCCATGACGTCATCATGGCAGTCCTCGGATGGTGCAGAACAAGTGAGGGGCTGCTTCACTCCAAAGTGAGACTCTAAAGCTGTGGGAGATACTGGAAACACTGGGACTGAAATGGGGAGGAAATGCTGGGTGTCGTGGGGTGCACCTTCAATCCCAGCACCCAGAGGCAGAGGCAGATGCAGAGACAGAGGCAAGCAGAGCTCTGAATTCGAGGCTAGCTTGATCTACAGAGTGAGTTCTAGGACAGCTAGGGCTACACAGAGAAACTCTGCCCAAACTACAACAAACAAAAAGAGAGAAGGGGGAGAGGGGAGAGGGATGGAGGGATGGAGAAGGGGAGGGGAGAGGGAAGGAGGGATGGAGAAAGGGAGGGAAGAAGGAAGGAAGGAAGGGAGGAAGGGAGGAAGGAAGAAACAAAGGAAGGAAGGAAGGAATGAAGGAAGGAAGGAGGGTAGGTAGGTGGGTGACCAGAAGCTTTCTAATCGGGTAGCCCTCAAGCCCTATGAAAAGCTGGTGGGAGGTTGACAGCCCACAGGCACTAAACCCTGCCAGGCTTGGTGGGAAACCAAGTCACGAGGCTCAGGGCCCTCTGGACCTGTGTCACCCGGAGCACAGAGGCCGGAGACTCTTGGGGAATGGTCTAGAATTGTGAATCTGCAGGAAGTGAAGTTCCTTTACCAACTGTACAATAAAGACCTTACGTCCAGGTCTATACTAGGGAAGGGAGAGAGAGAGCCACGTAACTCGGAAATTTATCAATTTACCCAGTTTACTCTTAGAGACAGGCTTCTCATGTAGCCCGGCTGGCCTTAGTCTAGCTACTAAGTCAAGGATGACTCTGAACTGATAATCCTGGCTTTATATCCCAGGACTAGCCTGCAGGGACGCACCCCACGCTCCCGCTTGCTGCCCGGCCGTTTCCAACTGAGCTCTCTGTTCTCTGTGTCATCAGTGTGGCACCAGTGAACGAGAAGGGAGCTGGGGGACAAACGACTCGAGGGCTTGAGTATAAGCTGTGCTCGCTTGCTTGGCGCTCCTGCCCAGACACTGTAAGATGGCCATTTATTGCAGCTGAGCACCCTAATCAGGAAACACAAAGTTCTCCAAAAACCTGAAAAAACCTGATGTACATTTTGTGGCATGATATTTAAAGTGAAAAGTTTCATACTACAAATCTGATCATGACAAAACTACTACAAATACTGTTTGAAATTCTCCCTCCCCCTTCTCTCTATATATGAAGCTTGAGCAAATTTCCTTTCATGTATGTAAATATTCTATAACCTGAGGTAAACAACCCAAATCCAACAGTGCTACTGGGAAGAACTTCAGCTAAGGCATGTTCAGCCTGTGTTCTCCGTACGTTCAAGCTCATGCCTCAGACCTCCCCTCCCCCCTTTCTACAGGCTCTCACTTTGTAGACCAGGCTGGCCCCAGAGTCACAGGGACACACCTGTCCTGGCCTTCTGAGCAGACGTATTTCTTGTTGGCTGTGGAGAGGACTGAGACCACAGGTGGCTTTGACGTTAAAGCTCCCCTGAGACTCACTTTAAACACTGCATGCCTGTGTGTAGGTATGTGTAGGTATGCGCACGTGAGCGCAGGTCCTCAAGGGAGTCCCTGCGCCAGACTCCCCTGCAGCTGCAGCTGCAGGCAGTTCTGAGCTGGGAGCCAAACTCTGCAAGATGGGTACACACTCCTAACTCCTGAACCATCTTTCCAGTTCATCATTTTGAAGTTTTCAACCACACATGCCTCTAACTGGCAGCACCAAGCGGCCTGCTAGCTGGATGGACTCTCATTTCTACACAGCACCTGTGAGTCGTCACATTTCTGCAGCGCTGAAGAGTCACTACGGGCTACAATAACAAATCTTAGTCAAGCAAGAAAATTCTTTTTAAAGGCTTGGATGTGTAGACCTACACTCCGTGTTGCACGGCTCCGGAGGCCTGAGCAGGGAGAGATTCTGAGGGAAGCGTCCTGTGTGAACGCAGCACAGGGTGCCTGTGCCGAGTTCTGTGGGCTCCTGCAGGAGACGCCGTCAGAATCACATTAGGAAACGTCTCTGCTGTTGATTCTCTATGGAATTATAAAATCCAGCTATCCCGACTGTAATGAACCAAACCTGAAAGAGAAAGGCTACCAAGCTGAACCTTCAACAATACGGGCCACAGGTAAGGGTTGTTGTTTTCGCATCGGAATATGCTTTCCGAATGTTTACATTTGTCGTGCGCACGCGCATGTGCACGCCGTGTGGAGGTTGGAGGACAGCTGTCGGGAATCAGCCCTTTCCTTCTGTTGGTTCTAGGGATCAACAGGCTCCCGCAATCGCCCGTATCAGTGGAGCCGCCTGGCGGCCCCAGGAGCCTTGCATCCGGACACACTGCAGTAAGTAGGCCTTGAGCCCGGGCTTAGAACAATTTTTTTTTCCTTCTTCTTCTTTTAGATTCAGAAACTTTTATTTTTAGGTAGACTTCACTTGAAAAAAAAAAAAAAAGCACATTCCTTAAAAAATAAAACAAAAACCAAGCTAAGTGTGGGGACTCTTGCCTGCAATCCAAATACTTGGGAGTTGGGGGTGCGGTTCTAGGTCACCCTCATGTAGTGAGTTCAAGGCCAGCCTGGGCTACATGCGCTCCTGTCTCAAAAGTGAAACAGCACCCCCAGCTAAACCAAAACCAAACAACTTAAATGAAAGTCGCGGTCAGCACCCCGCGCTGTTACTCCCTGGGGCGCTTCCCCGAGAGGCCTTCCCAGGAGCCTTTGCGAAGGGCTTCCTGTGGCGGCTCGGTCCGCTCGCTGATCCCACTCGTGTCACCCAACTCTGACGACGGTTTCTTTCATTATTTCATTTCCTTGGATTTACTTATTTTTAGACAGTGCCTTATGCTGTAGTCAAAACTGGCCTCAAGCTTTAACAATTCTCCAGGGCTGGCCTTCCGAATACTGGGGTTACAAGCACGTGCCACCATGACTAGAGATGGTTTCTTTCAAATGCACCAGGAACACAGACCGCCAGGCTCAGCTCTATGTTTTGCCCCCCCCACACACACACACACACTGGCCTCTGGGAAGAACAGACAGGCACAGTGGGCTAAGATGAATGTTCTCTAGCCTTCCGGCTTTCTGGACTGCAGCTAGCATGGCCCTGGGCGTCATGAAGTGAGCTAGTTTGCGGGGAGCATCATGGAAGCAGAGCCGAGGGAACTGCAGCCTTCCCACCACAGAGCAGATGCTCCCCAAAGCCAACTTCAACAACGCCCTTGAGAAACATGCTCACAACTTTAGGAAGCTACAGGTCTCGAGAGGACAGTGAATGTGCACCCCTATCTCAGGGCTCCTGGGCTGGGCGCCACTGCTGCATTTCTAAGCTGGCCCCCATTGGCTGCATCATTAGCTAACTGGAAGGGCATGCCCTCTCTGCCTAGTGTGCTGTACCCGCACTCCACCAAGAGGCACACATGGTAAAACTGCAGCTGTCGCCTGCCACCCGCAAACGCCCACTGGTACAGGGGTCCAGTGAGTAGGGGAGATCTACGCATGTGACAGCAAGCTTGCGTTAATGTTAGCGCAACGTTCTTCTTGGAAGAGACAGGCTCTTTCTTACCTGTTTTGAAAACCATTTTTTTTTCCCTTTCTTTTATAAAAATATCTTTTTTAATTCTTTGAGAATTTCAATCATATATTTTCATCAAGAATCTTTCTTTCTTCAGGAAAATAATTCAAAAGAAAGCCACTGGACAAATGGATGAATGAATGATTGTGATAAGAAGTTGGGTTGGTGGCACAAGCCAGCAGCCTGGGACTCAGCAGGTTGAGTCAGGATAAGGTTATCCTTGGCAGCACAGCTCAAGGCCAGCCTGGGTTACAGCAGGAGTGAGCCAGCAAGTAAATTCAAATAAAAAAAATGAGAGAAAAAGTCACAGTGTTTAACCTAAGTAGTTCTCACACGTCTTTGAGATTTACAGTAAAATTAAATCCTAATTTAAAAACTCACACAGAAATTAAAATGATTCCTCGAGAAACTATGAAGAGGCAGCAAGGGTAGTGGACATTGACTACCTGGAGCATGCTGGGAGTAGTGCTGGAGCATGCTGGGAGTAGTGGGTTTGTTGTCTCATATGTAGCCCAAGCTGACCTTGAACTCACAATGGTGTTCCTGTGTCAGCCTCCTGAGCACTGGGATACAGGTGTGTGCTACCACACTTGGTTTGGAAATAGTGTTTAGTTTCCGAAACACTATGATTCAGTATCGGACCAATATATCAAATGCCTGGCAGGGTAGTGTGCAAAAGAAACTGCTTTAAGCCAACAGTCTCCAAGTGACCTAAGGGTGTGTGGAACTTCTGCCTTGGCCCTCTGCTGCCTGATATGTGTGTGTGTGTGTGTGCGCGCGTGCGCGCGCGTGCGCATGCGTGCATGTATGTGCACCTGTGTGCACATGTACGTGTGCTGTGCTGTGTGTGTACATGTGTGTATATGTGTGTGTGTGTGTCTATGTGCTGTGTGTGCACATTCCTGTCTCAGCCTCCTGCGAACTGTAACTCTTGGCATGTTCGGACAAGGCGTGGTCTCATTTATAATATGCTTATGCAGTATATTTTTAATGTGTGTGTACGCACATGTTAAAGTCAGAGGACAACTTTTAGGGCTCACTTCTCTCCTTCCACATGTAGGCCCCAGGGACTGAACTCAGGCTGTAGTCTCGGCAGAAAGCACCTTTATTCATTGGGCCATTTTGCTACCACCCCCTCCTGCTTTGAAGTGGGTTGAACTGTAGCTCAGGTTGACCTGGGACGCACTGTGTAGCCCAGACTGGCCTTCAACTCACAGAAGCCAATGTTCCTTCCTCAGCCTCCCGAGTGCTGGGACTGCAGGAGCGAGTTGCCAGCAAGCCCAGCAGTGCTTACCCTTATTTAGTCAAAAATCAAAAACTACTTAGGGTTTAAATCTGACCCGTTCTGTTTAAAGGAGATGCGTGGACTGCACAGCCAGGGATACAGAGGCCATGACAACATGAGGAAGCCTGCAGTCCCCACCTGTACCCCTAACCAGTAGTGGCAGGCTGAGCTTGGGAACTGACACCCCATTCCTGCCCAAGTGCCCCCTAGTACTTCTCCTAGGGTGGGAACACCCAACCTGGATCCCACCACCAGCAGGGTGTTCTCTTGTTCCCTTCAGCAGGGTGAACCTAGTCTTTTTGTCCTTGGTCCCAATTTCACACTATTGTAATTCTGTCTTTTTCCTCCATCCAGCTATCAGTTCCTTCTGTCTTAGCTCTCTGCACCGCAGCAAGCCCAGGATCATGGTTGTCGAGAAACTGGCACTGAAGATCCACAAGTGAATCCGGTCACCAGTGAGTCCGTTGTAAACCCGAGACTGAGATTGTCGTCAGTGTGGAAGTCTTCTCTCTCAGACAACATTACTAAAGTTTAAATCACCTATGCATGCTCAAGCCATCTAATCTCAGCTTACCCGAGGCCAATTTCTCATTCCTAAATACTACTTTTTTTTTTTGAGACAGGTCTCATGTGGCCATTGCTGGCCCTGAACTGGCCAGGCAGTCAAGGATGACCTTGACCTTCTGATCCTCAGGCTCCCACCTCCCAATGGCTGGGATTAGAGGCTTGCAACACTGGGCTTGATTTTCTGTGGTACTGGGGAATCAAACCAAAGGTTTCCTGCATGCTAGGCAAGTGCTATCCAAGCTGAGCTACACCCCAGTGCCTACGCCACATCCTATAGTCCTAAGACCTAAGGAATTCCGAGGTCCCATCCCTGTGGACTGATGGTCTGAGTGGTGGGAGGGTCTTTTCTCTTCTCCCCTTTCCTTTCTTTTTCTTTTCGTTTTGACAGAGCTGTGCCATGTAGTCCTGGCTGGCCTTGAACTCACAGTGACCCTCCTGCTTCTGCTTCTCAAGTGCTGGGATTACAGGCGTGCATCATCATGCCTGCCTGGCTCAAGAAGGTACACACTCCATGCGTGTCTTAGAGGCAGAGCAACTGTTCCAAACTTAGCCACTCACTATCAGAAGGCTGAGAAAGGGGTGTGTGGCTTTTGATTATGCTGTTCTGATTAGACTTCCCCGAAACTGTGCCTAACTTATTTCTGGGTTGGTTTCCACCTGGTTGACCCTCACAGTCATTGCTTGTTGTTGTGATGTTTGTTTACAGTAGTTGTCCATGGTAACTGCTATACTCTGCGCTGCAAAAACTGTGGATGGTTTTGAATGTCTCACTGCTTAGCCCAAATCTTTCAAAATTCACCATTAGCTTCTCCAGTTAAAACCCCCAAGTCAGGTCCCGTGGCAACGGCTTCAAGAGCCCGTTTTCTCTGAACTCAACTGCCCTTACCAAACCTTCCACAGCAGTGGACTTCCAGGCTTACTCTTCCCTTAAGGCCAGGGACACAACTTTTTGTTGTTGTTGTTTTGGTTTTTTTTGAGACAGGGTTTCTCTGTTGTAACCCTGGCTGTCCTGGAACTCACTCTGTAGGCCAGGCTGGCCTCGAACTCACAGAGATCCACCTGCTTCTGCCTCCTGAGCTCTGGGATTCAAGGCATGTGCCACCACCACCTGGCAGGACACATCTTTATAAACGTTTCTATGTTTGGATTCTCAGCACTAGCACAGTGCCTGGCCTTCGAGAGGTGCTCAATCAACAGCTGTTGAAATGATGAACTGTCCCTGTGTGAAAGTGATGATGTCTGAGTCCTGCCATTTCTCCCTCTCTCTCCCTTCCTTTTTCCCTCCCTCCCTCCCTTCCTCCTTTCTTTTTTTCTTTTCTTTTTTTGAGCCCAGGTCTCTCTGTTATGTAGCTTTGGCTGCCCTGGGACCCATTATGTGGTCCATGCTGGTCTAGAACTCAGAGTCAAAGGTGTGGCCGCTAGAGACTAGTTTTTAAAGACACTCGGATGTCAGCAGTGGCTTTGCTGGTGGTTCCCAGCAGAAGCCTGTGGTTTGTTAGAGCACAGGCCCAGATGACAAGGACAGCACTACTCTTCAACAAAGGCCTGGCTCTCAATCTTACTGCTTTCATTATGCAGCTCAGGGCAGCCTTTGACTTGCAAAACTCCTAGTCAGCCCCGGCCAAGGCTGGGATTGCATGTATGAGCCATTGGACCCAGCCTGATTTTTTTCTTCGTTCTTTTTTGTTTTGGTTTTTTGTTTGTTTGTTTGTTTGTTTTGGAGAGACAGGGTTTCATGTACCCCAGGCTTGTCGTAAGCTTGCTGTAAAAACCATGAATGGCTTTGGATTTTTGGTTCTTGCCTCTACCTCTTGAGCACTGGGATTATAAATCTGCGTTACCATGTTCAATTTCACGTGGTACTGAGAACTGGACCCAGGACTCTGTATATGCTAGGTAGGTAGTCTACCAACTTAACCACATCCCTCATCTCCCGAGGGCTGTGAGAGCTTGAAAATGCTATTTTTGTATTTTTTATATTTAATAGCATGTATCATGAGGAAAATCATAGACAAACATAACATTCTTTCCTCAAGAAACACACAAGAATGCCATGTAATTGATAAACTAACTCTCCCTCCCCAAAATAAAGTCCTATGTGGAGGAAAGTGTGTGGGAATCACACACTTTAAATGAATCACCAACCGATAGCATCTACTCAGCGCTCTCCATGACGAGGAGCAGCTCAGGGCAGTGCTTCTCAAGAGTGCGGCTGCTCCTTGCCTGTCTGCAGCAGGATAACTGGGGGAACCTGCTGAGACCATCTCCTCCGTCTCCACGAACAGTGCTTTTGTTTGTTTGTTTGGGGTCCATGCACAGGCACGTGGGGTTCAGAGAGGACAGAGAGCTGGTTCTCCTTCCACTCTGGGTTAGGGTTCTAACTTGGGTCATCAGACTTGGTGGCCAGTGCCTTTAACCAACAGCTGCAATGATTAGCTGTATGAGACACGCTCCCAAGGGGCAGGCAGTAAGACCTCCCTCAGAACAAGACTTTAGCTTAGGAGTCATGGAAATGCGACTCCTTGCATCTTAGAGCGGGGTGGACCTCGGCTACAAATCTGCAGCTCCTTAGGGCAGAGCGCGTAGGCTTGTTCCAAGGCCATGAGAAGCAGTGTGAGCACAGGCCCTACCCACGTCTCTGAGGACTCTTTGTGTGAACAAAGCCTTGGTCAACCCTGGCGCTTTGTCGGAGCTTGTCAAGGTCAGGAGAACATAGCATGCACACACGCACGCACGTACGCACGCGCACGCACGCACGCACGCACGCACACACACACATACACACGCTAGAACTTAAAGTTCTAAGGAGCTGAGCCCATTCTGCATCTAGAATACTCACTCCAGGTCTTCTGGATGGCGGTCAGCTGTGGGAGAGCCAGGATGGGAGCCGGTGGACATCATTTCCAGCTGAGACGCTATGGCACTTATGTTGGTATCTGCCATGACCTGAGGGGGAGAACAAAGTGTTTTACTGTAAATTGCAAGAATGTTCGAGAAGCCAGGGTTGCATTCTAATCCGCATTCAATCTGTACATGGAATTGGACAGAATGAGTTATTCACTCTTTCTCGACTTTCCTTACTCTTACTTTCCTTTCCCTCTGCTCCCCTCCACCAACAGAACCCAGGGCCTGGAGGGCTGACTGTTAAACGTCGCCCCCTCCAACCCAGCGATCTGGAGGGCTGACTGTAGTACTGCACAGTCTCAGAGTACAAGGGAGCTTGATCTGACGCAGTTGCAGAATAGACCAACAGAGGGCACACGAGCCTCAACTGTGAAACAGCAGCACTGCCCATAAAGCAGGAGAAGCAGGAGAAAGGCCTGAGGAAGGGTCAGAATGCATTTGGGAAACAGTTACAGGCACGCGGAGTGTTCTCCAGCAGCACCCTGCACTGTCGCCCCCAACCCGGCCAAGGCTGCTCGCTCTTAGGGAAACTGTCTCTGCACACACGTTCCAGCTTGCACTGCACCCCCAGCCTCAGCCGCCACCCACTGTCCAGACTGTCCTGCTGAGGCTGTGCTCGCCCACCTCTGCTGTCTTTCGGCTCACCTCCTGCCTCAACCATGGCCCAGGTGGATTCAGGCTCCAGTGACGGCATGTGTTCGTGCTGTCTTTAAATTCCAGCGGTGTGCTGACACCCTGCGGCTGTGCTCTGCCCAGTCACAGATCTGAGATTCGCACTTTGCCATCTTTCAGCTTACCGAAATTAAGACAATATATCCAAATTTGGATTGGGAATGTGGCTCGGTGGTAGAGGGCATGCCTAGTACGTGTGCACCCTAGGTTCCATTCTCCGAGGCAGACACTGCGCTGCTTGTCTCTGCCTTGCTGCCTCCTGCTCCCGAATGGGTGGTGGCCCTCCGGAGTCCCCAGCCCTCGTCAGTGTGCTCTGTACACTGGTCCTTTTAATCCGTGGTCATCATCCAGGTGCACAATGGCACTCCCCAGCTTAAACCCTTCAGCACCTTCCCTCCACTCTTGGGATAAGATTCCAAGCTCCTGTAGCACCCCTCCTCCACCAGCCCTGTCTGTCTTCCCACTCCTCTCAGTCTTCTAGAGTTTTCTTCTAGGAATCTCTACACACAACAGTTTAGTTACCAGCCCTGCTCCTCCCTTGACCTTCTCTAGTCCCCTCGTTTAGGCTAACTCTCCCTGCTGTCTTCTGCATCTCGCAGGAATCCTGTCGTTGAGGCTGTGTGGCTGTGGGTTGTCTCCTGCCCGGTCTCAGACTCCCTGAGCAGCAGGCTGAAGCTCCAGTAACTCCCGCTGAGGAAGAACCTGGAAGAGGGTGAGTGGGTCTGAAGCCTCCACAGAAACGGAGTAACGACAGAGGGTTGAAGGCGGCCCAGGACTGACACAACGAACACCATTCTGAATTTTGCTTATTTTTTTTTAATTTACTTATGTTATTTTTATGAGTGCTCCATCTTCACGTACACATGCATACCAGAACAGTTGTGAGCCACCATGTGGGTGCTGGGAACTGAATTCATGACCTCTAGAAGAGCAGCCAGTGCTCTTAACCACTGAGTCATCTCTCCAGCCCTAGTTTTTTGTTTTTTTAATGACTTATTTTTATTTTATGAGTGACAGTGTTTTGCCTGCATGTGTATTTGTGTGAGGGCACTGGATCCCCTGGAACTAGAGTTACAGACAATTGAAAGCTGTCATGTGAACGCTGGGAATCGAACCCTGGCCCTCTGGAAGAGCAGCCAGTAAGCCAGTGCTCTTAACTGCTGAGCCATCTCTTCGGCCCCAAATTCTTCTTTTTACGAGTGTGTGTGTGTGTGTGTGTGTGTGTATGTGTGTTGGGGGCGGAGGGCCTGCATATGTCTAGTACCTGTGTTGAATCAGTTCCCGCCTTTCACCATGCGGACCCCAGGTTTGAACCCAGGTCATCAGGCATGTCGGCAAGCCCCTTTACCTGCCACACCGCCTCAGCAGCCCTCACCTTTGTTTCTGACTGCATCTGTTTCCTTTGCTTTCTGGTGGTTTCTCCTGAGTCCTTTTCACTGACAGTGACTCTGGACCTCAGGAACAACAGGCTTGGCTGATGACGTTTCAGACAAAGGGCACAATTACCCCTATGTAACCTTTTTGGCACCAGCAGGCTCTGCATGGCCAATCCTGAGAAAACGGCTCAAGATAATGATCACCCAGAGGACAGCCAGACCACGACCATGGGGAAGACGACCGGGAAGCCTATTGCAGAAAGCCGTTTCTCTCCTGCATGCCGGACACTGTGGGTTCACAGACACTGCTTTCCTGGTGTGATTACCTGCTATGTAAGCTCCTTTCCTGGTCTTACCACTGCTCTGGTCTCGTCCTGGCTTTTGTGGGGAGAGGAGGTAAGACAGGGTATCCATGGTAACCTAGGTTGGCCTGGAACCCATGGGCCTCCTGTCTCAGCCTCCTGAGTGCTGACAGTACAGGCTGGTTGTTAGCCACCAGGTACCAGCTTTATGGGAAGAGTCCCCAAGTCTAGTCTATTGGGACTCCTAGGAGCCAGTGCCTCTGTTTGTAACTGTTAGAACCAAATACTTATGGAACAGAATGGTGCAGTTAAAACACAGGGATCTCATGAAAACCAGCATTTAAAATGAAGCTCAAACTGTTACCCAGAATGCACTGATGGGATTATGTGATCCCTATCGGGTGGAGCTAGAAAGTCATTAAAACATTGCCTGTTTCTCCCTTATTTTCTTACCTTTTCTTTTTTGAGATAGGGTCTTAGTGTAGCCCTGGCTAGCCTAGAATGCACTATATAGGCTAGAATGGCCTTGAACTCAGAGATCAACTTGCCTCTGCCTCCCACCCTCCCACATGTTGGTTTTACAGGCACACACCACCATGTCCATCTCCCCCCCACCCCACCCCACCCCACACCCCTTTAGACCATGCAGCTAACTTTGTGGCCCAGGCTAACCCGAAACTCATAACCATCCTGCCTCAGCCTCCAGAGCGCTGGGACCGCAGGCAGGAGCCGCCTGCATCTGTCTAGACTCTAGCACTGTTTAATTAGATGTTGGCATGAGGGGAAAAGAGCTGCTGAGTCCACTTTGCACACATAGCTGTGTTCCCAGCCATAGTCCAGTTACACTCACCACAAAGTTTCGAAGTTTCCTTCCCACAACTAGCTCTAAAATTAAAAGGGCTTCTTAGCGGTCAGTGAATCCTAGGAGCTGCTAGTCTTGTAGGAGTTATGGTCTCTCGTGGGGCACCAGGACAGCACATCTGCCACCTGCAGGAAGACTTTCCAGCCATAAGACATCTGGAGCCAGAACCTTTGTCTTGAGAGCGGGACTGACAAGTAACTTGATAGGCAGCTGCAAACCTTCCCTGGGGCTTGGCTTGGGAATGGGGAGGGGCTACTCTCCAAGGGTTAGGTCAGTGGACAAGTTCAACACTGAGGTTTGGCCTAGGTGTCCTGCTCAGCTTTGCCTCTGAACACCAGGGACTGGGGACTATGGTCTGAGGTAAGCCTGGGGTCCTCTGGGGAAGCAGGGGGCGGCCAACAGGCTGACAGGAAATATACTTTATTTTTCTTTAACAAGTGAATCTTTGACTTGTTTTTAGCTTCATTGGGTTCTGAGAACAGATCTGGGACTGGGGGAGGGGGGAAGGAAAGAAGTGGTCTGCCCTTGGGAGGCATGCAGTAGGTTTCAGTAGGGGCAACGTAACAGTGATAACCAAAGTAGAGAGCGATCACCCAGGTCTTAGGGGCCTTAATGACACCATATAGGTATCAGGGTCTCTGCAACTTCAGGTGTTCTAGCCTCTGGGTCACCTGGCCTGAGTAGGTGAGGTCCTGTAATTGGCATAGCAGAGATAAAGACAGTCTAAGAGACACTTGTGTCTCTAGTCTGCCGCCACACTATTGAAACGATGGGCTTCAATTTCCCTAGGAATCTTATGCTGGAGAAGGAAAAGGCGTCACCCAGAGGGAGAACTTGTCTTCAGGAGAGACAACACACAGTTCTAACCCCTTACAGGGCAGACAAGTCCAGACAACGGAGGTCGGTGGTGGCATACCACACTTTGACCTGGACTGCTTAGACGCGCATATCTTTGGTCCTCTCTTTAAAGCTTCAGTCTTACTTCAGGACCCAGAGACCGACTGTGTGTGTGGCCACTGGATCTCTGTCCCTCTTCCCAATGAACAAATCTCCCTTTCTTGATTTCCACTGTTAACGTGGCTCTTCTAATTGGCTTGCTGAAGATGGCTTGGAGCACAGGCTGTGTGTGACTCCTGGGTTCCGTCACAATCCCACTCCGGGATCCGTGGTCTGGCCTTCTGCTCATGTGCACTGGTACCCTTTCCCCTCTTTTCCCAGAAGAACAGGACAGTTGGGAAATACGGCTGATGTCATCCTGCTCAACCATAGCCCTTCAAAACACTAACCTGGGAAAAAAATCTGTGTCCTTTAAAGTTGTGCCTCTTGTTAGACGCACAAGTGGTCAGGTGGGTAACTAGACACAGAATTTGGGTAACAGGTATGAGCTGCCTCAAGTGGCTGCATAATTTTACATTTTTTTCACCAGACGTTTAATGAAAGTATTTTGTACCCCCCCCCCAGGCATGGTTATTATTAAACACTTAGTAATCAGAGCAGCCCAGTGGCCTGAAGGAAGAGTCCCAACTTCTCCAAGGAGGAAGAGGCCAAGAAGAGAAATACGTGACCTGCCACCCCAAACAACCCAAAGGAAGGAAGGGGTAGGGAGCCCTGTCCTTCCAAGGAAAAGGAGACCCATCAGAGGAGGAGAGGAGGCAGCCATGGAAGCGAATGAGAGCCACCTCCAGAAGGAAGCCGGTGCAGACACCCGGGAGGAGGGGGAGATCCGGCCGCCCCGGGGAAGGGTGCTGCGCCCCGGGCCCGAGGAACAGGCGACATCCACGCAGCTGGAAGACGGGCCAATAACCGTGCTCCCCCCTCCCACGGGGCCCACGCCCCACTCCGTGCTCCCCCCTCCCACGGAGCCCACGCCCCACTCCGTGTTCCCCCCTCCCACAGCGCCCACGCCCCACTCCGTGTTCCCCCCTCCCACGGCGCCCACGCCTCTCTCTGTGTTCCCCCCACCCACAGCGCCCACGCTTCTCTCTGTGCTACCCCCTCCCACGGCGCCCACGCCCCACTCCGTGTTCCCCCCTCCCACGGCGCCCACGCCCCACACAGTGTTCTCCCCTCCCACGGCGCCCACGCTTCTCTCTGTGCTACCCCCTCCCACGGCGCCCACGCCCCACTCCGTGTTCCCCCCTCCCACGGCGCCCACGCCCCACTCCGTGTTCCCCCCTCCCACGGAGCCCACGCCCCACTCCGTGTTCCCCCCTCCCACGGCGCCCACGCCCCACTCCGTGTTCCCCCCTCCCATGGAGCCCACGCCCCACTCCGTGTTCCCCCTCCCACGGCTCCAAGCGCCTCGCTCCTGCACGGTGCCCCTCGGACAGCAGGACCTTCCCCTTCGCCCCTCACGCCACTCCCCGTGAAGGAGGGCCACTTCATGGGCCACTGGGAAACGAAATGACACAAGTGGCGCTGTGAGCCACGGCCCTGCATTCAGCAGGCTGCCGCTCTGTGCTCAGTAAACGTCCTACTGAGTCGTCCGTGCATGTCTTCATTGCGCGGACCACAAGATGGGCAGCTCTCCTCGAAAACAGGTTTGGAGGGTTATGTCGTGGAGAATTGAAAGGTCAGAATGGTTTCCGGGAACGTGGGCTGTTACAAAGCACAAAGGCCAGTGCTCCCTGCGAGGAGCTTTCCTGAGGATCGAACCCTGGAGGGAACACTATCAGCCCTTACGTTTGTCAGGGCCCAGATCATGAGCGACCATGCCCAGCCTGCAGACCCAGGGTGACCCCGAGAAAGTAGGCACCCTAAAGGTTAGCAAAAGCCCGGAAATGGCCTTGCTACAACTGAAGTAGCAAAATCTGTTTACCTAGAACCCACTGACACTGACTTTTTTCACATACTAATTTTCATGCTTCTTTAAAAAGTAAAAATCAAAGGCTCTAAAGCAGCAGTTCTCAACAGAGGGTGAACAACCCTTCCACAGGGGTCGCCTAAGACCATCCGCATACCAGACACTTGTGTTACAATTCATAACAGTAGCAAAACTACAGTTACAAAGTAGAAACGAAGATCATGTTAGGCTGGGGTCACCACAACATGAGGAACTGTATTAAAGGGTCGCAGCGTTAGGGAGGCCGAGAACCAGGTAGACTCTAAAGTGTAAGACGGAAAGGCAAACTGGCTTCTGGGCATTGTGCCCTCTAGTGGCTCGAACCCCCTATGTCGCCACTCGGAGGATTCCTCCCAGGGTTTTTAAATTTTTATTTTTCTAGTATCAGGGAGTAAAGCCGGCCGGATGGCTTGTGTTTGCTAGGCAGGCATTCCACGCTGCACCCCAAGACAACTTCTATGACATTAAAAGGAATTTTGTCACTCTCGGACCTCACGCCTAGGATATTATAACGAAAGTCAGACTATGGAGCGCTGTCTGTCCTCCTCAAAGCAGAGTGTGCTGTGTGCTGTAGAGGGACCTGCCACCTCAGGAGGCACTAGCTCACAGCACGTGGCCCACTGCTGCCCAGCTCTTTGTCGCTCGACCCCGTGTGGCTCCCTCTTTGCTGACCAACCCCAAGGTCACGTACCCCTCAGCTCCTGCACAGAGTTGCCTGCAGAGCTGTACCACCATCTGATGCCCAGGGCACATCCTACACCAAGAGAGCTAGGCTCTCTGTGATACGCTGGAAAACAGAGACGTGACCGGGCAACCAAGGCTGAGAACTCTCAAGTTACCTGACATGGTGGCTCATGTCTGCATTGCTGCTCCAGCACTTGGGAAACCGAGGCAGCAGGATTGCTGTGGGTTCAAGACGAGCCTGGGCTATCTGGTGAATTTTAGGATAGGCTGAACTACAGAGTGAGATCTGGTCTCGGCCCCCATCACAAACCATGCCTTTACCTATGCTCACATGTCCTGGCTGCTTGCTCTGTACTCTACAACACATCTGTCAAATTCCCAGCCCTGGGTGAGCTTGCTCTAAACCAAACTAACAACTAACTGCCCCAGGCATTCACACATTCTCTCTCCTTCCCCTTTCTCCAGCTTTCCCTCCCAATCCAGGACTTCTCCCACGTCATACCCTCACACCCAAGTTCATTTTCTTCACCTTCATCAGCATGTCCAGCAACCCACTCAAGGTTAGCAACATTGCTGGGGTGTCTGCCTGGGATGAAGGCCTTGGGAGTTTTAGACAACATCTTGTTGTTAGGACTGGGTGGCCTTGAACTTGAGATCTTCCTGCATATATGTCTTGGGCAATGCAATTTATCCACTACTATTTATTACTTATCTTTTACTGATTGTGTAGGCATCGTGTATGCTATGGAGTGTGTACAGAGGCCGAGGACAGCCTGGGATCAGTTCTCTCCCTCCACCGTGTGTGTCCTGGGAACCAAACTCAGCTCTGCGGGTTGGCAGCAAGTGTCTTTACCTGCTGAGCCGTCTTGGCAGCCCCAAATGTATCAGCTTGATGATGGCTACTGACTTTGGGTTCCAACAGATGAAAACAAAGTGTGTCAGATTATTTGACCTAATGTATTTATGTTCATGTATTTATGTACCTAAATGCGCGCATGTATATTTAGCAGTGCTGGGGACCAAACCCGGGCCTTTGCCCATGTGGGTCAGAGATCCACTTGCCCCTGCCTCCTGAGTGCTGGGGTTAAGGTGCACACTGCCATGTCTGCCACATGCCACCTCTAACTTTTCATTTCTAAGTTCTGTTTGTTTCCTGTCTTCATCTCTTCTCTCTCCTTCCTCCTTTCTTTCTGTTCTCTCCTCATGTTTTGCTGTGTAGACCCAGCTACCTCTAAAGTAAAAATCCTCCTGTTTTAGCCTCTTGAGTTCTGGGACTCTAGGAGTTCTCTACCAAGCTGATGTTTTATGTTCTTAACATATAATCTCTAGTTCTAATATTTTCCAGTAACTTTAAGGCCAAGCATGGTGGTTCATGCCTTTAAGCCCTGCACTCAGGAGACAGAGGCAGCCAGAGCTACCTAGGGCCACAATAGCGAGATCTTGTCTCAAAAAAATCTGAAAAAAGAAAGAAAGGAGGAAAGAAAGAAAGAGAAAGGAGACAAAACAATCAAAAAGCAAAACCAAACCAAAACAAAAAACAAAACCCAATCAATTAAAAAACCTTTGTTTTCCATGTTTGTTCTTTAATTTTAAAAGCCAAAATTGAGCTGGGCATGGTGACACAGGCCTTTAATCTCAGCACTCAAGAGGCAGGAGGATCTCTGAGAGTTTGAGGCCAGCCTGGTCTACGTAGTGAGTTATGGCACAACCAAGACTACATAGAGACTCTGTCTCACCCCCCCACCAAAAAAAAATCAAAATTGTGCTGGCCGGGTGTCTCTGGATAAGGTGCTTGCCACCCCCTGGGGCCCGGAGTCTGACCCCTGGGACCCGCCACGTCACGTTGAGACGTACAAAACAAACGATGCGCTGAGGAAGACCGAGCCCCTCCCACCCAGGGAGAGAGTCTCTGCTCCACCCTCCTTTTCGGACAGCACTTTAAACTCTTCAGCAGTTTCCTTCATTATTTGCTTCCACATTCCTAAATAACAACTTTTCTTCTGTTTGCTGACGTAGCTAAATTAATTGGTATTTCAAAACAAGTAGACAGGCTATGTAGCCTAGGCTGGTTTGTGATGTTTCCTGTCTCAGCCCCTGGACAGGACACCACTCCTGGCTGATAAACTTCTAAAATGTCTAATCACTCCTTGTGTGGACTCATCTGACCCCCCTCCGCAGTGCCGTGCCGCCCACATGTCCCCCCATCTCCCCACCACGCACCGGGTCGTCTGTCTAACTGTAACAGAAGGCGCAGGCTGCGCTTGCTGGAAGCGGTGGCTTACTGAGGGCCTGCAGATGTGAAGCTTGTCATCTCAGCTTCATTTCCACCATCTCCTTTGCTACCTTCAACTTTGGGTCAGATTCCTGTTCAACTCTGTACAGTGGACATGTTAATCATTTAAGGATGTTCCTCTCACAACCTTCCCCTTTCATGGCTGAAGGCACCAGCTAAGAATAGCAAAGGTATTTTCAAGACTTGCGGGGACGTCATAATCAACACATCAGCGACCACTAGTTTCTACGACTTCCTGTCCCAGAGTGGCACCTACAAGGGCACCCCACCTGGCCCTTCTGACTTCTTTCTCTGTGTCATTCTCTCCTGATGGACAAACATCCTGTGAAGCAGATCAGAACTGCCCCTGGCAGTGCTTATTTCCTTGTCCTGATAACACTCTGCATGGCCAGTCCTGGACACCGGTTGATCAGAGCGACCTGACCTGACTGAGCTATGTACCCTGCTTGACTTCTGCCTTGTTCCACCACTGGGGGTGTGGGTGGGGGGCACCTGAGGACATCCTCACTTCTGTCTCTCCAGTGTGGCCAGGTGTGTGTGTGTGTGTGTGTGTGTGTGTGTGTGTGTGAGTGTGTGTGTGAGTGAGTGGGTGTGTGTGTGAGTGTGTGTGTGTGTGAGTGTGTGCGTGTGTGAGAGGGGGAGGTGCATCCCAGCATGCACCTCGCTGTCTCCATCACAGCATGTGATGCACATCCTCTGGTGTTCCAGATCACCGTGGGATCTGGGATCCGGTTCAGGCTCTTGGGGCCAGTGGGTCACCTGCTGAGCGGCTCTCCCTCTTCTCCCCTTTCAGAAGCACTTTTCTCACTGTGCTCTTTTCCTGGTCCAGCTGGACAGGCTGCTCTCTGTGCCCACCGCCAGAGGTTTTAACATCCAGCGCTGCAGAGTCTCCTGTCTTAGTTTGTTCACTTGTTGGAGCACACCTTAAAGTATTCTCTAAAAAACTGCTCATTTGTTAAAAAAAAAAAGTCCAGTGCTTTTTAAGTGTGCCCTGATTAATGAGTCTTTAAACCTCTTTCATCCCCACCCTCTCTCACAGACATGCACACACACCTCTGTGTTTCTGTTTAGAGCTCCTACTTGATGGACATTAGATTTCCTGGCCTAGTTCCTGGCCCTGGCTCGGGCCTCACTCACAGGCAGTGCTACAGACACAGCCCAGGGCCAGTACTCTTCCTTGGAGCCACATCTCCAGCTTTCTCTGTGCTCTCTTAACAACTCTTCTGCCACTGAGGCCTCTTGAGTCAGTTCTGCCCTGGAGGACGCCCATGAAGGGCAACCCAAAGAACTACTTTATACACAGATTCTTAATTACTTTCTCTTAGATTTTCTCTTTGATTTACTGACTTACTTAGCTTTTCTTCGGATCTCTGAACTGGTTCCTAGGCTTTGTGCTCCGTCCCTTCCATGTTGATTCATTTATCCAGCCAGTATCTAATAAGTGCGATGTGTCAGACAGTGGGGGTGTTGACACAAGTTCAAGTGGCTTCATTTTGCCCTCACTTCAGCACTGAGCATGTGCAACACACTTTCCCGGCTACCATGCTGCTCCGGCCTCACCACACAAGTGTCCTTAAAGCTACAATGTCATCAGGACCATGTTATCTACCAAAACAGGACGCGACACTGAGAACAGCCATAGCTGCATAGTGGGACCAGTCTGGGTCATCTGTTTAGTTAACGCTGCCTCAATCCACCCCCCGACAGAAACCCAGGTCCACAGGTTGTGTCCATGATAGAAATGCCTGGCGTGTTTCTTTCCCCCCTTCTGTCTTCCAAGAAAGGTATAAAGTCAGAGACGTTTTTGTTTTTTGTGGGCTGGCAAGACGGCTCAGCAGCTAAAAGTGCTCGCTGCTCTTGCAGAGGACCCACACCAGGCGGCTCGGAACTGCCCGTTACTCCAGCTCCAGGGCACCTGATGCCCACTCCGACCTCCGTGGGCATCTGCGCACGTATGGCATTTACCCCCACCCCCACACAACATGCACAAGTAAAGATAAAATAACTCTTAAAACAAAACTTTTTTTCTAGCAGAGAGTATGGTTCCTGGATTAAAAGAAAATAGTTTCATAATCATCCCATGTGGAAATGGACTGAGTGGGCAAATTCCCAAGTTACAGGAAGCCAAGAAAACTAGGAAGACTCAGAAACATTTCAAACAGCGTAGCCAACTCAGCTTTCAGTCCAGGACTGCCGGCTGCCTCTTCGCTCTCCACTCTGAAGCCCGCTCACCCAGACGTAATGTTTCCTGTGCTAAAAGCACCTGCTGATGGCTTTGCATGAGACACTGCACCTTTTCCATGGCGGGGAGATGGCTCGGAGGTAAAGTGCTTGCCTCTCAAGGACAAAGACCTGAGTTCACTCTCTGGCATCCACCGGGCCATGGAGGCAGAGGCAGGAGGATTTCTGTGAGCTGGAGGCCAGCCTGGTCTACAGAGTGAGTTCCAGGACAGCCAGAGTTACAGCAGAGAAACCCTGTCTCGAAAAACCAAAAAAAGAAAAAGAAAGTAAGTAAGTAAGGAAGGAAGGAAGGAAGGAAGGAGAACGGCAGGAAGCAGTGATGTGTGCTGTAACCCCGTGCTGGAGAGGTGGAGACAGGCTTGCTGAAGGTGGATGTGGCTGAGTGCGACCTTCGGCCTGCACACCTGAGTGCATATGCCGCACGTACACACGTATCTCTCTTCCGTATCGCCAGGCACAGCTCTTTTTCTGCTTCTCTGCCAAGGGCCGATCTGATAATGAACTAACTGCCTAGGGAGGAGTCAGCTGCCGAATAATAGCACTGCACGTTGTTTCAATTCAAACAAACTCCATGGCACTTGGGAGGGGACATTGTCACACTTCCTGTCTACTGTGTCTGGAGTCACACACGCTCCATGTTCTTCAGTGTGAATATCTCAACTGTGGGCTCCTCAGAGGGTCCATCTGTTCAGAGCACAGATGGGAAAACGAAGATAGTAAATAACAGGGTTTGCAAGGGAGAACACCTCGAAATCAAGCGTCACAGAAATAGACCTCTTTCAGAAACAGGCTATTACCAGTAAGTATGGCGCGGGGGCACAGCACTGTAATCCCAGCACTGTGGAGGCTGAGGCAGGAGGATCCCAGAAAACCAGAGACACACTGAGAGACCTTGTCTGAAACAAAGACCAAAATCCAACAAAAGCAGCTCTCTGTCAGAGTGGATGGAAACAATCACTCTTCTTCTATATATCTTTATATCTGAAGTCAATTAAAAGTACACTTGCCACTTTATAAAAACATTGAAGTAAAATTTTAAGAGATTTTATTTTGTTCTTATTATATTTTATTTATTATTATATTATTTTATTATTATGATTTTATTACAGGTGTTTTGCCTGAGTGTGCCTGTACACCAAGTGCATGCAGTGTCTGTGGAGGCCAGAAGAGGGTGTCAGATGCCCCTGAACTGGAGTCAGAGGCTGTGGGTGCTGGAAATCAAATCCAGGTCCTTTGGAAGAACATCCAATGCTCTTAACTGCTGAGCCATCTCTCCGGGCCTTTTATAAGAAATATTTCTAAAAACTACACCGACAGGAGCAATTTAGCTGGAACAAAGCGCTACCTTTGTGAACGTTGTTTGTGAGACAACAGCACTTTCCATAGCGCCGAGACTGACCCTGAAGTACTGATCCTCCTGCTCTAGCACCCTGAGACGTGGGTTTTAGGCATGGACACCAAACTCAGCTTCTGAAAGCTATGTTTTTGTTGGCTTGCTTTTCTTTGAGACAGAGTCTCGAGTGGCCTAGGCCTGTTCTTGAACTCACCATATAGCTGAGGGTGGCCTCGAACTCACCATGTAACAGAGGGTAGCCTCGAACTCTGGATCCTCCTGCCCAGCACCCATTGCTGAGAGATGCCATGTCTTACATGGTGATTTTAAAATGTGGTTAATGCTACACTTTGACACTGTGTTTTTTGGGGTGGGGTGGAGGTGCTGCACTCAACCCAGAGCTTTGCACATGCCACACAAAGTTACATCTTAGCACCAGCTTATGTCATGTTTCCTTGTGAAGAAGGTGGAGCTGAATGAACTTGCCAGTGTGTAAGAACACCAATACCAGACACCAAGAGAAAGCTCCATGGAGGCTGGGACCAAAGAGGTGCACTTGTACCACGTGACTCTAGGGGTCAGTAGAATTTGAAGGATGGGCAAACAAAAAGCAAAGCCCCTGTAAGCAGGAATGTGAGTAACTAGGACTAGAAATTTCCACCCCAGGTGAAGACAACAAGCAGCCAAGGAGCAGGCTGAGGCTGTCCGTGCACTGCTAACCCTAACCCAACGACACTGAAGGCCCCAAGTAACATGTGGCTATAAACACTTTTAAACCACAGTGCTTTGTCACTTTGGACTCGGACCAGTGAGATCTTAGTGTTAAGCACCACACATCACCTCTCTCAAATGTCATGGTTTTCCCATTCAGTCTTCTCATTCTAAGGCGAGAATTATCTGAGTGCTGGCTGTGAATTTTATTATTTTTTTTACCTATAAATCATTTTATACTACTTCTTCAGAAGTATGGTGATTAAAATCCTTCATTTTAGGGGTCCTCATTAGTGAAAGTCACTGCCAGTACGCCACCCCTCAAGTCTCTGCATGGCATCAATCTCAGAGACATGGAGGGCTGAAATGGGGGAGGGGAATTAACAGCACATTTTACTTCTACTTCCTCTAGTACTTCTCTGTGCCTCAGACAATACCCATGGGGCCACAGCTGATCAAAACTGTCTGCCTTAATTGATAACTACTATGCAGTAAGAGTTGCAGGGTGCTGGCAACCATTCATGGCATAGGAGAGAGAGCATTGTATTCCCTCTGCCTTTAAAGAGACAGAGAGGGTGCTTGGGCTGCCCAGTAACAGTCTCTGATATAAGAGAGGAAATCATTTCCTATTCCTTGCAAACTTCAATTTACAAAAGAAAGCTGGAAGCTAAAAGCCTTGTTGATTTATCACATGAAGCCGAGAGTAATTTTTCTCCCCTTGTTATACCTTTGTATAATCCTGCTCATGCCTGTGTGGGTGGCATTAAAGAATTTCTGAATAAAAATAATAATTTCTCGCTCTCAACCTTCATAATTCACATCAGCAGGCACCCTGCTGGGTGGTGATGCCTGCCGCCAGCCTTTTCTGTGGCTACTTATCTGCCTCTCCCAGCTGCTTCTCCATAGATGGCAATACCTGCAGGATAATTCTCCCGAAGGCATTCTTCAGCAGATTAACAGCTTCTGTGTGGGTCCGTCCATCTAGAGGCTGCCCGTTGATGCTCACAATCCGATCTCCAACCTGGAGGGACAAAAGTGGGAGAAAATCACTATCATTAAGAAAAATTAAATCTGCCTAGTTGTTGGGCGCTGGCTTCTGTGGAGAGTGCGGGATTTTTATGGCTTTTCCCAAATGTAGCCCAATCAGAGAACAGGAAGGGGTCAGATCTGATTAGGAGAAGGCGGCGCAGGCACTTTTGTATCCTGGTGGTGGTGTTTTCTACATCACTTGCCAGACTGTACAAATGGATGCTCAGTGGAGCTCTGACGAGGAGCCAAGCGTTTCTGCTTTGTTTTTATACCTCAGTTAAGATTAAGGGACAGCAGGGAAACACTGTAAGAATGTTGGTACTTTTGACTGGGGAAGACTCCAGGATCACATCTGAGCTGGAGAACTCGCTGGGAAGTGGATGTGGAGAGGGTTCACAGGGAGCAGGCTCCTTCTTTTACTATAGCTTTGATGAGAACATTTTTACATGTCCAGAGACTTCACAGATTTCAGGTCTACAGTCTTGCTAATGTACTCTGTCCTCAGCATTCTGACTTAACACACGGTTCTGTGGCTGCAGCCCCGTCCCACCCAGCATGCGCTGCCTGTCTTCTGCTGGTTGCTAGATCTACCTTCAGCTTCTGGGTGCGCGCAGCCACTCCGTTGGCCTGAATCATGGCAATGAATATCGGGATATCTCCTAAAGGACTTCCTTTTCCTCCAGCGATACTGATCCCAAGGGCATCGCTGAGCTCCTGAAGAGAGAGAGAGGAGGCCTGCATATTTAATATCAGACATAGACAGACCGTCAGATCGCACAACAAAACCTCTCCATGATGCAGGAGGTCAGGAGAACATGTGAGCTGACAGCAGGAAACCTGTCACCCAGCGCACTCAGGTAGCCGTGGGGGCCTCAGAGAAGTGCATCTCTGCGTGCCCCTGACCTCGAGCACGAGGTGTGCAGGGGACTGCACAGCACACGGAGGTAATTTGAGTATAACTAAGATAACAGTGCCGTCCTGGCCTAAGGAAGAGGCACGATAAAAGCCAATGGCAGCAGTAAATTAAAATCAACAGCCTTCACTACTGCTCGGCGGAGCGGCCAATTTGATGCGGTCTTGGCAAGTGTGTTCTCATATGGTGTTTATGATTAAACCGCCACACATATCATGTTCTGGGTGTGAACAAACACACTTGGCTTCAAAAGAGCTGCATGACTGCGTTAAACAAAGGATCTCAGAGGGCGCCCGCTGTTGTGACAACAGTTTGCAGAGATATGGTTCTCATCCCCCTCCCCTTAATGTTTTTTAAATGACTGAAGGAACAAAGGACAAGTTGCAGTTCTGGCGGGCACTCAGACCAAGACTGTTGCTCCTGTTGGCGATAGTGGAAAAGTCTTGTCACAATGCAAAAAGCAATGGCCTGTAGCTTCTGCAAACAAAAGAGGCTAAAACTGAGGTGGAAAGTAGAAACCTGGAAAAGTGACCGGGTGGGGGGTGGGGGTGGGGGGGTGGCAGGGTATACTGCCCAGCCTCACCACGCCTGCGCCCGTGCGCAGACACCCCTGCGTGCATGCTCCTGTTAGTGAGCGCATGTGCATGTGACATTTTTGCTCTGAGGGAGAATCCCAGTCAAACTGGAAATGGAAAAGCTGGTTGAACTGCTGACATTGTGATGCAAACCCCAGCCAGAAGAACCAAAAAGAGGCAAACCTGGCTGCTAGACAATAAGGGAAGAAATTCAGAATGGAAAGAGCAGAAAGAGAGCCTGAGTTCTGAGTAAAATGTATGGAATTCTCAGGCTCGGTTACAAGCCGCTGCGTGTAGGAGAGCCCTCAACCAGCATAGCAAAATTTTTAGTTATTGAAGTGAGATTTGAATCATGAAAGGCAGACAGAAAGTATACCATCAGTCTTCTGGGTTGGCTGCCTGCTAACGCATAAGCACTGTTATTCTCCAGAGTGGACACACCGAACATCCATGAGACCCAGATTCATGTTGAACTTGTCAACACACAGGAAAATGTGACCATTTTTTCCTCAGTGTTGGACAGTTGGTAGCAAACATTATAATATTGCTTTATATAGTCATGCATGGCAGGTACAAATCCCCGGGGCCAGGAAATGTAAGCTTTACTCTGTGATGTAGAGGTCTTAGATGGTTACACAGCTTCAAAGCTGAACCTGGTGAGGAGGCGCACACCTCTGGTCCCAGCACCCAGAGGCAGTGGCAGCGGCAAATGGGTTTCTGTGAGTTCCTGGCCTGTCCGGTCTGTATAGCAGTTGTATGGGCTACAGTTAGCTTCTGACTCAGAAAATAAAACACGAACAAAAGGAGCAGGCTTCCATAGCTTAGTGCTTGTCAGCTGTACCTTAATAAAGCTGGAAAACAGAACAAAGTGTCTCCAAGAACAGACTTATAGGGCTGGAGGAGCACACAGTACGACACACCTTAGTATGCACGAAGCTCTGGGAGGAGTGCACAGTAGAACAGGCCTTGGTATGCATGAAACTCCAGCTGGAGCCCAAGCCAAACACAATGTCACCTACAAGGCAACACACTCCACCTTAGAACCATGAAGATGTGCAGAAGATAAAAACCCAAGCCTGGCCTGAGTTCAATCCCAGCACTCTTGTGGAGAGGTGGGAGGCGGAGGCTGGGGAATTGCCTGGAAGCTCACGCCAGTGAGACTGAAGGACGCAGCTGCCGAAACTAGAGACCCCGACCCGACAAGGTGGAAGGTAAGGACCAACTCCCCCGAGGTGTCCGGTGACTTCCAGTGTGAGCTGTGGTATGATGTATGTGCGTGTGAACACACACACCCCACCTCCTAGTGAGCAGGTGGCTTACTCTGTTATTGGTGACGCTGCCATGCTGTAACCACAGCTTAGAACATTCGCAGTGCTTCACTCCAGAGAGCTGTACCCTGTTCACAGCATCTGTGTCTGATTGTGTCAATCTAATCGCATCAATCAACAGGCAATGTCCTCTGTGCAGAATTCCAACAGGTGTTGGTTTATTTTTATTTTATGTGTATGGGTGTTTTGCCTGCATGTACATCTGTGCACCATGTGTGTGCAGGGCCCGCAGAAGCCATTAGAGGGTGTTGGATCCTGCCCTTGGTTACTTTTGGATTGCTGCGAAGGAACGCCATGACCAAGGCAGCTTATACAAGGAAGCGTTTAACTGGGGGCTGGCCTACAGTTCCGGAGGTCAGTCCATGGCCATCAGGGTGGGAGCACGGTAGCAGGCAGGCAGGCAGGCACCAGGACAGTAGCTGACCACTGATGTCTTATCCACAGGCACAAGGCAGACAGACAGTGGGGCTGCGCCTGCTGTGGGGTTCGAAACCGCAAAGCCCACCCCCAGTGACAACACCTTCTTCAACAAGGCCACATCTCCTAATCCTTCCTAAACCGTCCTCCAACTGGGAACTAAATGTTCAAGTATATGAGCCTCTGGGGGCGATTCTCAGTGAACCACCACACATGCCCTGCAGCCAGAGTATAGACTGCTGTGAGCCAATGTTGGGAGCTGAATCCAGGTCCTCTGGAATAGCAGCAGTGCTCTTAACTACAGAACCACCTCTCCAGTTCCCAGGAGACGTTTGGTTAGCAAGTCTGTGAGTGGACCATGTGAGGGCAGGGTGGGTATGAGCAGGCCTACAGACGCCTGTCAAAAAGACTGAAATGGCTGAAGAAATATAAACATTTCAGAATTTCAGAATACTTTGGCCTTAACTCCATTAGGGTTTCAAACCCCCCCACCAGGCCCAGTCCTGCTGTCTACCTGCCTTGTGCCTGTGTGTAAGTGTTTTACCCAAAACTGTGTACTGTCGGTGCATTTAGCTTCTCTAGGGTAACAGGCAAGTGAAGATTGCCCTGCCCCTGGCCTGTTCCTGAGCCGAAGACCCAGAAATCCCAGTCCCCAGGGATTCAGTTTAAGGGCAGACATACTTGTTTACAACCAAGCAACACGCCAGCCACTCAGCACTTTCCTAAGCCCACTGCCCCTGCTCAGCCCACTGCTGTCTGCCCCTGCTCAGAGGCAGCGCCGTTCTGTTCTCCCCAGGAGGTCTCTTGTGTGAGGTCTGTTGTGTGGTGCGACTCTGACCACCAAGACCAGAAACACCCTTTCAGCCTCTTCATCCCAGCATCTGAGTCATCGCCCACTGGGAGACACAGAACAAGCGAGCTCAGTCAAACTACAGCCAGGAAGGGCAGAGTCCACTTTCTGGGACTCAGGAAGGACTCAGAATTACATCCTGTGTGTGTCTTATCTCATTTACTTATTTTTGGTTTTCTGAAACAGGGTTTCTGCATGACAGGGTGGCTTGGAACTGACTACATAATCCAGGATGGTCTTGAACTTGTGGCAATCCTCGTCTTAGCCTCCAAAATGAAGAGATTTTGGCATGAGGCACTAGGCTCAGAATTTAATCCATACAAAGTATTAGTCTATGATATGAGTTAGTTTTACAAGCCCATGCTAGAGATGGGAAAACTGAGGCCGACTTAATGAAAGATCAGTGAGCTGATGTTATGGATGGATTGTGTCCCATCAAAGTTTAATACTGAAGCCCCAAGTTCTAGTTCCTCAGAACATGGCTTTAGAACGAGACTGCTAGGGTGGACTTTAGTTCAACAGGCATCCTCATGGGGGAGGCTATGTACCAGGAGGGACTCCAGAACTAGGAATCATACAGGAAAGGTCGCACGAGGTCGCCACAGGAAGGCAGCCGTCTGCAAGCCAAGGAGAGGGCAGAGAAAGTCAACCCTGCGCCTTAATGTCGAACTTTCAGCCTCTAAAACCGTGGGAACCTAACATCTGTTGTTGAAGACACGTAGTCTATGGTGTTCTGCCAGGCAGTGAGTGAGTGGTGAGGCAGAGCTGATGGAATCCGGAGAGCCGAGCACAGTACCGTCTACAGCTGGGCACTCTGATTACAGCAGGGCCGTAATCCTGTTACTGCTTCTGAACCTTGTTTACAGTCCAAGAGATCAGAGCAGAAGTCTACTTTCTAATATTCCAGACAACACACATGAGCTGAAAATCAGTGTCTGACAAAGGCATGAACTGGAATAAACCTCACACAAGCTCAGAAGAGCAATTCAACAACACATAAAAGCCTAACATAAAAGCCCTAACCCTAAAATAAGAACACCCCCCAACACACTGAAGATGGAATCCAGGACCTCCCATATGCCAGGCAGGTGTTCTGCAACCACGCTGCACTGTAGCCCCAAGCACGGCTTCGGATCTCACAGCTTCTTTTCTAGGAATTAGCCTGAGGTTATTCATGACAGACAAAAATGTTTGTTGTAAGGCAAAATTAAACACAGGGGTTAGAGAGGTATTGAACAGCTAAAGCATTTGTTGCTTTTGCAGAGGATGGGGGTTTGACTCCCAGCCCCCATGTGGTGGCTTACAACCACCTGTAACTCCAGTTCCACGAGATCCATGGCCACTTCTGGCTTCTGTGGGCACAAAGGCATGCACAAAGTGTACAGACACACACTCAGGCAAAACACTCACACACATAAAATACAATAAATCTAAAAAAAAACTAACAAAAAATAAATATGCTAATTGATTAACGAGAGGAAGTTGATTAAGAAAGTTCTGGGCACCCTGGACACTGGACAATTACATGCAACAATGTAACCAGTAACAATCACGTCCTAGGCTGTCAGGAACACTGACATGGCTCCAAGTTCACAGAGCAAGGTAAAGAAGAGTGCTACCGGAGAACGCCCAGCACGCTTCTGACATTTAAACACACACGCTGCTACGGAAAGGGTGTACTAAAACATTCATAATGGTCGCTTATGTGCTTCAATCCACTTTTTAAAAGCCTATTTCTGTTACATATTTACTAATTGGAAGAACAATCGATAAATTACAGAGGGAAAATGTAGAAACTAGAATAAAACAGTAACTGACTTACTCTGATTATCTCAACAGTCCTCGGCCCCTCCTCTGTGCCTATCAAGAGAGAAGCAAGACTGTTGGTTAGTGCCTTCGCAGCAGAGGAGGCATGCTTTCAATGCAGCAGTCCCAGAAGGACAGCAGCAGTCTTCTGGCATTCTCAAGACAAGAGAGTAAGGCAAGCAGACACAGGGCGCCCCCACCAGCACCAGGACCCAGCTGAGTGCTGGATTGGACAGAGGTGGCCATAATCATTCAGCTTGACCAGAGCTGACAGGTTGCCGTAGCAAGGGTGACTCAAAGCTGGGGACAATAGATTTGTTTCCTGGTGCATTTTCCAGCCTTAGTCAAGATAACCCTCCCTCCCCCAAGAGAGACTTAGGGTTAGGGTTAAGAACAAACAAGCCTGCCACTCTCTGTTCTCCAGGGAATATGCACTTCTCACCCCCTCAAACTACCTGTGACAGTGACTTATCCGTGCTCTTTCGGAACAGCTGCACTTTCTGATGCCTGTGCTTTTGCTTTTCTGTGGCTTATAGGCTCTCTGTTCCCCCTTTTTCCTTCTGAAATAGGCCACACTAAGTAGCTTGGGCTGGCCCAAACTCACATTTCTGGGGAGGATCGGAAGCTCTTTTCGTGCCAACCAGATTCTGTAGGCTGGTGGTGACTGGGGCGAAGGCCTGCCGGCAGCTGCCTTGTGCACTGTGCTGATCCCCCTGAAAAGAAGACACTGGTCACGTGAGTGCACTCGCCACCATGGCCTTCCAGATACCTCCGCAATCAGAGTCTGCAGTGGCTGAGGTCACCAGTCATCTACAGAACATTCTGAAGAAGCCGAGAGAGACAACTAGTCACTACGCTCGCCCCACCGCCCCGCCCCATTACACAGCTCCTCCTGTTCTCCACTGCAGATGTTGGCATCACAGTCACCTTAGAAACAGGAACTGTTTTTGCTGCACGCAAAATCCAGCGTTTTCTTGTCGCAGCCTTCAACGACTGGCCCTGCCCTTTGAGGGAGCAACCAACGGAGTCTCCCTCATCACCCAAACTGCACCCTACGCTTCACTCTGAGCTCTGTGTGGAGCTCAGTCAACAGAAAGCAGACCAAGTAGAGACTTCTGGAGAAAACAGCAACTATCAAAGGGAAGGAGCTGATTTCAGGGATGGATTACTTTTATATCCCAACACTGTCCTGGAGACAGAAATGGGTCAGTCCAACCTAATACACCTGTCATTTAACCGTTTTCCTCATTTAACTAGATGCTTGAAGCTATGATATGTAGTCATTTACTGCTAGTGACTCTAAAAATCACACGCATTAGCAAAGGCCCTTTCTAATGTGGACAATATCATGTCTAATATTTCTAACCAGTTATCAAGCCTATGCCTAACTGCACTGAAAATTTAAGCTAAGTCTAACATCACTATTACTATTTGGTAAATTATAATGTATTTTGTTTCTGAGACAGGTCTTGCTATGTAATACAGGCTGGCCTTGAACTTAGATCTGCCTGCGTGCTGAAATTATGAGTGTGTGCCATTATGCCTGGCTTCAGTTCTCATCCTTCTCCTCCTCTTTTTGTGTGTTGCTGCTGAGAATCAAACTCAGGAAGGCAGACAGGCGCTACACGAAGGCAGTACCTTTGTGATCGTTTACTTAACTGTGGGGAAGCTTTACAACATTTAAATACTTCTTAAATAAGAAAGATTTCAAATAAGCAGAAAAGTTGTAAGAATTATAGATACACTAGACTCCATAATTGAAAGCCTGCTGCATTTCCATGACACCATGCATGTTTCATCCCAGTACCAGGGAGGTGCGGCCAGAGGAGCCTATCCTGGCCACACATTTGGGAGTCTCCCCTATAAAAACTAAAATTAAAGTCTATACTTTCTTTTTATTTTATACATGTTTTGCTTGCATGTATGTATGTGTACCATGTGTGCCAGCCAGAAGAGGATGCTGGATCCCCTGGAACTGGAGTTACAGGTGGTCATGAGCCATGGTGTGGATGCTGGGAATTGAACCCGTGCCCTCTGCAATAGTAACTCTAAACTTCTCAGCCTCTTACTTTCTTTATCACGTACCCTCTATTCAGCAATTAATTCGTCACTTAAAGTTCATTTTCATATAAGCTGGAGGCATTTGTATACTTTACGATAAACACACTCTTCTTTGGTGTGGCACAGGGGTCCCTTGTATCCTAAGCTGACCTCACCTTATTTGCTATCCAGTTGAGCATGACCCTGAACTTGTGATCCTCCTGCCCCTACCTGCCTGGGTATTAGGATGGCAGGTGTGGTGCCTGGAAATTCATGAACCAGCAGTTATAACTAACCATATTAAACACCAAACCGTACAAACTTACAATTAAGATATTAAAGGCAAATACGGAGCTGGGGATGCGGCTCAGTTGGCAGAGCACCTGACTAGCACTCATGAAGCCCTGGATTCACCTGTGAACTTTATGATGATACTTGTTCACATTCCTCCAGGGTCAGACATCCAGTCTACCCACCACCTCAGCTGCTGGTCCCCCTTCAGCGTGGTTCACTCTGCACTCTAGTCTGCTGTGTACAGCAGGCTTTGATGGACCCATTCAACACGGATGAGTCTTCTACGGAGCAGCAGCGTGGCTGAGACTAGCTCTGCTGACCGGGATCTGCAGCTCCCACTGTCCCCTTGAGTCTCCACTGGGCCACTCAGTGCTCACTCGCAGGACCCCACGCAGCACCCTGCTTGTCTATGTTTGCTGCTACAGAGAAGCCGGGGGAAGGGTGGGATGGGAAGACGGAATTCAAATTTAACAGTATGGATCAGGTTTGATTGTTTTGAAGATTCTTTTTTAAAATTTCTATTTACATGTTACATGCTTATGTCTGTGAGTACAAGTATCGGATCCCCTAGAACTGGAGTTAAAAGACAGTTGTGAGCCACCATGTAGGTGTTAGGAATTGAACCTGGGTCTTTGCAAGAGCAGCAAGTACTCTTAACCCTGAGCCACCTCTCCAGCCCCGTTTTGAGGATTCTTGAAGTCAAAGCATCTAGCCTGTGATCCTGTCTGATCAATGGCACATATTTAAAATTCTTTCATTATGCTTATCTATTTGTGTGTGTGCACATGTGTGTGTACAAGCACATGCTGTAGTAAATGTGGGGTCAGAGGACAACTTTTGGGAGTCAGTTCTCTCTTCCTACCACGAGATTTCCAAGGATTAAACTCAAGTTACCAGGTTTGGGCGAGTGCATTTACCCGCCGAGTCACCGACCCTCAGTGACATCTTCTGTTGCCTGCTTTCTAACGTTAACAAGGCAAAGCAGTGGCTAACAGCTCTGCAGAAACAGCCATGCCAACCACAAATCCAGGGCACCTTGGGCTGTAGCTGTAAGGCAACCAGGAGAGGACTAAAAGCCACACTTTAACCTCAAAAAGGGGGGCTGTCCATAACCCCCCAAAGAGTCTTGGGGTTACGTTCTAGTTTCAGGAGTTGAGACGTGCCAAGTGGGACTAAGGAGCAGTCAACTGAGTGTGTCAGCCATTATAACACACACACACACAAACACATTACAGTGAAAATACTTCATTAAAAAGGTGGTACTGACATCAGTCTTTCAAATAAACACATTTGCTCACTCACAAAATGTCACTCACTAACACCTCCCTGCTGTAAGAGAACCCCATACTTCGCTCTCCTAGGAATACGCCACTAATTGCCCTCAGCATGTGTGAGTGGCTATTCACAAGTTAACTTTATAGCAATGTTTAATTGGATGAATAGAACAATGTTGTGCTAATGAGGGTCAAATTGCCACCAGATGTTCCATCTTTTTTTTCCCTTTCTAAAATAAACACAGCTGTGTACATGTGTGCACAGGCAATAGAGAATTGTGGGAGAGAATAACGGTTCTAAGAAAACACTGCAGGCAACAAAGGAGAGAGATGCAGGGCTTAATGCCTCCCCCCCCCACCTTTCATTTTTATTTCAAACACATGAAAACACGTTGAAGCTGGTGTTGTGAGTATGTGGTATATCACACATCATTTCTAAATGACCGTTTATGAAATGAGGGGCGTCCTCCCAGCAGGAGCAGGGAAGTGAGTCCACGGGGCAGACGTTAACAACCTGGCTGTTGTGCGAGGTCTTCCGAGAGGAGGCCCAGGAACCAGCTCGGAGTCTCCCAATCTCCATCTGCACAAGACCCTGGATGCACTTGGAAGAGAAGAAAAGACGGAAGTGAAATGCAGTGGCATTTATGACCTAAAGCACCACAGCGGGACTCTCACTCATCCCTGCAGCTCAGGCTTGCTGGAGGGTAACTCGGCCAACAGGCAAAAAGGAGAACCAGTCATCTGAAACCCACATTGAACAGAACTCAGCAGCTTCATCGTGAGCCCCTCAAATGCATTCAGTGGATTCCAGATCAATCTGCCTTTCTTTCCTTCCATCTCCCTTCTGATGAAAGTGTTCACAAAGATCAAAACAATCCAGAAGCGGGAGAGAGCAGAGTGGGAAATCCATAGGAGAGAGTTCACAAATCCAGGCCCTCCTCTGCAGAGTAACTGAGAGCTGACTGTACCCAGGAATCCTGATTATTAAAACAAACCCCATCTGTCTGCACAGGCTCCTACAGTTGCTTTAAGATCCCCTGGTCACAGCCAAAGAGAAGGGGGCCCAAAAGAAGGGGGCCCTCAGCTGAGAAGTCTGAACACAGATGTCCGCAAGCTCGCCAGAGCCCAGGGTGGAGCAACCGGCCAAGTAGAGCCGTGAGATTGCCTTCATCTGTGAAATGCAGAAGCCAGTCTGGATGAGCTTAGCATTTCTTACTAGCAATCAAAGTTGGGTTTGTTAGTGCAGAGGGGATGGGAGGTGTCCACACTCTAGGAGGGTGCATTCTGGGTCGTGAGCTGGACCACAGGGTGAGTTGGAATACTCACTAGCATGAGAAACTGCCCTCAAACCCCAGGCAGGTCCCTCTGTTAGCACAACAGCTTTCCTTAAAGCTGTTCTCGGTCAACTGGAACAATCAGCTGTTATATTTCAAAAGAACAGAGTGAAAACATCCGACCAAGGTCAGGCAGACTGGGCCAGCTCCCTGAGCGCCGGTCGCCGCAGCCAGGCGGGAGATTGCCTAGGGACTCACCTTGAGGATGGTGGCCACTGTCTCCTGTGAGGCGTGTCTCATGTCCTCTCCATTCACAGACAGGATCTGGTCCCCTTGAATCAACCTCCCATCGAGGTCTGCGGCTCCGCCTTTCACAATGTCAGAAATAAACACTCCGCTCCCACTCCTGTTGACATCGCCAAGCATTGTGGGAAACCAGTTAGTTATTAATTACAGTTGAACCTGACTTAATAAATACTTGTACGAAGATAAAACTCTGAAGTTCTAAAAATCAACCCATCAAGTCCAATGCCACCCACTAAGTTCCTGTTCAGATTCCGTCCATTTGTGCTGTGCACGGTACATCCGTCCTTGCCTACGGGGCTTTCACTTTTCCTGGTGGTGTAAACCTGTGGTCCTAGCGCCAGGGAGTTTTCAGTGATTTCAGTGAAGCAAAATGGAAATTTACTTTTAAAAAGGCAGACTTTGCAGCCTGGAGTAAATCTCCATGGCTGACTGCGTTCTGGTGTGAGCATGGCCCTGGGTTGATCCAGCACCCCACACAGAAACGAAGTGAGCAGAGTCCATTGTTAATAACTCCTTTTTCTTAAAAAATAACATTACTTAATATTCATGTGTTTGTGCTGGTGGACATGAGCATGGAGCCACATGCCTGGAGTCAGGGACAACATGTGTGAGGTGGTTCTCTCCTCTCACCATCTGGGTCCCAGGGACCAGTTTGTCATCAGTTTGATGGCACCCGTCTTTACCTACTGAGCCTTCTCGCAAGCTCCCAATGGTACTTCCTCGATTATACCCCACCCACATACCCACCCACAGTCTCCGAAACTTCTGATCCTGCTGCCCCCACCTCCCTAGTGTGAGGACATAGGTCTGTACCACTGAGCTGTGTTATGGAGTGCTGAGAACCTAACAAAGAGCTTCATGCGAGACAGGCACCAAACCAACTGAGCTGCATCCCCAGCCTCTTATTTTCAGTCTTAACTTCTTTTCTTTGCTGAATGAATTTGCATCTGGGAGCTAGGGAGATAGATGGTTTAGCACTTAAGAGCATATACTGTCCTTGCAGAGGACCTGAGTTCTGTTCCTAGCACACACACTGGGCAGCTGGAAACCATCTGTAACTCTGTCTCTCTCTGTCACACACAAGGTCTAACTCTGTAGCCCAGGGTATTCTAGAACGCACTATGTAGCCCAAGCTAGCATCAAAGATGTGGTGATTTAGCTTTCAGAGATGTGACTTCCAGGTGTGAGTTACCATACTTTTGTCTTATTAACGTTTTTTTAGTATACACCTTGGTAGTTGATTTTTGTGGGAGTCTGCTGAAGGCTGAAGACAGGTCACACGTAGACTCCGTATGTGATCTGGTTTGGGCTATCCCCCTACCTCTACTGATCTTCATTATTAGTACCTGGAGCATCCTCATTTTTATGGCTGTATACTATTCTGTGGATGTTCCATAATTTCACTTATTGAAGAGGTATAGGTTTTTTTTTCTATTCCTTAGTTATTGCAAAAAAATGTGCAACAAATATCTGCAAGAAAATCTTTAAGGAATTATGGAATTACTTGTCAAAAGGATTTTTAAACTTTGAGATGCATCTGATCCTTTATAATGGACAGTTTCATGCTAAGGAATATAAATGTTCTTTTCAAACTAAATCTGCAATAGAGATGGTGAATGAGGATCACTTCATCCATCACCTGATAGTAAAGGGAAACACCATGTGTGGTGGTACATCCCAGCTGAGACAGGACTGCTGTGAGTTTGGGACTAGCCTGGGCTACATAGAGAGACCCTATCTCAACAAACAGCACAAAGCAGAACAACCATTCTCGGGCTGGGATGTCCCCAGATAAACAGAAAGCAGGTCAGTACTGTCTCCACAGTTGCTCACACCCACACGTGCAAGAAAAACCCACAAACACTGCCCTCGGTAGCCATCTAACCTTACTCAGCACCCTGGCTGGAATCAGGTGTGCCCTCTGGTCCAGCTGTGTCTCAACACGACGCATTTAGAAACCCATCACTAGCTTACAGTAGGCTTTCTTTTTCGGTGTTCAGAAGCATTAGTCCCATATGCTGAAGAGGAAAGAGGAAGGGCTGTCCTTGACTTGAACGAGCCATCCTTACCGTTTCCCAACAATGCTCAGGCCCAGTCCTCGGCCGGTCTTCTTCTGCAGATCTACGAGGAACACCTCCAAGTTCTCCTCATCTCTGTACTGTGCCTCATCTCTGTATATCACCAGCCGCACCTTCTGAGGAGTCTGCCTCAGGGCTGTGATGGCTTCTTCATGGCTGGAGCTCCTCAGATCAACCCCGTTCACCTGTAACAACAGCGGTCCTGAGATGTGCAGCTTACAGCAGAGTCATTTCAGCCGGCAGCTCCTTGATCCAACCAGTGAGGAGCTCAAGAAAGTTGGTCATATACCTAAAGCACAGCATATGTGAGCTGCTTCTCATATAAAGACCCTGCCCTACAGAGAACAGAGGGTGGTTTGGTGTGCATGGCCATATATGTACACAGCTGTGAACATCACTGTGGAGTTAGAGCTGGTGTGTGTGTGTGTGTGTGTGTGTGTGCATTTTGTGTTACTCCTTGAGGTCGAAGGGAAGTAGCTAGCATAGTTATCAGCCCAGTCAGTATCTTTGCTTGTTGGACCTGACATCTTCATTCTTTTTTGTATGTTTGCTTCTCTTTGGCTCTTTGAGACAGTCTTACTATGTAGCCCCGGCTGTCCTGGAACTTGCTAATATAGACTAGGACAGTCTCAAAATTCAGAAATCTGCCACCTTTATCTACCAAGTGCTGAGATTAAAGGTCTGCACCTTTACAAATCTGGCTCTTTACTCTTTTTTTTTTTAAAATTTAAAACGAGCTCTTTTTGATAGTTTATTTTTATTTTATGTGCACTGGTATTTATGCTGCATGCATGTCTGTGTGAAGGTGTCAGATCCCCTGGAACAGGAGTTACAAACAGTTGTGAGCTGCCCTATGGGTGCTGGGACTTGAACCCAGGTCCTCTGGAAGAGCAGTGTTCTTATCTCTCCAGCTCTGTATCTTCCTCCCTACTCTTAATTGGTCAGGACAGGTGTTTCCAACAGTGTCAAAGAAGTCCTTGAAGGCTTCCACAGAGAGGCCCCCACTACCAGGAGCATAAGATACTGGAACAGTAGGCAGAGCCTCAGCTCTGTTGGCTCAGGGCCCTCTGTGCCCCACTCCGTTACTCTGTCATATGGAGAGCACAGTCAACTTATTTCTTAAGTACACGTTCCCATAGTGCTTGTAACACCTACAGACTTCTCCCCAAGTTTTTATTAGTGAATATTAACTGGATAAATACTGGGCGTCATTGTGACATCTTCACACATACACAGTGTACTCTGATCACATCGTGACCTTATTGCCATCTCTTGTCCCCTCACCCTCTTCCTGACCGCCATCTTTCTGAACAGCCGCCTTCCATGCTCATGACTTCCTCCCTCCTAGACATCACATATGAGACAGAACGTGAGCCTGTCTTACTTTGGTTAACACAATGGTCCTGGTCCGTCTCCATCAGACTGAGGACATGTAGAGCAATACCCCATGGGTGTGCATGTGTGTAGATAGAATCTCAATGCCCCACTCCTGCCCTCCGGTTACCCAGGCAATACCAGGGACTGAATCCAGGGTCTCATGCCAACTCTCGGTCACTAATCTATAATCACAGCTCTTTTTGCTTTGAGCTTGCTCTATGCCCAGGAAGACCTGAACGTACAATTCGATGTAATCTTCCTGCCTCAGATTCTAAGCGGCTGGATTACAGCCGTACAGTTTTCTGATAAGCTAAAGATGTTGAACATTTTTTGTGTATTTACTGCCCATTTGTACTACTACTTTTGAGAAGTATTTGTTCAATTAATTTGCCCACTTATTTGCTGGATTTCTTGTTCTGTTAGAGTTCCACCGACTGAGAATCAAACATTCAAATATATATATGGGGTCCATTCTCATTGAGACCACCACAGTGGTATTTGATGTATTTTGAACTGATATTTTAGATGGGGTGAGACAAGGATCTAGTGACTATCCAGTTTTTATTAAGGATGCTGCTTTTTTTTAATGAATTTTTTTTAATCTATAGTTGACTGTTTTTGTCTTGGCATCATGTTTTTGTTCTAAAGTTATAGATATTTACTCATTTTCTGCGTGTACCAACATACTGCTGTCATTACCATTTACAGATGAGGGAACTGAGGCATGGAGAGGCCAAGGAACTTGACCGAAATCACACAGCTACCAGGTGGACGAGAAGTCGACGTTTGAATCCATACTTTTTTTTCTTTCCATGTAGGTGTGTATGCAAACATGTGTTGTAGAGGTTTATTTTTACTTGTGTTTAAAATATTGTTTTGTGCACTGCTGGGGGAGGGTCTGCCTAGGTCTTGGCGTTTTGTATTGTCTGCAGGTGTTGGATCTATGTGGGAGAAGTTGATTGCTAAGGATCTGCATGTGCTGTCACTAGAACACCTGAGGAGTTCTGAATCAATAAAAACACCTGAGCTTGGAGGCTCACGGTTCCACTGTGCAGTATGGTGCCTACCAGGATGGCAGTTCCCTCTTCTGAGGTCTGGCAGGGTATGCACATATGAATAGGTCTCCATGTCTTCTTGGTGGGCCCACACAGTGACAAATTACTACAAACATGTATGTAAAAGACGGAAGTGACATTGAGTATCTTTTAGTTTTCATTCTCTACCTTACATATGACATATATATATATATACACACACACACACACACACACACCTTTCACTTGAACCCAGAGCTCAACAATTCAGTCTCAGTAGTCAGCTTGCTCTGAGGGTCCTCTGTTTGATACTTACCTGAGTGCTGAGGGTCTGAATTACAGCTCTATGAGCCCCAGGAAGATCAAGCCTGTCTGTGAACTTGGCCCCTTCATCTGTTCAGTTAAAGGCAGTCTAATGCTTTTCCAACTCTGAAACCTGAAGACCAGGTACCTTGGGCATCCACGAAGGAAGAAAGAACTGACTCTTCTTAAAGAAGGTGATTTTAGGGCTGTCTTTACATTTTTAAAAATTATTTTATTTTTAATGTATATGGATGTTTTGCCTGCATATATATCTGTACACAACCTGGATGCTTAGTGCTGGAAGAGGCCAGAAAAGGGTATTGGATCCTGTAGAACTGGAGTTGTAGACAGCTGTGAGCCGCCCCGTGGGTGCTGGGAATTGAATCTGGGTCCTCTGAAAAAGCAGCCAGTGATCTTAATTACTGAGCCATCTCTCCAGTCCTGCTTTTCAAAAACTTTAATTAGTTAATTAATGAATTGTGATGTGCTAATGACTGAATCTAGGGATTTGCACAGACTAGACATGAGCTTCATCACTGAGCTACACCTTCAGCTCACAGGACTATTGTTTAAATATGATTTTATGAGCCAAGAACATGTCTAAATACCCAATTACCCATTACCCGAGTGCCTTTTCTTTTCTGGTGTACATCAGTGCTCACAGACACCCAGAACCACCGTTGTTAATGTATTGAGACAGAGGCCGAATTCAGTTACTGTGCCAGTTTGATTTCCTGGTTTGTGAAACCCATAGGAATGACTTTAGTTAGGTTTTGGTGCCATGCATGGGCTGGAGGCAGTAAGAATATCTACTGTGTGTTCTGAGAATTGACTTAAATAAACCCTGTCAAGTTTATGGCCCAAGACTTGGCACATAGGTATGTTTTACTACAAGAAAGAAAAGAGTGGCCTGAAGGAGATGCTGCTGGAACTACTGCCCTCTGTGCTGGGCCCTCACTCGCCTTTGGGCCGCTAGATGCTTTCACAGTGCTGGTGAATAAACTCACAGAGCACAGGGGAAACTCTGTCTCCAGGAAATGTGAGCGAGCTAATTGTTTTCCTGTGTTCCAATAGATGGCACCAAGACCACTTCTGTTAGTTAAAACACAAGGTAACCTCACGGACTGATGGTGAACTTTCTAAGCCTGCTCAGAGGCCTCAGAGAATACACAAATAACCGAAGGCCTTGTCATTGAACACTAATATCACAAAAGGATTCCTACCACATTCTGGTACCATGGGCCCTGCCCAGATTAGAGTGACCTCAGCCTGGTATCCATGTGCTCAGCCGACCAAGAGGTGGCAGGATGAGACAAACGGTGCAGCCCGAGCACTGAGGACTGACTAGAGAGCCACCGAGGGCACCATGCACAGCGCTGCTCACTGAGCCTGTGGGGAGCAGTGCCGCTGTTGAGAAGGGCTCTTGGGAGTCCTCTCTCACATCCTTTAGTGGGCTGGGCGTGTGGGAAGTAGATGGACTGCTACCAGACTAGGGCTGGGGTTACTCATCATTTCAGTTCACGGGAAAGTCAGGAATTAAGTTTCTGATCCTACTTAAACAAGGTATAGTGGCCATGAGGTAGAGTAAGAGGAGAGTCTGGCCTACAAAGACACCAGGAAGAAGACAGTGTCAGAAATTGTTTGGTTGTGTTGTTGGGACAAAATCTGGCTTACCCTAATTCTGACATTAGCATGTTGTAGTGTTCAATATTGGTTGTCAATCTGACATGAACTAGAATCACTGAAGAGATAAACCTTGGGGCATGTCTGTGGATTGTGTAGATTAGGCCAGCTGAAGTGGAAGACCCTCTCTAATGCGGGTGGTGCAATTCCTGGATGGGAGAGTGAGCTGAGCACAACATGCACTGCGTCGGATGTTCTGTGACCAGCCATCACTCGCTCCCACCACCGTGCTACCAGCCACAGGCGGTATCTCCTGGAGCTGCGCACTGGGTGAACCCTTCCCCTTAGCTGCTTTTGTTGTGTCACCAGATGAGTGATTACGAACAGATATTAAAGCCATGGGTGAGCTTGCAGCACGCAGAGGACCCTCATGAGCAGAAAGTGTACTTACAGGAAGAGCAGCTATAGCTGTAGGACAGAGAGATAGTAGTTTTTAAAAAATGGAATTGAGAATTAAATCCAAGCACCCTACCGCGGAGCCACATGTCCAGCACTTTAAAATCATGCTATATTAGAGATACAAAATAAAAACTGCATGTACCCACCATAAAGCCTGTTCTCTTAAAATCACTCAATGAAAGACACAGATGCTGAAATCTTGCACCATCAGACACCTCTGTTTCCGCCTCCCAGAGTGCCTGGATGCGACTGGCTTCCTCTCCTGTTTCTTGGCATCGCACTGCCTGTTGTGCCACTATTTATTTATTATTTATTTTCAACATATTAATGGTCATGAGTGGAAAGTATCTCATGTAATAATTTTTGCTTGGCCTACGTCTAAAGACTTATTTTTCTTAGTTTAATTATGTATATGTGCATTGTGTCTGTCTATGTGTAGGCATGTGCACGTGAGCGCAGGTGCCCTCAGAGGCCAGGGAGTCAGATTGTCCCGAGTCTTGGAGTTACAGGTAGTTGTAAGGTGTCTGACATGAGTGCTGGGACTCGAACTTGGGGCCTCGGGAAGATCAGTACATGCTCTTAACCGCTGAGCCATCTCTTCTGCTCTCGAGCTCCTTTGAAAAGGCATTAGCAATTTTGTTAAATGACAGGCAAATGAAACAATTTGGCCAAGTAGCTCAGTGTTTGGTAAACACTAGATACCATCTAAAGAGAAAGATTTTCACATTTTTATTGACTTAAAAACACTAGTGATGAGGTATGGCCTTCCTTTTTAGGAATGGTTTATTAGAATTAAGGAAATAATTTGCACCAACAGTCTTTGAAACTGCAGGTGCGTGCTGATTTATGTGTCTGTATGGGTAAGTACAGGAAGTTGCAGTATAACATAGTCCTGTCTGATGTTAAAATGATAGGACTAGAAGTGGTACTTTTCTTATCTC
>JAMJFZ010000096.1:0-285348 GCA_026225945.1 Cricetomys ansorgei
GGAGGTGCAACAGGACAGCATGGTTGGACTCGGGGAGGATGAGTCCAGTCCATGAGAGGAGAGAAGTCCAGTTGTGGGGAGAGGTATGGAAAGAGGGTGTGTATGGAGGGTTAGCAGGAAGTAGGGGTCATTGAGAGCTGATCTGGGAACTAAGGGCAGTGGAAACTCACTGGAGGTTATGATGGGAATCTTGACAAGAGCCTCTAGCAATGGGGGATGGAGGATCCTGAACAGGCCATCACTGTAGCCAGTGACACTCCCAGTGGAGGACTGGGACACCAGCATAGCCACATAATATTCGACCTATAACTTATCCTCCCTACACGGCACAATGGAAAATTGAAGGGCAGAGCCCCATGCCAAGGGAGAAAAATCTGTGGGGACTATCCTAGAGCTAAGAATGAGTCAAAGCTGGCCTTGAAACCCACATTTCTCATCCTGAGGTTGGTAGGAGTTTGGGTGCTCCTCACTGTTTAATCCTGGCCAGAACCCACACAAATTTTAAGTATTTCCTGCTACACAGAAGGTCTTTAGCAAAGATATTTGGCTTGATTGGTGTTTTCTGAGGTGTAGCTTGAAACGTAGGGATGAGTCCATATACTGATAAGGTGCCTTCTTCTTTTTCACTGTGGAACCACACCTTACGGACACAAGAAGGTGCCCTTGCAAGAGCTTGCTGTTTAGGGGAGCTCCATATGCAAATGGGGCTACTCCCATATCCTTTTCTCAAGGAATGGATCCCAACCTAGGTACCAAAGACCTCCCTTGGTTGTACACTATAAATGTAACTACACTTGCTTTAATAAATGAGAGATATGCTTCTCCTGAGAGTGTGGTTTGCTCTTCAAAGCTCTTAGTACTCAGATATGGGACCCGACAGGATGGCTTAACAGATTTCTTGCCGTTTCCTACCCAGGTACTTAGCTGTTGGCTGATGGAAGGATATATAGTCAGAAGAGAGGGAGGATGGGGAGAGCTGGGAGGAATAGATGGAGTGTGGAAAGCATGCTGATATGTATTATAGGAAAGAAGAAAATAAATTAAAATACCTATGAGTAAAACTGAAAATAAAAAAGTTGGTAAGTGGTGGCACTAGCCTTTAATCCCAGCATTCAGGAGGAAGAGGCCAGCAGATCTCTGTGAGTTTGAGGCTAGCCCTGTGTACAGTATGAATTACAGGATATTCAGAGTTACAACAGAGAAACCCTGCCTTGAAAATAAAACAAAAACAAGAAGGCAAGCAAAAAGAAGGGTTAATAAACATGGCTCAGTAGTTTAGAACACTGAACATTTTTTTAGGGGAAACTTTTCCATTTGGAGATCCAATATATTACATAGTAATCTGCTGTAATGCCCATCTTAGGGGATCTGATGCCATCTTCTGTCTTCTGAAGGTATTGCACACATACACATGCTGGCAAACACCCAGAGAAGTAAAGTAAAACTAAAGGTTAAAGTAAATCAACAACACAAAAACAATGAAATTCTTTATACTAAGGTCACAGCCCTGGAACAAACATCACTACGTTCTTTGTAATACTGCGCAGTGGCAGCTGTGACTTTCTTTTTATGCAGTCTGATCAGAAGTAAAGGCTGACTAGTTCTGACATTAGAAAAACTCAGCATAGCTGTCTATCTAAAAACTGCATCAACACTGTTCATAGGTAACTTTGCATTTGTTTTCTCTACTTGTACCCTTTGTGTTTGTGAGAATTGTGGCACTGGTACTTCTATGTCTTTATTCATGTATCATGAGTACCAGCTAGCATTGGCTCCCAATAAATATATTTTTACATTATCATTTACTTGATTTTCAACTCAGAACTTCTGGCATAACCCCAACCCTAACCCTAACCCTAACCTTAACCCTAACCCTAACCCTAACCCTAACCCTACACTGTAACAATATTCAGCAGAGGATTTGTTAAATGCTTAGGAATAAGCAACCTGTCCAGACACCTCAGAATGCCCACACTTCCTTTGGGGAAGAAAATCATTGCTTTGGAAATGACTCCCATGCTCTCCTTTCCCAGCTCTTCTATCTTGGCTATTGTTATGGTTATTCTTGGGAGTAAAACTGACTACATCTGGAACTAGTCAAAACACAATTAGGTAGGTACACCTTGAAGGGATTTTTTTTATCTAAATTAAATCATTTGGCATGGGAAGATTCACTTTAAATTAGGATATTTTGATGTGGCAAGACCCACCTTTAATGTGATGCCACACCTTCTACTACCAGCCTACATAAAAGATTTATTCTAGCATATTTGGTCATCTAGCAACCCTTGACAATTACTGCTGTGTTTTTTTTCACCTTAGCACTCAGAAAGATGTGCTGGCTAACAATATGCTCATATAAGGCATTGTACTTTCCTCCATTTCTCGCTAAGTATTTCAAGTTACCATAGAGACTACACTTTACCTTATTATTCCTTTGTATAGAGATCTACCTAAATTTCAGGAAGAAAGCTCCTACAGGAATGGACCCATCATCCAGCCTCCTTGTGAAAGAAGAACCTATCGTCATATTTGTGATCTGGTTCCTGCTTTTCTTTCAGGGTTATCTGATGTCCCTTGCCAACCTGGTTTACAAAAAAATAAAGTCAATTCACCAGACCTCAGCGTGAAGCGTGGGGGAGAAAAATTCCTGTTCCCTAAATCTCTCTTTAATAGTTAATATTCTGTGTACATTTCTTTCTGTGGGGCAGGATGTTTCTTGGGGAAGTGGCTACTGAGCACAGGAAGAGAGAAGAGGCAGCAATTGGAAGTCAGGCATAAGTGCTTCAGAAATGCATATCTTGGCAGATTTGGGGAAAGTCTGGGCCTGGATTGGAAGCATGGGCCAGGTTCCACTGTGTAGTTTCCCTTGAGCAAACCATATCCTAAGCGAGGTGCTACAGTCACTCATGTCTCACTAACCAATCAGTGCCTTCATGCAGACCCGCCAGTAAGAAGGATGTAGAGATCCTTTAGAGGCCTCGGGCAGCTCACCTCCATGGCTGATTGGGTTTGGTGTGCTGTGATGTGAGCATTTCTACAAAGAATGGTGAGAAGAGCACTTACAGTCTCTGTAGCCGCTGTCCCAAATCCGGTGGAGCTTTAGACTGAGATGCGGGAGCTGGGGTGGTGGGTCCTCTGTGGAGAGCATTGCAAACCTGCAGCCAACAAGGCATTGGGTGAGGTCCATGTAACTCCCTGGACTCAGCAGCAATCGCTTACTAACTTCGCTCTGCAGGCCAAATCTGGACAAAACATTGAGAGCAGGGCACTATGTGTAGAAATATCCTTACAATCCACAGCACCATGCTTTTGGTGCATCTGATTTATGCATGTTTCCAAAGGCAGAGTGGCCTAGATTTTCAACACTTCTCATTCAATGTTTAGGTGGGAAATCCATTTGCAGTTAATTTTGTGGTGGTTGTGAATGGCTTCTCAGGTGTTGGGTAGCATTCCTTTGCCAAGCTGTGATGTAAAGCAATAAAATTGATTACTTAAGGATTTTCAAATGCTTAGGAGATAGACACAAAAAGTAAAATTTAGCAAATGCAGGCTGCCTCTAATACAGCATAATGTAAGAAGTGTGCTAACCAGGCCAATTGGAGATTAGGATGCTAGGATACACATGTTTATTCACTAGGATTGTCCACACATTTGACTCCAATCTATAATAAGAAAGAAAACCCTGTTTTACAGGCAGCCATCAGGTCCATCCCCATGTCAAAGAGAGGCCTCTAAGAAACTGCTCAATGGGTCATTACATGGTCACCATCAACATTATATCCTGATGTACCATAAAGATCCAGTTTTCTTCATGAGGACAGCACAGTTCTGCCAGATGAACAAGATGACCCCGGGTGACATTTTTTTGAAAACAAAAAACACTGGTGTCTTGAGTGCTTGCCTGATCAAGCCAGGCTTTCTGTGAGCCTCTCATGGAAATGTGCTGCAGAAGTTTATTTTTGGTTATGTTTAAAAAGGTTGTTTTGTACTTTGATGGAGGAAGTGCTGCGTAGGCCTTGGCTTTTTGTATGGTCTGCAGTTGTTGGCTTTATGTAAAGATGTTCGAATCCTCATGTTCACATATGCTTCTAATAGAACTCCTAAGGATCTTCTGTTTCAATTGAAACCCCTGAGAATAGGGGGTCAGGATTTATGGTGGTTGCCTTGATACGTTGTTCCCTCTCTGTAAGTCTAGCAGTGCTTGCACCAATGAGAAATACACCTCCTTGTCTGCCTTGGTGATCTCCACAGTAGGTGTTCACTACAAAGAAAAACTCAGCTCCTTCTCAATCTGAGCAACATGCTTTGAAGAGCCAGTAACAGCCTAGGGCCTAGAACATGGGAGAATTTCCTAAGCCCCTGATTTATAGAGAAGAGAAAACCATGGCTCCTTTTCTAAAGGCATTGATATGCTTATGAGAGCTGCTAATGGTCTGGGATCAGAGCCTTGGGCGGTTTGCTTCAGGTAATGAAAAGGCAACACATTCTCCCCACTTGGAGCTATGATTACCAGTTCCATGTTCACTGTGGGATTCATCATTATTTTTCTTAAGATACTCTTGTTTCTCTTTTTGTTTGGTCTTTCTCCTCCTGAGTTTGTCTCATTGATGATAATTTCTGTTGATTGCATAGAAGTCTCATTTCCTTCCATTTTTACCCTGGAAGTAATATACAAGATGCTATTCTTCTCAAGAAGCTTGCTTGGTATATCATAGACATAGACCTTAGACATACGTTCGGTTTTGTGCAAGACCCCCTTACCCCAGCTTTTATGTTTCCTGTTTTCTACTTTTCCAATTTCATCATTCCCTTATACCACCCCCTTAAACCCTGTCACTGAAGAATAACCTGCTGTTGTAGGTGACTGGTGTACTTAAACAATAATTCTGGAAATATCTTTTCGGAGTAAATCTCGCATCTGCCTAAGTGGCTAGGCTTGCAATGTCCCGTGTTTCCATTGTTCAAGTATAACCTGGGACCTGAAACTAAAAGGGACTTAATGATGATATAATATCTTTATCAGAAAATGTGTTCTAGGGTGAGTTTTTTGAGCACTGACCAAAATTGGCTGCATGCAATTAAAGGCATAATATAATTATTATTCTCTCTATTGTGTGGAATATTTCTTCCTGAGAAAACATATAGATTCCAGAAGAATTACATATCCAAACTTTTAAATAATTGTATCAGATACAAGCTCTCTTATGTTGAGTTCATGTGGCCTTGATAATAGTCTGCATCTCCACAAGGAAACACACTTGTTGTCCTCTTGATTATACTTCCTTAAAATTACCCATTAGAAACACAGAGTCAATTGTCCATTGCAGAAACAGGAGAAAGATTCTACAGATAGAGCATGACTTCTTCGTTCAGAGCAGAATGGCAGAAATTGGTTATTGTGTACACTTCTGGGCAAACAGGTTAGGCAGTAGCCATTAGAGGTCAATGGTAAGTGCTAGTGAAAACAAATCATCATTGCAGATCTAGATAAAGTCACTTCCTAGAGTGATACAATGGCCAGCAACCACTGTGCTGTGACCCTTCAGTGCTCTGTGATCCTAAGGTATTTGCTTTTGCCACTCCAGCCTCACCAACAAATCAAGGATTCCAGTCTGGTCAACAGTCAGAACAGGTAGAGGTGTTTTCTGAAAAATATGCTGCAGCCTAGTTTTAGTAGGTGACAGTGGTTCCCTGTGCTGTGGGCTATTCTGTTGCATCTTGTGAGGTACACAAGGTCAAGCTCAGAAGCCACTGCATGGTGAGAGAGGGTCTACCATTCCCAGTGAGGGAGGGGTTGCTGTTAGAGCCCTGGGTGCAAGTGTGGTTCGTTCCCCTGTGTTGAGTGGGAATCTGCAGCCAAATTCTGTGTCCTTTGAGTTCATGTGTGGTCCTTCCAACTCCATGGATGAAGGTGGAAGTGTCTGAGTAACTTCCCTCTGTGGGCTACATCTTCACAGAGCTTTGGGAACAGGGGACTGTATGTAGAAACATTGATGCTGATGTCACCATTCTATAGTGAACCCATCAAAGGCAGATTGCAAGACTTAACATTTAGGTTTAAGATTTATTTGTAGTTAAAGAAGGCAGGTTGCAAGACTTAACATTTGGATTTAAGGTCCATTTTTAGTTAAATTTGTGGAAGTTTTAATTAGCATCTCATGTGTTGGGTAGCAATCCACTATTAAGCTGTGATGCAAAGAGTAGAAACGATGATACAGCTTTGTAGGTAATAAGTCACACAAAGAATTTAGCTAAGGCAGGCTGCCTCTTAAATACTCCCAGAATAAGTAGATGCTGACCAGGCCTGTTAGAAATTAGCTTGCTAGGATGTAAATGTTTGTTCACCAGAATTAACCAGAAATTAGGCTGGAAACCATAACAAAAGAGAATCTCATTTTCATGCAGCCACTATGTCCATCCACATATCAACAAACAAGCCTCTAAGTGGTTGCTCAATGGGACATTCCATAGTCACAACCAACAATATGCCACAGTGTGCCATAAAATTCAAGTTTTCTGCTTAGAATAGTTCTGCCAGAAGGGAACACAAACCCTTGTGATCATCATTTGCAAAAATAAAAATACTGGTATATTTGGGACTTGCTTGATCAAGGAAGCCAGCCCCTGAGGCCTCCCAGTATAGAGAAGGAACTTAATTCGTTCACCAACCTAGATACATGCTTAGCAGAACCAGTTACAGTCTGGGGTTTATGCTGTGGTAGCTTTGCTTAAACCCAGGTGTGACAAATAAGCAGATCTCTTTCTCTAAAACTAGACATATGCTTTGGACAACTGGTAATGGTATGAGGACAATGCCTTCAGGGAGGGGTATTTCAGATCCCGATTTTTCAATCCTTCCCACCACATAGGCCTGTGGTTATCAGTCCCAAGTCCACTGTGAGCTTGGTCAGTAATGTTCTTGAGATACCCTCACTATGTCATTGCAGCATTCTTAAGTTAGACTCCTTCTGAGTTTGTCCCATTCTATGATAGTTCCTGCTGATTCACAAATGTCCCTCTTTGCTTCCTTTTTACCCTTTAAGCAGTATACAAGATGCTATTCTTCTTCAGAAGCTTGCTTGGAATAAGACATAGCTTTGAATAGGACACCTGATCCCAGGCTTTATTTTTACTATGTTCTACTTTTCCTAGATTTCTCTTCCCCTTTCACATCCACTTTAGGTCCTTGTCAGTGGAGAATGACCTGCTGTTTCAGAAGACTGTTGTAATTAAAAAATATTTCTGGGAATATATTTGCTGTGTAAATCTCCCATCTATATAAGTGCCTAGACTTGATGTCTTCTGTCCCTGTTTACTGTGTTCAAAGTGCACAATAGAGCCTGAAACTCCCCCCAAAGAAAAACTTAGAAATTTCAGTGTATGTGTATTATGAAATAAGTTCTCATTTGTCTTCTCTTTGAGCAGTAGCTGGAGCTGGATGCATGCCATTATATAATGTGACTATTTTTAAATTTATTTCTAGAGTAGAGTGATTTCTCTCTAGGAATGCATATTAATTCTGGAAATGATGTACCTACAGCCCTTCAGAAAAAATATTTCTGAGACAAGTTCTCTTATGTTGACTCAGGAGCATTGCCTTTATGCCAGTTTGTAGCTCCAAAGTGCAATGATCTTGCTTTCCTGCTGAATAAGTTCCTAAATTTTGAATTACAGGGCTGTACCAGCACAGAATTTTAATATTAACCCTTTGAGTCACATAGTAATCTGTCCTTTGCAGTCAGAATTTAAAGATTTCCATGTGAATTATAACTTGTCTTTTAAGACTATTATAGGAAAAAAGGTTAATATGTAATCTGTTGGGTGAAACAGATTTGGCAATAACTAGATATTTGACTGAAGTTTAAGTCAGTCACCTGCAGGTGACATCATTGTGAAGAGGCAGGGTGAATCATTTTATAATTTTCCAGCATGCATTAGTCCATGGAATGTGAATGAAGTCAGTCCAAATTGGTTAGTATACAATTTTAGGAGCTTAGCTTGCACCAGAGAGTATTGAATTTTCAATATGGGAACTCTCTTATGCTTATATGTTGAATCCTGGTTGACACAATTAAGTCTTATCAAAGGTTAGAGACACAGGCCATGGGCTGGACCTGTTTTGTGTGAAGTGTCAATCTCAGCAGCTAATATTGTGCATAGGACTAAAGTCAATCAAGATTTTAATAATGGGATACTCTATACCAGGGATGGGTCTAATCTTTTGCAAAGTCAATATATCTAAGTGTGTTTTTAATTATATTTCTTTTAATAGAGTCAGTTACTGGTATCACTTTTAAAACTTCATTTTCTTTAATGTATCAATGCTCCAATCTCTATTTGTTTCTATTCTTCAATGTTTCCCAGTTATCAAGAACTTTGTTCCATTTTTGTCAAATGATACTTATTCATTTGTCTTTATAGGAATGACTCCTGTAGCCCAGACTTGCCTCACTCTATGTAATTTTGAATTTCTTTGTACACCTAATGCTGCCTCTCACACTGAGGACTTGGGAATGTACTGTAGCTTCTTTCAGCAGGATAAAGAGTGCAGTTAATGAGTGACTTCCAACCCTTCTGGATTTTATTGGAGACTTATACATGAATAGGGACCTGTTTTAAGATCTGACTTCAGTGGCCAATTTTGTATCTGATGTACTCACATCACAGAAAGGGAGGACAGGTAGGAGGGTGAGAGCTTTTCTACTTTGGCAACTGTTGGGAATACCTATGAATAGTCAAGTATATACTTTTCTTGATTGATAAATGTTCTGACTGGCCATATTTGAGTTTCATAGACGAAAGCAATCAAGAATCTGAATAAAAATTGAACTTATCATAAAATCAAATTATTGGTGTTAGACCATTTCAAACAAATGATAAGAAGGGGTTAAACTTGTGTGGCTATGGCTCATAAGACCATTATTTTTTTCTGGCTGAAATTGCGCCACCTAAAAAAAACAGGTATGATTGATTCTTGTGATCTCTAGTTTCTAGAACACATAAGGCCATAAAGCCTGATTCAATGTATAAAATACTTCTTGGAATACTACTACATCATTTCTACCTTCTCTTTCCTGCCTCCCATGTGCCCTTCCTCTCTTTCAAATACATGGCCACTTTTTGCTTTAATTGTTGTTACTCTCTCATTTGAACTAAGTTTACCTCACAACTTACTGCCTAGTCATGAAGCAAAGGGATGAATTTCTTGGACATTTTTTTCAATAACAGGTTTGAAAACAAATTACCTTACACCTAGGAGAAAACAGAAAGTGCATGTGAAGACTGGAAGAATTAGTTCTAAAATATAAATTTCATAGACTGGGAACCTGTACAATCCTAAAGTAGAAAGGTAGAGCAGGGAATGTCTGTGCTATCATTTGAACTCTGTTCATGCAGTTGGAGAGCTGTAACTACGCTGAGGCCCATCTTGTTGGCCCTAGCTAGGGAAAGACTCTGGGAATGCATGGCAATCAGTAAACCCTCTGTGAGGTAGTTCATTATCTGGATTTTTCTCTGTTGGTACTATGGAGAGCTGTAAGGGATGCCACAAGCCATGCCATGTATGGCCCACTGTCCCCTGATGAGGAGTAACCAGTCCAGTGAAAATCAGAGCTTCTGGGACTGGGAGAGAATGTGAGCTAGAATGAAGTTCTTTTGGTCAATTGATGACCTGCCCAGATTCCCTTGGCCTTTGTGAATATATTAAAAGCAAAGTATTCCTTTAGAATGATGACAGTATCACTCTTTCTTTGGTGCACATATACAGCATATTTTAGAATGCAGTTACCTATGAGGATGTGCAGATGAACTTCACTAGGGAAGAGTGGGATTTGCTGGATCCTTCCAAGAAGAGCCTCTACAAAGATGTAATGTTGGAAACCTATGCAATCCTGTCTGCTATAAATAAGACCATGAGTTTTACTTACTTCTTGAAATGCATAAAGAAGGGTTTCTTGATTATTTATGCTCTACCATGATTTTGATTGCAAAATAGGAAGAACGTTACAAATAAATCAGGTATGGTTTAAGGCTGACAAGGTATAGTAAGTTAATTTTGTGTAATTTCCAAAATCACATCATATATTTTCTGGTACAATATTGTAGGCTATAAATGGGAAGATTCAAATAATGAAGACCATAGGCAAAGTTCTAGAAGACCTGAAAAGTAATTTTCATATGAAAGTTGATACAAACGTAGTCCTCCATAAATTTTAACGTGCCCTAGAATTTTTAACGAACAGCAATAGAATATAGAAACAGAGTTTAATTATGTTAATGATTAGTAAATTGTCATAACACCATTTTCTTCAATGTCAGGTAGCTGATTCAGTATTTGCCTGGCATTCTTCTACTAAACAAGAAAAAGAATCAATGCCTTAACAGATATCACCATTTTAATGGTAGACCTGTGAGAGCTATGCTGTGGAACTGTCAACTACGCTAACAGTAGACATGTTGAACTGTGATACAAATTTACAATCAATTGATTTTCCAGCATCATAGTTGATACGTCAGCAAACTTGCAGTTGAGACAAGCCCAATGAGTACAAGGGATGTGGAAATTCTCTTTTGTCTTCTTTCAATTTGGAAATGTAGTGTGCCTCACTCTACACCAAATTTACGTTTATGGAACCTGGGGGGTAAATTACTCAGTTATTTCCATCTTTTTCATAGCTACAGAAAATACTCATGAAAAAGGTGGTATTAATGTGAACCATGCATTAATGGCTCTAAATATCATAGGTATCATTACACACACTAAGATTACATAATGAAGAGAAACCATGTGAATATAAAAATGGTGATTAACCTTAAATCTGAATAGCCCTAAAAGTTTGGAAAAGTATAGTACTATATCATTCAGATGAACAGAATGAGCAGTGTAACCAAAGTGCTAAAGCATTTATAAATGCCATTTATCTTTGCAGGCCTGAAACAAGTCATTCTGGGGAGAAATATTTTGAATGTAATCAATGTGGAAAAAAACATTTTCTCAACCCAGTCCTCTGCAAATACATAAAAGAACACATACTGAAGAGAAACCTGTGAATGTTATCAATGTGATAAAACCTTTTCATATCACAGTCATCTCCAAGTACATGAAGGAACACATACTGGAGAGGAACCCTATGAATGGAAACAATGTGGTAAACCCTTTGCATGTCATAGTCGTCTCCAAGTACATAAAAGAACACATACTGGAAAGAAACCCTATGAATGTAATCAATGTGGTAATGACTTTTCATAACGCAGTAAACTTCAAGTACATACAAGGGCACATACTCGAAAGAAACTTTATGAATGTAATCAATCTGGTGAATCCTTCATTTATCACAGTTGTCTTCAAAGACATGTTCCCAATAGCTGATAGGGTAAGCCTGCCTGATGCAGAATGGGCTAGGGACTGATTTATGAAATAAGTAGCACATCATAAAAAATCATCTCCATACTATCCAATCTAGTTCCTGGCATTCATTTGAGTATCAGGCATGGGCTCTCGTTCTGTCATGAGATTCTGCCCTTCTATTGTTCCAGTGGGTCCTACAGGAAGGAGAGGACATAGGTAGAAGGTTTTCTGGCTGGGATGGTGGTCCCAATTCTAACACTGGAAGCTTTGCCATGCTATTGCCATGCCACAGGAGATGGACTGTTCTGGTGCTCTATCCCATAAAACCACAGGCCCGTCCAGGATATATCTCACATATTCCACTGCACTATGTCTACTGATCAACCTATCAATGTCCTCCTATTCTGGTTATTTCTCCATATATACTTTACCTCCATCATCTCCCCCTATCCCATGACCTGGTACCTCCACTACAATTTGCACCCTCCCCCAGCCTACCTGCATCATCTATTCTATTTCCCAGGGAGATCTATTTACCAAATACATCCCTATGCCCACTGAAGGCATCCTTGTTCCATACTATCCCTGAGTCTGGATTGTAGCACCTATGTCCTTTGCTTAAGCGTTAATATCAAGATAGAATTTGTACATATCTTGTTTGACTTTCTGAGGCTAAGTTATATCTCTGAGATTTTTTTCTTTTTCCATCATTTGCCTGAAAAATTCGTGAGATCATGTTGTTTAATAGCTGAGTAATACTCCCTTGCATATTTGTACCACAATTAATACTTGCAGATATCTCAGGTAGACAAGCACAAGATGACTAGATGTGAAAAAGAAGTTTATGGGTTTAAAACATCATTATTTATACCTATTTACCCATATCACAGTCATACATTCCTACCACTATATTTCTCTTTATCTTTTGACTATTTTTGATTTGGGAGGCTTTCTTCATCTAAGCACACTGATTTAGGTAATCCCTGTCTCAGCCTTTCAGGGCTTGGGAATATTAAAATTCACCCTAGGTTTGTATTGTAATATAGCCTAAAGAAGCTTACTATTTCTTCCTTTAAAAGGGGCAGGCATTCTCAGGGGCATTTACCTGGAAAAACCAGGTTTTAGTATCCAGTGTCATTGTCCTTTTGGCTTTTAGAGGTCCTAGCCAATTTTGGGGGAGGTCAGTATTATTTTATGATGTGTCATCCAGTAAACATGAGTTAGTTCTCACATATGCCAGGACTTGAGGGTTAGTTAGTTGTTACAATGATTTATTGAGTTGAAATCACCATGACCTATAATGTGCCCCTCTCCCCGTTAGCAAGAGCAAGCCCAAGCATTAATTTTACTAATAAGTAGTGTAGACAACATATCAATGAGACTTTCCACAGCTATCCAGCAGAAAAAAGAAGAAGAAGAACCATTGGGCCATACTTTCTGGCACTTCAGCAACCAGAGACTTTTCTAAAAGTATGCTTACACTGCCTTGTTTGATGAGGTCTGTAGCAAAAACTGGTAAGAGAAAGCTGGTTGATTGATCTGAAAACCACTCCTGGAATCTTGAATCTGCCACATGGCTAACTGATTGCTCTCTCAATGTAAAACTGGATAACTGATGTGCACACACACTTGAAAACTCACAATGCAAAATTGGTTAATAATTGATCTGCATACACTCCTGAAGTTCTGAATCTGCAACCTGGTGAAGTGACTGCTCCCTCCATGGAAAGCTGGTTAATTGATCTGCATAGAAACTTCAAATCCTGGAATCTACAACCAGATGAACCATCTGCTACCTCAGTTTAAAGCAGGTTGACTCATCTGCACAATCTCCTGAAAATCACCAATGTAAACTGGTTAAAACTGTTGCACATTCTCCTGAAACTCACATCTGCAAAGCTGCTTAAGTGATGGCTCGCTCAAGGATAAGCTGGTTAACTGATCAATAAAAGCTCCTGAAAAACAGCAATGCAACGTGGTCAATTGTTCTGCAGACTCTCCTGATATCCTCAATTTTCAAAGCTGGTTAACTGACTGCTACCTAAATGCAAACCTGGCTAATTGATCTGAACACACTCCACAGAAATTGTGAATCTGCACATCTTGTTAACTGACTACTCTCTCAATACAAAGCTGGTTAACTGAGTTGTACATGCTCTTGAAAATGTCACAGCAAGATAAAAAAAAGTATTAATGGGAAGTTGTGATTCTTGTGCTCCTCTTGAACCTCACCCCAGGGCTTAAATATAGATTATAGCTTTATAATGGAGAAAGGGGTAGGTGGGGAGGGTTGTGCAACTGGAGTCTCAATTCCTCTCATATTCGCTTGATGCTCTATTCCTGGGAATGTTTGTTGAAAAAGAACAATGAAAAGAAAAAAATTAACATATATAATATTGAAGTTGCAGATGGTTTTCTGGAATGGAAATCGCACATTTGAAGGTTTCCAGTGAGAAAATATTTCCATGAATCACTTGTATAAAACAAGTATTTTTTTCTGTTTTTTTTTAAATTTTTGAATTTACAGATTGAAAACTGTTGATACTAAGTCATCATGAAGACAGAGCACATGTCTACTAATGTATGTAATACAATGTGTATTAATTAATATTAATATTACATATTAATTAGTAGTATGTAAGATATATGATTAGACAGCAAACACAGGTTTGCTGCTGTGGTTGCTGACCAAAGAATCAGGGAGGCATCTTCCAGACCTCAGCAGAGAGCACCATGATCAGGGCCAGTGTCATACTCAGAGTGGAACCGCAAGCATCTCACCTCAGCTGTTTTATTAATTCAGAACTCCTCAGGTATTTTACTGTTACATGTACATCATTATCAATTAAACACTCCCACAGAAATCCAACACCTGCGATCCAACACCTTGTTATTACATATATCTTTTAATATGCTGATGTGTGTATCTCTTAGGATAGAAATATACACACACATGTAAATTTATTATATATGTAATATATGTATTATACATACATGAGCTGTGTGGTGGTGACACACCTTTAAAGGAGTCAGACACCCACAGATCTCTGAGTTCTCTGAGTTCAAAGTCAGCTTTGTTGAAAGAGTGAGTTCCACGTTAACCACAGCTACACAGAGAAACTATGTCTAGGCAAAAAAAAAAATGAAAAATGAAAAAAATATTAAGATATGATCAGTTTGATGGGATAACAATCTCTATGAAACCAAAGTGCTTGTAAGACAATGTACTTAGGTGTCATAGTTACTGATCTATTCAGAAGAAACACCATGATTAAGGAACCTTAAAGAATAAAACATCGAATTGGTACATACATACAATTTAAGAGAATGTGTCCATTATCATCATGGTGGGGTGCATGGAAACACACAAGGCCAGGTCTCCTCTAACTGTGCTATGACTTTTCCAACAAGGACAGTCTTCCTCCCAAAAGAGAATGCCTCTTCCCACAAGGCCACACCTACTCCAACAAGGAGACACCTCCTCCCACAAGGATATACCTTCCCCATCACAGTTACACCTCCTTCTACAAGGACATGCCTCCTCCCATGTGAACACACCTCTTCCACCAAGGACATGCCTACTAATTCTTCCATAAATTACATCAATTGAGTAAAAAACAGGAGCCTATTGGGGCCATTTTCATCCAGATGACCTCAGTAAGGAATGGGAACCAGAGAGAGGTATTAAGCAAGGGACAGGGGCAGAGGAGGAAAGAGCAGTGAGAGAACAAAACAGGAAAATAAATAAGGAAATGAGGGAGGAAGAAGCAGAAATCAATATAAATGAAGGGAAATCTAAAGGAAGGTGGTGAGGTATGGAGAGGGCAGCCAAGCAGAGAAAATACCCAGGAGAGAGATAGAGGAGGACTCAATGAATAATGGATGGAGAAAGAGGTAGAAAATAATCTGATGAGAAAATTTGAAATGAAAGAAAATGAGTACAGTGCTGAGAGGAAAAGGAAGAGCACATGTTTATTTTCTCTAATCATGTCCGGTGAAATTGAACTGAGTTGTTTGTTGACTCAGGATTGAAGAGTTTACAAGCATCTATTAATTGATCTGTTGACAGCTCCATGTGCCACTTAGCAGATTTGAAGGATTTGAAAAATGAACATGGACAGAGGAGACGAGGTGAGGACAGGCACTGAATGGATGGAGAGGAGAGACAACAACTAAAAGACTGGCAGACTCTAGCAAAGTGGATATTCTACAATTAATTACCATTGACTTGTTACAAGAGATCACTCTTGTGTTTCAAATCTTGAGTCCCAGTGGATCACTAAGAATTGCATCTAGAAATACTAAGGCTACTTTGGAGATAAGGGGCAAAAAGAACTTCCAGACTCAGGCTTAGGCTAGCTTTCAGAAAATTAGCGCCATAATCACAACTTATCAGGAACTCATCAACATCAGAATGCAATATTTTGAATTCCCTTAGACATAATTAAAGAAATAGGAAAGACACAGATACAGGATAGCTTAATATAACAGACATATAGATTGATAGTAGACAGGTAGGTAGATGATAGTAAAGTAATGCATGGACAACTTCTGTACATATATATGTAAAAAGGCAAGATGCATACATAATAAATAAATTCATTGATTCGGCATTACAATTTTTGGTTTTTTAACATGTTTCATATTGTCTGATATGCTGTATATACACACACATACATACACACACAAACACACACACACACATATATATATAATTTTATGCATCACATCTATGCTATATATCATTTGTGCATTACATATGTCATATATAATATATGCATATATACACTTATATATATATTTATATATACATATATACATGTGTGTATGTTTATATGTTATATATATTTGTTATGCTGAATATATATATATATATCTCACTGTGTGAGTAATTTTATTATATGAAATGAAAAGCAATCATATATTATATATACCCACATATATGAATGTGTATATTATATTTATTAAATCTCTTATGATGCACAATATTGCATATGATAGATAGATAGATAGATAGATAGATAGATAGATAGATATAGTTTTTTTAACTTTTGGATACAAGCACAGACATCAGTCTGAAAGAGTAGAGGTAACACAGATGCAAACATGAACACCTCTACAAAATGTTCCTACACTTTAATAAGCATAGATACAGCACAGACATCACCACAAAATGGTGCATCTTCACAGTGAGGATATAATGTGTATGGAATATGGACATCAGTATGAAATTATTCAAACACACACCATGGAGGAAACATGGATGCAATCACAAACATCAGTACAAACTGGTCCAAATTGGCACTGAGATAAATAATATAAAGGGAAGAAGAGACGTAAAAAGAAGAATTTTACATCAGAATTGGATAGATAACACATAGAAACATATTATACATAAAGAGATATTAGATAAATAGATTCATACTGCATAGGAAATTATGATTTTTTGTTTTTCAGGGAATTTAACATTGTTTGATATGATGAATATAAATGCATATACATGTGTTTGTGTATGTATGTGTGTGTGCAATTTAATCTCAAAAGTAAAAGAAATTGTTTATATTAACATATATATATATATATATATATATATATATATATATATATATGCTTTCATCAGGAGTTCATACTCCTTGTAAAGATGGACCAGTTTGTCCTAGTATCTGCACTTGTATCTGCAGTCTCCCCACATGTAACCTGGGGGATTCAGAATGAATAGGTCTTTCTTAGCCTTCCCAAACTACTGCAGCATGGTATATATCCTACACGTGGCATGCATGCACTACCTGCTGCCCATTGCTGGGAACTGCATTCAGTCCTCAAAAACAGGACCATGTCTTCAGGTAGGTGGCAGTGTGCCTTAGCACATGCATGACAGGAGTGTAAAAATGCCAATGCTATCGAGTGTCATTGACATGGCTGTCTAAATATGAGCAATACAAGAATGATACCAATCAACATATATATGTGGACAAGAAAAAACTCTCAGACGTCTGCACTATACATGGAACTACAGAGAAGTGAGAAAAAATGAGAGAGGGAGAAATGTACCCAGGGAAGAGCACACCTATTGAATTTCAAGGACCACATATTCAGCCCTGAAATCATGGATTCATGTAGCATCATAAGGAATGATCAGCATACATGTAGGAATATGTATGCACATATATGTATGCATGGAATTACAATTAATGAACAAAGAGATCACAAACTATATATATATATATGCCTATGTATATATACATAGATAGTGTTTTCACATATATAAATGTATGATGTCATTGAACAAAACAGGACACCATCAAAAGAAGAATAGGATATCCTCAATGGAAGGATACAACATGTAAATGGAAAGGTATGTCACCATAAATGTAAAAACATGACAAAATAATTGGAGAGATATGACACTGTAAATGAAAAGGTATGACATCCTGAATCGTAGGATATGACACAATTAATGGACGAACATGATCATATCAAGGGAAAAATACAATGCACAATCAAAGTATATGATATCATATTTGTATTTTCTGAATGTTAGTATGTGACAGCATCAATGGAAGTATACGATATCAAAGCTGAATTATATGATTTTAAAATTATTAGAAAGTGACATAAAAATGGAAGTATATGTAAGTTTCAATGAAGAGACAGGATGTATTTATATTAAGGAATTGACTTCCTAATAGAAATGATACATCATTAGTAAATATGAAATCATGATTGGAAATGTGCATCATAATTGGAAGATAGGAAACACTCAGTAAAGTGACATGACATCATACCTGGAAGAATACATGTGATCCAGTAGTTTATGACATGAGAATTGGAAAAGTCTCACACATCAATGGAAGGAATGACAACGTAAGAGGAAAGGTATTTATATCATATTTGGAAGTATCTAAAACCATCACTGGGAAGATAAGACAGTGTAATGTAAGAATATTGTATCAATATAATGGCAAGACATGTCATCAATGAGAGAATATGACATCATATTTAGAAAGATATAATATGAAAATTGAAGGGGTCCTAAATTGTCAACGGAATGAAAATGACATCATCATTGGAATGATATTATATTATTAATTGGAAAAAATATAATAATTGGAAGTTTATGACATCATAATTAAAGGGTATGACATTAACACTATAAAACTATCATCAAAAAAGAAGGTTGTAATGGTGGGCTATGTCACCATAAGTAAAATGGCAATTAGTGAAAGAACATGGGATAGTTATTGGAAAGATATGACATCAACAAAGGAAGGGTTCTGACAGAATCCATGGAAGGAAATGAAATCATAATTGGATGATGATTTGAAACATAAATGCAAATATATGACATCATAATTGGAAAAGTATGATGCAGTAGTAGAATGGATATGACAACACAAACAGAATGACATCAAATCATAATTGGGCCTTACACTCTTTCGGCTCTCTTCTTCCCCAGGGATTCCTGAGCTCTGATGGGAGAAATTTGATAACATCCCATTACGGATGAGTGTTCCAAGGTCTTTCTCTCTCTGCCTATTGTCTATCTGTGAGTCTCATTTATTTGTAAAATGAGAGAAGAAAAAATAAAATACAAATTATAAGAAAGATAATTTTCTTTAAAAAATTAGAGGGATCCACAACAGGATATTATGACCACAACGAATATCCAAAGATGAATTTGAGAAGCGATTTGTGCTGGCCGTCTACTGCTGGGTATGGGATCCATGCTTAGGAGTACTGTGTTTCCCAGTGAGACTCCCTTGGAGAAAACTAAAGTTTTCATTTGAAAGTGGTTACCAGTTGGAGATAGCTTCTGGTTTAGGGATGGGCATTTTTCCACTTCTCCCCTCATCTCTAGGATCCCATGTGATGCAGACATGTGCAGGCCCTGTGCATGCTCCCTCGGTCTATGTGAGGTCATATGAGCTTGGTCAGTTGATCTAGAGCAGTGATTCTCAACTTTCCTGAGGCTGAAACCCTTTAATACATTTCCGGGAATTCCTATGTGGAAGTATCTGCATGCGGGCTGACCCACATGGATAGACCAGAGGTGTCTCAGTCCTTAAGACCATCAGAAATTCATAGTTTCCATTGACCTTAGGTGACCTCTGGGAGAAAAGTTCTTCTACTCCAAAAGGGGGAATGACCCACAGGTTCTGAACGATTTCACTAGAAGGACTTGTTCTCCTGGAGTCCTCTATCCCCCCTGGCTCTTACACTCTTTCCGTCTATTCTTATACAGGATTTCCTTGGCCATGAGAGAGGGATTTGATGGAATACATCCCTCCCATTTAGAGCATCCCTCCAATTTAGAGCTGAATGTTTCAAAATCACTCTGTCTGTGTAATGTCTGTTTCCAGGTCTCTTGGTATGTTCCCATCTGCTGAAGGGAGAAACCTCTCTTATGATGGTTGTGCAAGGCACTGGATGAGCCACAAAATTTGGTTAAAAACCAATGTGTTACTGAGGCTCCATGAATGCATGAGGATGTAATTTGGTCTCTCAGCTACCACATTCAAAAATACAAAGGACCTGTTGATTCATACTGAAAAAGCCGGGACAGGAGGTTCCCTGGGGTTACTTGGCCACTCAATGTATTCAGTTCCTGAGTTCCTAGTGAGACACTCTGATTAGTGAGACACTCTGAATCACAGAATAAGATGATGAGAAAACATTCACACACATGAACGCATAAGTACATTGTAGATTCACATCTGTGAATTACTGTAGGTACATTAGTTTGTGATTGTGACATATACACAAAAATACAACTATGTAATATATAGATCACAGATGCCAGTCACTAAATGACAGCTATAGATTGATAGATGATATATAAAAATATAGACAATAGATGATATGCGACAAAGGATAAAAAGAGAAGACATAGGTAAATGATAGCTTAATATTATACATATTTGATTTATAATATGATAGGTAAATATGACAGGTGATGAATAGATAACATATACACATATTATACATGAAAAATTTTTGTGCGTATAAAATTTTGATTTCTGTGTTTTAGGGTATGCTAAATAAAATAATGATTTATTCTGAGTTATTTTACATTAATATCATTTCATCAGATTATCTTTTGATGTTCTATACAATATCTGTCGATTCAGCACAGGTAGATGTATCAGGTAGTACATGTAGTGGAAAACACAGGTTATGTGCTTGTATGTTTGTAATTATATCAAAAGTTTAAAAATACACACACCCACACACATATGTTTAATATGTATGTGTATTTATAAAATTTACTGTATTCTTAACCTGGGGATAATAACAAATTTCTGCAATCTCCATTTTCATTATTCCCTCTATACCTTTTAAGATAGCCCTCTGCTATATCTCTCTAATTCATAACCTCTTTGTTCATTGTTATTGCATACATGTATGCCATATATATTCCTAAATGTATCCTGCTATAAATCTGTATGATGTTACTTGTAGGCATGCTTTCAGGGATAAGCATGTGACTCTGAAAATTCATTGTGTGTGCTCTTCTCTGGATACAGTTCTTCCGTTTTCAGCTTTGCTAAGTTCTCTGCAATTTTATGTGTAGGGAAAAGGCCTGTGAGTTTTTTCAGCATCCACACTGGAATATTGATTGGTGTTGTTCTTGTTCAACTCAGCGTTAAACAGTCATGTCAGTGACACTCTATGGGTTTAGGTGTGTATGTGTTTTTTTGCAGAAAAGGGCATACCTAAGGCACAGTGCCACCTCCTGTTTGGAGGACTGACTGCAGTTCTGAGCAGTTGACAGCAGGTGGAGGGATCACACTGCAAGTGGGATTTGGCAGAGGTTAGGGAAGCCTGGGATAGACCTGTTTATTCTGTATCTACAAGCCTGCAAAGTTGAGGATACATACGGATACAAGTAGAGACAATAGCGCAAACTGATTCAGTGATTGACATTGTGCAGAGACAGCATATACTAGCATGTATAGGCAGTACAATCTGGTCATAACTAACACTGTAAAATAATCATGGATAAAGCACAGCCACCAGTACAAACTGGTCCATCCTTATAGTGAGGATGAACTGTGCATGGAATCATGGAGGATATGGAGCCTGTGAAAAGTTTGAATATATACTCCTGTTGATAGACAGCGTGTACATTTTCTACTGCACCCATGAAGACCTTAAATTAACTCTTGGCATCTTTCTTTGTGGTGTAAGAGTCCTGACAGCATTCTCTGCTGTGAAGCAGTATTGTTTCGTAAACAGGTACCTGTTGCAGAAGTTTATTTTTAATATACATAAATCATTTTATGCACTGTTGGGTGAGGGGCTTTTCAAGCCCCTTTTGTATTGTTCGCAGGTGTTGGATTTCTGTGGGGTGTTTAATTGATAATGATGTGCAAGTGCTAACAGTAGAATACCATGGGGAGTTCTGAATTAATAAAACAGCTGAGCTGAGATGCTTGGGGTTCCACTCTGAGTATGACACTGGCCATGATGATGGTGCTCTCTGCTGAGGTCTGGAAGATGCCTCCCTGATTCTTTGGTGAGCAAACCACAGCAGCAAACCTGTGTTTGCTATCTAATCATATATCTGTTACATACTATTAAATAATATGTAATATTAATGTTAATTAATACACATTGTATAACATACATTAGTAGACATGTGCTCTGTCTTCATGATGACTTAGTATCAACAGTTTTAAATCTCTAAACTCAAATATTTTAAAAAAAAACAGAAAAAATACTTGTTTTATACAAGTGATTCATGGAATTTATTTTCTCACTGGAAACCTTAAAATGTGCGGTCTTCCATTCCAGAAACCTATTTGTGACTTCAATATTATATACGTTATTTTTTTTCTTTTCATTGTTCTTTTTCATCAAACATTCCCAGGTATAGAGCATCAGGTAAAGATATGAGAGTGAATTGAGACTCCAGATGCACAACCCTCCCCACCTACCCTTTCTCCATTATAAAGCTATAATCTATATTCAAGCCCTGGGGTGAGGTGCAAGAGGAGCACCCTCTGCAGGATGGTGTCAATCCAGGCTCCTGTTCTCCAAGGAGTGAGGCTCCTCTGATTTTGGGGAGGTCCATCTTGAGAAGGTTGTCACATTCTTCTCCCAAAGTTTCAGCATTCAAAACTAGGCATCTAGTAGACATTGATGCACTGAGTTCGGAAATACTGTGCTAAATAGTGTGCTAAAGGTGGAAAGAGGGTCTTTGAGAGTTGAATTGAGAGCATAGAGTGGTTTCCTGCTGGGGGAGTCCACGATGACCCAGGACCACAAAGGTTGCTGCTCAGATTTCGATAATACTGGACTAGCCTTACTTCGACCTAGTGCATCTACGTTTGCCCCAATCTAGAGGGTGTAGGAGACCTAGCAAGTGAAGGTAAAAAAGGGAGCACTGGGGACAGGTTGTGGGGGAACACAGCCAGTGCTCTCCAGGTAACTGAGAGAGAGGGGGTGGAGCAGGAGTTGCAGCTGCCTACAGGGAGCCAATACCCCATTCATTGGCAGCTTGGTGTCTACCAGAGGCAGAAGTAGCTCCTGAGAGGGGGCTCCTGAAAAAAGAAGCCACTTTGTCCACTAGGCTGCAGAACAGAAGAATAAAAATCTGAAGGGGATGGGAGATCTTGGAGTTCACGAAGGGTGGTTCAGGCAGGGGACTGAGTAGTAAATCTTGGGAGTAGAGGAGGGATGAGAAAGGGTAGAGAACTCTCATAACAGGTAACTTCTACTGCTTTCAGGCTTGCAGTACTGAGCAGTGCAGAGAATTTCCCTTGAGAATACTCCAGAAGCAGCTCCAAGAGAGAGATTGGGCCTGTGAACAGATAAAGAACTGTGGCATGTAGTTGTGCAGAGAAAATGTCTCAGGGCAGAAGCCTCTCAGTGTTGGAATGTAGCTGAGAGTCAACAGCACCCCTAGAGTCTTGCTGGGAATTTGGAGGTCCAGGGCTGTCATAGAAGACCCCAGGATACATGCATAGATCTGAAGGACTGGGCTCTGGACGACAATACCCAGAAGCCAACCTCTAGAATTTTGGCTCAGCTAAAGCAGGAGGACTGGGGAGCAGCTCCTAGACTCTGAATATAGGAATGGCCTCTGAGACTGATGCCATCAATTCATTTGTCTTTTTAAACTGTCTCTAAGCAGTAGGCACATATTTGATTCCTTGTTGGTAGTGAGAGCTAAGTCTGTGGGCTGACCAGAGGGAATTTAGCTCTTGGTCTGTTCTCTGATATACCTCTGTTCCTATGGGGAGCAGGTGGCCAACTCCTAAGAGGTTTAGAGTATTCACAGCCAGATATACCCTCACTATGATCTTCGATGCAGAGGCAAGTGGTCTCCAGGCTACTTCGAATGTCCCTCTGATCCATCAGGAGAACTTCACTGACTTCAGGGATCTGATGATACCTGAGAATTTCCACTCAGGTCCACCCAATGTCAGACTGACAAATCTCTGTACTTGTAAGATCCTCAAAGGGATTCAGCAACTCTATCCAGGACTCCATGGAGAAAGGCTGGTAACTCTTGCCCCTTGTGTATATGTGTAGGATTCCAGATGTAGAATCATGGCCATGAGCCCAAATATTTAGATTCTCCATGAGGGACTGGAACCTCAGGTTTAGAGTACAACAGATCCAGGACTGTGGTGAAGCTGGGACAGACTTCTCTTGCAAAAAGCTCTGGGTTTTAGCAGGCTAAAGCTATCATTTCAGAAGTGTGTATACCACAGCAGATTTTAAAGGAATCCTACACCCCTTTTACCATGGGCCATATGTGCTTGAACTGAGGGTCAGAATTCTTGAACTTGTTGGCCCTGTAGGTTAGCAGGTAGGGGGCAAGAGGGAAGCTGAGTGGGATGCTCTCTCATTGGTTCATCTGAGTTCTGGTTTGACGATCAAGAGATTTAAAGCTGGGACATCAGCTACCCAGGGCATATTCTTATCTGTTTCAGCCTCCTGAGATGAGTTGGCTTGTCATGCTGCGAGTGCCATGTCTCCTAATTAATGTCCATCTTCTTGCCTGTAACCACATCATCATCTAGGGGACATGGGACTCTGATTTGAGCCACTTGTCATTTGTCCTAAACATTTCAGCATCCAAATGTCATATTTGGGCTGGCTTTACCAGCAGGGAGATCTTGCAGGAACGTCTCTTCCACCATTGCAACCATTCCTCACCTCTGTTTTGAGGTGCTGGGTGTTTGCAGGAAAGACACCTATGATTTCATTAGTCACCAGGAGAACCCAAGTTCCTGATGTGTCCCTAGGGAATTGGTGGTGAGGTAGGCTTTGGGGTAGTAGGACCTGATTCTAACACTGGAGGCTGAGAATTCACTGTCCCAGGCATAATTAGATGAGCTGGATCACTACCAGGGTTAGGTGTCCATTTTGCCACCTAGTTCAGTTTTCCAGTGGAAGTGTACTGGGAATCATCTTGGTTCTCACCTTCCTTCTTGTAAAAATCTCATCCAGCTTTCCAATCACTGAACTTGAACTCTTCATTATTCTGAATCTCTTCATGGTCACTGCCTAACCATCATCATTTTCCTGTCTGGTTGGTCAAACTCTTTGAGATTATCCTCTTTAAACATAGAAGTTAGATACACATTCTTTATGAGGTATGTGAGACTTCCTAATGCCAAGAGGCCTGCCACAGAGCTGGGTGTCAGCAAGGACCCTGGTGTCAATAGGGTGGAGGAAATGGGAGATATGGGGCAAACGTAAATGGCAGCACCATTACATGGTAGGGAGAAAACAGTGGTGAACTTTAAAGATGGATACCACATGAGGAATCACAATTATGATGAAGTCTAGAGTCCAGGCCCTCCACTTGATCATGGAGATGCACTTCAGTCCCTCTTAGTTGTAGAATTTTGGGGACAGAGGCTTCATCCAGCCTGGATGACTGGAGTACTCCCTTTCTTTGTCAGTCTTGTCTTCATCACCAGCTGCCTGCATGGTTGGTAATTCTTCTCTAAGTAATCACTACAGTTCACATCTTGTGCTTCATGGTGACACTGACTTATGTCCAGGACTTTACCTTACTTGAGATGTGGGAGTATCCCTGTTGGCAGTGGGTGATCATTTCAGATTGTTGGAAGCAGAAGCTGTTAATTGCTGCAATTCTATTGAGTCATCTGCTGCTTGAGTTTTCTGTGAACTGAAGTGCAACCATTAACATTTAGTAACAGTATTTGCTCGTACTCTTCACTGCACCTTTTGGACTCAAAGATATTTTTGAGAAAATCTACAGTCTAGACATTGAAGGCTTAAGCTGAAATTAGAATAAAAACTGTTACATATGAAGAAGCATAAAAGATATTCTGTTCTCAGGAAAACCTACCATGTAGGATGAGATCATGAAGTCACTCTCCTGCCTCATCCTACACAAAGGAAACCATATGTTTTCTTCTTTCCAGAAAGAAGTTAACAAACTTGATCATCAGTATTTTTAATCAGAGCCAAAACTGCTTTACCCACAGAGCAACAAACTTCACTCTGAAGTCCAACAATTCCAAATGTAACTTGGTTCATTTGAACTGGTATCTTCTCTTCCTATATTCTCTAAGTCTTCATTGGTGCTGCCTCATTGACATTATCATGGGTGTCTTGTATATTGATGTGTATCTATAATATGTATAATATATATTATATATATATATTTCTTTGAGATAAAATGTATCCTGCTCTATCGGATTGATGTTACCTGAAAGCATGTTTTCAGGGCTGATCATATGGCCATGGACATCCAATCAGTGTGCTCTTTACTGGACACATTTCTCCACTCTCAGCTTTCCTCAGCTGTATGTAGGGCTGAGACCTGTGAGATTTTCCCCATTCACATTGTATAACAATTTGTGTTATTCTTGTATGCTCATATTTAGTAATTCATGTCAGTGACACTTTACGTGTGTAGCTTTTTAGACTCCTGAAATGGAAGTGTGCTTTGCTGCAAAGTGAAGCCCTAAAGCATACTGCCACCTGCCTGTGGACATGCTCCTGTGTTGGATGACTGGATGTATTTCCCCATAGTGAACAGCAGGTGGAGCATGCACAGCATGTGTGGGACCTGACCTACTTTAGAGGCCAGGGAAGCCCAAAATAAAACTGTTCATTCTACAACCAAAAACTTACATGGAAGGAAAACTATGGATGCAAATTTGGTCAACAGGACACACTGTTCCATCTGACACTGCGGAGGAACCACAGATATATTTACATTGTTGATATCATATCACTCCAAATATCATGTCTGTTCATTCCAGCTATGACATCATACATTGGCACTGATGGTGTCACATCAACTTATTTATGATATCAAATGGCTGAGAAACACTTAAAGAAATGTTCAACATCTTTATGTATCTGGGATGGCTCTCTAGGGGCAATCAGCTCCTGAGTATATCAGACAGTTTGTGTGGGTGTGGCTTGTAGGTGGTTGAAGGTGTTCAAGGTAGAGGTTAGAATAGGGAAAGGGTTAGGGATGCTTGTTAGGCTCAGGACTTGTGAAGCATAGACCATGGGGTCTTCAATGACACTGCAATGAGACACTTTCCTCCATTCTGTGTTCTAGGAGGTTTAGAAAATGCTTCCTCATTCCAAAACAATGCTACAGAAACACATGACAATCTGTAGCACAGCAGACAGGACTCAGAAACAAAATATAGATTTTTGAGCGAGGGACTGGAATCTGTCCCTTTGTGACCAAGCAAGGACATTCTGACTTGGACCTGCCCAGAAATCCTGCTGCAGTCTACTCTACACCACACACCAAGGTGATCACTACAGCTGCCACGACAGACCTGGTTGTCATGACACTGAGTGACCATGGCCACAACCAAGCGTCTAGGTAAAGGACTCCTGACAAGAAGGCTCTCCTAGGCTACCATTTGACACATACACTTTCAAGGGATGTCTGTTCCTTCCAGCTATGATGTCATACATTGGCACTGATGGTGTCACATCAACTTATTTATGATATCAGTTTATTTTGATTAAGATATCATATTTTACATTGATATTTTTACTTAATATCAACTATGACATCTGTTCCTGGCAATTATAGTGTCACATCCCTATAATTGGCCAACCAAAACTGATATCACATCCTTCTTTTGATGATCTCATATATTTACACATTACATTGTGGTTGTTACATCATCATAATAATGATGTAATTTTCTTCCCACTTTGATATCATATCGATATTTTGATGTCACATCATGCAAATTATGATTTCATGCCCTTCCAAGTATGTTGTCATGTCATTCCTATTATGATGTCATATACTCATATGATTGGTATCACATCCACCATTTTTTGGTGTTACTTTGTTCCACTTATGAAATCATAAGTTTCTATTGATGGGCCCACATAATCCCAATTACGGTGTCACATGCTTCCTATTGTAACATGTCACATTCTTCCTAAGCTTCCTTTTAATTGTGTGGTCACAAATTATGTTGAAGGTATCACATCTTCACGACTATGATGTCCTTCCAAATATCCTGTCATATAATTTTTGTTATTATGTCATATATTTACATTGTTGATATCACATCAAAACAATTATGATGTCATTTTTTTTTTCAATTTTGCTGTCCTAGATATACAATGATGATATCACATTATCTCAACTATGCTGTAATGTCCTTACAATATTCATGTAACCGGTCATAATATGATGTCACTTATTTACCTCACTGTCACATCATCATGATTATGTGGTTGTTTTCCATAAATTATGATGTCATTTATTTACATTATTTTGCTACATAATCCTAATTATAATATCATATCCTTCCAGTAAGCACATCTTTTCTTTTCAGTTATGTTACACATTTTGGTTGATTGTGTTACCAATGATGCCAGTTATTTCAAATTATGCTGTTACGTGCTTCATGTTATTATTTCATACATTTTCTTCCCTTTACTATGGCCTATATTTTTAATGATAGGATTTTATCACATCACCCCATGTATGTAACTTTCTGTTCGTTATGTTATTATATATTTTAACTGTTGATGTCACATTATCACAATTATGATGTTAGTTTCTTCACATTATATTACATACTGACATAGATGATGTCACATAACCCAGATTATGTTGTCGCATCTTTCTAAATAGCACATCATTTCCTTCCAATTGTGATATAACACACTTACCTTAATAATGTCACATCCTCCCAATTATGAAATCAGTTCCTTCCAATTATACTGCCATACCCTTCTTTTATTATTTCATATATTTACACTGATGATATCATTGCAATTGTGATGTTGGTTTCTTTCAATTATGGTGTCATATACTGACAGTGATGATGGTACGTAATCCATATTATTCTGCCAATTGTCACATCATTTTCCTTCCAATTGTTGTGGAACATCCTTAACAATGATAGTGTCACATCTCAATAATGATGGCAGTTCTTTCCATTTATGCTGTCATATATTTTATTATGATGTCATATATTTACATTGTAGACATGACATCTTCTTAATTATGGCATCAGTTTATTCCAATTATGTTGTCATATATTGATATTGAAGGTGTCACATCATGCCAATTTGATGTAAATTCCTTCCAAATTTGATGTCACATCCTTATTGGGATGTCATATATTGACATTGTTGATGTAAACTTATCACAATTATGATGTCAGTTTCTTCCAATTACGGTGTCATATAGTTATACTGCAAGTGAAACTTAATTCCATTTATCATTTTTTATCCTCCAATTATCACATCATTTCCTACCAATTGAGATGTCACATACTTGTATTGATTGTGTCACATAATTATGTCGTCAGTTCCTTCACATTATGCTATCATTTCTTATTATGATACCATATATTTATATTCTTTGCAAAACATCATATTGACTTTAATGTGCTTTCTTCTAATAAGGTGTCCTATATTTGCATGGTTGATGTCATATCATGATTATGATGTCAGTTTCATTCAATTGTGGTGACATATGTCCACTGATTATACTATTATGATCCATATTAAGATGCTTTATTCTTACAATACCACATCATTTCCTTCCAATTGTGATGTCATATTGATGGTGTCACATCATTCAAATTATGATGTAAGTTCTTTTCAATTTAGCTGTCAAATCATTCATATTATATCATACAAATACATTGTTGATATTTGTCACTACAATTATGATGTTCTTTCCTTATTATTTTGTCATGCAGCTCATATTATGATGACTTATATTTACATTGCTGTTGTCACATCATCCCAATTATGATGTCAATATCTTCCAATTATGATATCATATGTTTATAATATTCATGTCAAAATTGTTGTCAGTTTCTTCCATTTTGATATCTTTAATGTCATTGACGATGTAACATAATCCACATTATGATGTCCTATCCTCCAATTATCATGTCATATTCTTGAAATTGTGATGTCTCAGATCAACTTTGATAGTGTCATGTCATCAGAATTATGATGAAAGTTCCCTCATTCTTATTATGATATCATAAATTTACATTGTTGATGTCATATGCTGATTATGCTTTCACACTCTTCATTATCTGAGGTCATATATTTATACTGTTGAAGTAACATCGTGCTTATGATGTTCACTCCTTCCAATTATGCTTTCACTTTCCTATTTTGATGTCATCTTTATATATCATTGATGTCACATCATCATAATTATGATGCCAGTCCTTCCTATTATGCCATGTCTCAATTTTTGATGACATATAGTTACGTAGTTGATGTCACATCATCATGATGGTGATGACAGTTTCTTCAAATTATGAGGTCATATATTGACATTGATAATTCCACATAGTTCCAAATATGCTAGTACTTTCATAATTCAATGACATTCTTATGTTCAGATATATATATATAGATTTTTATGCCATACTTTTGTCACTTTTTTCTAATTAATATGTCACATTAATGGTGGAACATCATCAATTATGGTATAAGTTCCTTGCAAGTATGCTGTGATATACTTATTATTAATATTTTATATTTACCTTCTAGATATTAGAAATTTGCAATTATGTCAGTTCCTTTATGATGATATATATTTACTTTGATGATGTTACATAATCCATATTATGATGCCATGTCCTTCTAAGTATCAGGTGATTTGTTTCCAATTTTGATGTCCCATTCTTACATTGATAAGGTGGTATTACATTCCAATTATGGTGTCAGCTACTTCCAAATATAATGTCATGTCATTCTCATTATGTTGTCATATATTTATGTTATTTATTGCACATCATATTATGATGGTGTCACATAATACTAATTATGTTAGCATGTCTCTCCGATTATCCCATTATTTCTTTCTATGATATCACATACATTATTTAATAGTGTTATATTATCACGATCATGCTCTCACAACCTTACATTGATTGTGGCACATCATCTCAATTATGATGTCAGTTCATTCCACATCCTCAATAGGTATGTCATATATTTACAATTTTGATGTCACATCATCACAATTATGCCTGCTTCTTTGAATTATAATGATGTGTATTTACACTGATGATATCAAATCACCTTAATTATGATGTCAATACCTTACAAATATAGCATGTCCTCCTTGTGATGTCATATATTTACATCGTTGCCACATAATTCGCATAAGATGTGAAATCTTTCTTATGACCATGTACTTTTCTTGCAATTGTGATGTTACATACTTATATTGATGCTGTTATGCCATCTCAATTATGATGTCAGTTTCATCCAGTTATTTTGTCATGTGCTTATGATATCATATATTTACATTATTAACACATCATCTTCTGATGCCAGTTTCTTCAAATTGCTATGTCATTTATAGACACTGATAATCTCCCATAAACCTGATTTTGATGTCAGTTATTTTCAAGTATGATGTCATATATTTACATTGTTTATGTCACAGTATCATTTATGATGTCAGTTTCTTCTGATTATGATGAACATTGCTGATGATACATAACCCAAATTAAATCACATTCTTCCAATTATAATATTTCCTTTCAATTATGATGTCACATCCTCAGGTTTATGGTTACACTTCACCCCTATCATGATGTCAGTTCCGTCCATTCATGCTGTGATAACCTTCTTACTAGGATATCATTTATTTACATTGTTGATGTCACATCATCACTTTTATGATGTCATTTCTTCTAATTATGATGGCATATAAATATGATGGCATATATGATGTCAGTTCCATTCAATTATGCTGTCGTAACCTTCTGTGATGATTCCTAGTGTAGTGAGGGCTCTGTTTCACAAAGTTCCAGTGCTAGAATGATCTTGATTGACCCTTCACTGCCCTTGACAGAAATTCACTAACACCTTACACTTATATTCTTTACTGTCAAAGGCCACTCACCGAAAGATAGAGTTGGAATAATGTAACAAATGTCGGTGTTAATAAAAATGAAACTAATGGCAGAACTTTGGGAAATACAAATATGCAGAAATTTGAGTCTTCCTAGAGTCTAGGACTGAGACATACATTTAGATTATAAATAAATGAAATTAGTAAGCATAAGACAGGAGGTGGAAGAAGAACTATTAAAGAAGAAACAAACTAGAGAAATTCTAGAAACTGATGAGCTCTAGCTGGATCATCAGGTTTTCATGTCCAGCTTCAGAAATAGAGTTAATATGGGCAGGGAGAGAGATCTTGCACTTAATGATAAGTCTTGGTATGTTCCTGAAAATAAATTAAGCGGTTTTAGAAGTCCTATTGTCCTTTAAACCTTACAGGACTGCAATAAAGATAGGGATTGTTTTGAAACAAGAGTTCATGACAGAGTAACAAAAAATGACATTTTAGCTCAATGAACTGCCTGTCCTCCTAACCAAACATGTCAAATCAGGACTTTTCTGATAGTATGGAAAGACAAACAGCAGACTGCTTTCGATTTTTAAGAATCAAAGGAACGGATGGTGGTCTTATATTAAACAGAACAGAGAAAGGAGAGAAGAATTTAACAAGGGTCAAAAGTGACTTTTGTTAAAAAGATACGTTTGATGTAACAGGCATTTTAATCCATTAACTCTATGTTCAACTTAAACAGAGTCAAACTCAAATAGCATCATCCTCTCTAGTATTTCTTTAACCACAAGGCTTCATGACACCAATTTTAAGGAGAAAGATGTTGAGTTAAAGAAAACTGATTTTATCGTAATGTTAGCATTTAGTTTTGACAAAATTTACTATTTGCCTGATTTGTTGATTTTAATAAACTGATGTAATCAATGAAGACTTTACAAAAATGACTTCCAGAGGGTATGTAGTCAATCATCAAAGTCTTAAATGATTTTGTGTATAAATAAAGCGTTTGACAGTCACAAATTGTCAGAATATGTCAAGCCATACTGAGATGTGCTTCCTCTCTGTCAGTCTCTTATAAAACAAAACTGAATGGTGTCCTGCATCTGATTCTTCTCTCAGCGCCCTTTTATCCATCCCCTTTAAGCTCTACCCTCACCAAGGCTGGACCTCAGCAGTTGTGATTATGATAGCATATACTTACGATGTTGATCTGACACCATCATGATTATGATGGCAGTTTCTTCTGAATATAATGCCATACCCTTCTTATTACAATGCTGATGTCACAGAATCCACATTAAGAAGTCACTTCTTTGCAGTTATCACATCATTTCTTTCCAATTATGAAAATATGTCACATCCTCAAGGTGATGTTTGATGGTGTAATTTCCTTCCATTTTTGCAGAAATATTTTCCTTATTTTGATTTCCTTTCTTTATAGTGTTGAGGTCACATCACAGTTGTGATGTCATTTTCTTACAATTGTGATACAAATGTTTACATTCATGATGTCATAAAATCCACATTACGATATCAATCTTACAATGATCAGATAATTTGTTCCAATAATGATGAACTTTTTCTGGCATTAACATTGTCACATCATCCAAATTATGATGTCTGTTCTGTCCAACCACGCTTTCATGCAGTTTTTATTATGGTGCCATATATTTACATCATCGACCTCAGGTCATCATGATTATGGTGTCCATTTCATCCAATGAGTATTGCATATTCTTAGATTGATGTTAACACATCCCTCTATTTATGATGTCAGTTCCTTTTCATTATGATATCACATACTCACGTGGATGACGTCACATTGTTGCTATGCTGTCAGTTTCCTCCCAATAAGATGTCATTTTTTAGCACTGGTGATGTCATATAACACAAATTATGATATCATATTCTTCCAATTCTCAAATCATTGTCTTCAAATTTTGATATCACGTACTTGCATTGATAGTACCATACCATCCCAAATATTACGTAAACTTCTCCCATTTATGATATCATCTATAAATTGTGATGTGTATTTACATTTTTTGACCTTACTCCATCACAACTATTATGCCAGTTTTTTCTAATTTTGATGACATATATTTTACATTGGTGATGATGTCATGTTGTCCACATTAAGACGCTCTCTCCTTCATTAAATCACATTTTTCTTCTAATTGTGATGACGCAGGCCTAGGTTTTCAGTGTCACGTCCTCAAAATTGTATCATATATTTACATTGTTGATGTCACAGAAGACTGCAGTGACCAACAATGGCTGAAGATCTTCAATCCGCAAAGACATAAGAACCAACATATGGTGAAATATGCAGTATAGCGGTGTGTTGATATGTGAGTCCACCTAGGACAACACAGTGGCATAATGATAGATGAATTCCCTGCCAGACTTTAGCTGAGGGAACCACTGTCATGGCAAGCACCATGATGAACAGAGGAAACCTGACTGTCACTGCTCGGGTGTTTTTATTGATATAGAATTCCTCAGGTGCTCTACTGATTGCACATTCAGAGCATGACCAATCCCCCACATAAATCCAACACTTGCAGACACTACAAAACACCAAGACCTAGGCTGCCCCTCACCCAACAGTGCACAAATTATATTAAACATAACTAAAAATTAACTTCCGCAACTATAGAGGAATATAAAATATACAAACAAAACAACAACAACAACAACAAAACTACAAACCTACAACATCTCAACTGCTCCCTACCTGTTGGCGGCATGACAGGGAATCATAAGAATTTTTCTGGGGTCGTCAGGAAACTTTTATGATCTCACAGACAGTCACAATTCTACCAACGGTGTTTGGGTGTCTCTGATTCTTTTACTTGCTCTAGAGATAATTTACCTCCTACTGGTTTGATTCATGCAACCTTGATTTGAGTGTTTGTGCCTAGTCTTATTGTAGTCTTTTATACTGTATTCTGTTGATATCCTTGTGAGACCTGTTCTTTTCTGATGGGAAATAGAAGACCAGTGCATCTGTGAGGGCAGAGGGCATGCATAGGTAGAAAGAAAAAAAACTGATGTCATGATGTATTATTGCATGGGAGAAGAATACAATAAACAAAAAAATGCTGAGAAGGTGCCACATTACAGATAAACACCTACTTCATCAACCAAGGCTTAGTCTAAGAAATGAGTTCAAAATCTGATGAAGACATACCCAGTGGAGAACCTACATATTGTGGATACCACAGAAGACCAAGGTTTCCATTCCATAGTGACAATTCATAGGAAACAAGAATTTCTCCACCAAAATTCTTTGATCAACGTATACACAACTGTAACCTGTGACAGCTGGCATTACTACCTTTAGTTCAACTGCCAGATGTGAAATCAAGCTTTCAAGACTTGAGCAATGGCTTGATTTAAACCAACATATGCTGAAATGAAAGGTTGCAGCAGATACTAATGTTGAGTAAAACAAAGCAAAAACAAAAACAAAAACAAAACCAAGAACCACAACATCTAAGCTTCTACATCCCTGCTGGCTGTATGACAGGGGATAATGAAAATCTCATTGGTGTCATGAGGAAACCACTGTGATCTCATACACAGTAACAAGGAAATAAACTTTCTATTGTCACACAGTTCCCACTTGCTCATGACATTTCACTATAAACTTATTTACTTTTTCCAAAATCACAAGTCTATCTTTGAGTTCTAACTCCTTTTTAGTTCTCTTACCAACAATTTGGGTAAAGTGGGTGATATAAAGCACACAAGTGAATGAAGGTATTACATTGCCAGTCTAGCAGATTCATAGATTCTTAGATGTATTTCAGGTATTCATGCTTTCATATCACTAGACTGGAGATGAACACCAATCTGTGTTCTGCCTTCAGATACTTCCCACTCAAAAGGACACACATTCTCTTTAATATGCTCTTTTGAATAGCAGAAACAAAACCCAGTGGAAAGATGCAAAGCAGTAGTCGAATAGTGTTACAAATATCTCTTTCTGAACAAACACACTAACACTGAGATACACACACACACACACACACAAGATACATAAGATGGCATACATGCTGACAAATATCCATGCTTCTATTGATTCACTAGCACAGGTACCAAGAACAGATACTTAATTGTGGATTCCTTGAAAATTGCCAGTTTACCTTGGGAAAAGCTTTTCAAATGCAATCACGAAGTCTTCAACAATCTAAGGAAAGAACTTCAAAACCTGCTTCCTCACTATTGATATCTTTGGGAATGACCAGAGAAAAAGACAACACTCTTGGTTCCTTCTAGGCATTCTTCCCACCACCACCCTCTTCTGTACAACCAGAATCCAGGACCTATTGTACTGCTGAACACTGAATTGTATGCATTTTGGCCTGCTATGAATTCTCACCAGGAGCAGGCCATGTAATTCAATTGACTGATAAGCTGCTGTTCACACAGATGTCAGTCTATTTCACTTAATATGCTAGACACAAGAATAGACAATTGTACTGTCTGTAAAAAATACTTAGCTCTCTGATCCATTCTTTATAACCTGTATCATTCTGAGCTTCTGTTGATGGTTGTGATTGCATGGGGCACACACCAAAGATCGATCATTGTTCCTTTTTTAAAAAAGGAGGGGAGAAGTAATAAATGTGCTAACCTAATAAATTACATACATGACACCATTTACCAAGTTTTCTGTACATTTTGAGGCTTGGCTTCCTTTCTAGGGAGAGTCCACAGTATGTATGTTTACTCACTACTTCATGGGAATTATAACATATATCCCCTATCAATGATTACAATTAGCCAATGATTTTATATACTCAGTCACAAGGATGGACAATTATACTAATGAGAATACATGCTTTTGAACATTGTACAATCAGTGTCAACATGGGCTCCTCTTCAGAGTTGTGATTTCATGGGGATTCCACCATAGAACAATCTTTCTTTTTTAAGCTTTAAGGTGGCAAGAAGGAGAGGAGCTGAACTTCATCTACAACAGACAGCATATTCTCTATGACCTCTGAACAATCCAAGGCTTGCATGCAAATCAGGGAACAACACATTATGAGTGATCATAGGCTAATTTGCGAGTTTTTTGAGCCCCAACCTCTAAAATGGATTACAATAAACTCCTTTGATACCCATTCTTATACTGTAATCAGGGAACAACTTGCAAAAACGAATGAACACATGACAAGAAAATATGATAGCTCAAAGCATTTCTCAACCTGGATCCTTGTATTTATCCTGTGGAACTTGACCTAGGTGGAGTTAAGTAACACCACATTTAAACTGATTCAATGATTTCAGTAGTCATTTTTTGTACATAAGCCACACAAGTAATGAAACCTGAAAAAAGCAAACTCTTTCTATTTCATTGATTTCTAATATCCTTTGATTCCTGCATGAAGGTTTTCAGTTCTATAATCTTCACCATTAATAATCACACAACATTCAGTTTTCGATGATACAAATCTTTTAGCTGTAAATGAGTCCTAGTCTGCTAATCAAGCTACAGTACTCCCAACTCCTTATAATAATAATGGATTTGAAGTTTTTCTTTCAAAAATATTGTCTGAAAGGTAGATGGACTAAGAGTAACCATACAGCTCTTCTAATGGAAGAAATTTAAAATGAAAAAGAAAAATAAGAAGGGAAGAATAAAACAAAATGAAAGAAGAAGAAATAAATTAATTAGGAGTGAATAATAAAGTTAAAATAATAAAATAATAATATATAAAATATAAATATAATAAATAATATTTACTTATTAAATTGATAAATGTATAAATTAAATGAATATATGAAATATAAATATACGTAATAAAAAATAAAAAAATATATAAAATATGAAAATAACAATAACATAATAAAGGTAAAAATAGGACATGATAAGGAGGCATGGATGTAGAAAAGAAGAAATGAGGATGAATGGATGAGTTGAAAGTAGGACAGATGATTAGGAATGTTGTATTATGTAGATAGTGGGGTATATGCCAAGAAATGTGCTATGAGTGTGTATAGAGAACAGAGAAGGTAGCTTGGACATTGATTGGGGTTGTGCTAAATTTGGATCTCTCATTATTTCTGCTAGGAAAACGAGAAAGGGCCCACCAAGTTCCCCTTTGCCAAGCCCCATATGCATTCCTGGGTGACTACTGTTATGCATCCCTACTAAATATGTCCACAATGGGCACATGGAACTGTGTTTTTATCTCTGATAGAACAAGAAATCTAGACCTCTGAATGCCCCAGGAGATTGCACTTGTCACCAGAGTCACAATATTTCAAATTCCAAAGGCTATAAGGGACCAGTGACATGGTCTGAAGGAAGCAGACCACCCTAACTGCAAGGCCTGAAAAGAAACCCAAAGGAAAGAAAGCAGTGTGTGTATCACCAATATGATTCTGAATCATTGCAGTATTTCATCTGCAATATCATATGCTTTTAACCTAGGTCCATTTAATGTGCCCTCTGTAGAGACAATTTTCCCAATTTTCTGCCTATTCAAAGACTCCTATGTGGCACCCCACCTATTTTTTAGGCAATGCTGGAAAATGATATTATCCCCATGTTGTGTAAGTGGAATGGTCTTAGGGTTGAAGATTGTACAGGATTCTCATTTCCAAGGAATATAGACACTGTCTGGTAAAATGGCTCCACCACAATGAGAGAACACTTTTGAAAAGATAACTTGAATTCCATTATTAGCTGGATGAGCCTGAAGAAGTCTGAAGAACAAATCACTGACACTGGAACCAAAGACAAAGACACCCCAGAATGAAATTGCAAAATCCTGATTTGTACATGGTATAGGACCCTCAGCTGTCATCATGGCCCCATGTTTAACGGGCAATGGATTTCAAGGGATTTCCATACACCTTTAACTGATTAATATTAGGTCCCATGCTACTCATTCTCTACCTGCAAATAGGGAGTAGCTTGGCAAGGAGGGAAGCATGACATACCAAGGAGGATAAAAGACACCTGGAAGGGTTTCTCAACTGTGATCACTTCATTCCTCCTGGGAATCTTGACCAAGGTGGAGTAAAGTGACCACAGATTAAAAATGGGTCAGCTATCCTAAGAAGAATTTTTCCTAGATAAGCCACATAAGCAGTGTAAGTGGACACAAGAAACTCTTCTGATTCACTGTATTTAGCTCCATTGTGTACCTTCATAGAGATCTCTGCTTCTCCTCATTTTCACCATGAAGAAAGTCTTAAAAGTCTGCTTCCTAAAGCTAGCTGTGTCAGATGCCTAATCTACAGTCCAAGGCACACTGCTCACAAAACCTTGTATTCGTTCTGGTTTCTTGCCTAAACATTATCTGACACGTAATTGGTCCATGATACAGCTATCCAAAGAGAGGACATTTAAAACAAATTAAAACAAAGAAAGCAAAGAGGACAAAAAAGCAATGAAGAAAGAAAGAACCAAAAAGACACTAAACAGAGGCAGAAAGGAACATGAATAAGAAAAGAACAAAGGATAAATGATGGGAAGTAGATAGTCATCTATGTAGGAAAAAAAACAGGGTGAATGGCAAGGACAGGTTATTGGAAGGTTTTACTTATGTAGTTAGTGGTGAATATTCTCCTCTATAGAGTTAACTTTAGGTGAAAAGAAATAATGAGAAAAGAAGAAATGAATTAGCAATGAAGTGAATACAAGTGTTGTGTTAAGTTCAAAAAAGGTGGTTTACTCTAATAATAGTATATTCTTAAAAATGATTTTGAGTAATTACTATTTCTCATACCTAGGGAAGGCTATTTCTTCTACTCCAACATTTTCCTTTCTGTAGATCTTTCTTGAGGACTGTGGATTTCTGGTGTTTCATTTTGCCTACCTATTGTTAGGATTTTCCAACTTCGGTTTAGGCTGTCATTCATGTCAACTTTTGTTAGAGTGCATAGAAGAATGAGGGTACGTGGGAAGTTTTGGAGAGAACAAATAGAAGTGGAAAATATGATTATCTTAAAATCAAAAAATAAAAGAAAAAACAAACATTGAAGGGAAGAACTGTATGTTCCCACCTGGATGAGCTTGGGCCAAAATTAGCAGAACATATAGTGTTCCATAAATGAGTTATGGGTGCCTGTGGAGAGCAGCGAAAGCACCTTGGGACAATGACTGGGGCTGTGTGAATTTGAGATATCTGTGTTTTCTGCTAGGAAGTCCGGAATGGAGCCCATCAACTCTCTCCCCTTCCCAAGCCCCAAAAGTTAGACTGTTGTATGAATACTGTTTTGCATCCCTGCTTAGCCTTTTTGTCTCTATGAGGTCAAAAATTCTAGAACATCACTTACCTCAAGAAACTGCAGTTTTCACCAGGGTAACAAGACCTTGGGGAGAATGAGCAGTTGGGGTGTCCTGGAGGAAGCAAATTTTCCTTGAATCCAAACTAAAGTGGTGTTTGCATTACCATGACAATTCTGATTTGGGGTAGTATTTCACCTGGAATGTCGTAAGACACGCTGCTTATAACATATGTCCACTTACTGGGACCTCTGCATAACTGCTTACCATAAGAGTCCCAGATTGGAAACCACTCACTATTTTAGGCAATTCTGCATGTGATGTTCTCCCCATCTTGGTAAATTGACTTAGGGATGAAGATTGAACAGATTCTCATTTTCAAGGATCAGATATACTGTCTAGTAAAATGGCATGACAATCCTAATTTCTTACACATTATGAAAACTGAATGGAAATCCATTCTTAGGTGGATGAGGATACAGAATTCTGAGGTATAATGTCATTGACACTTGGCCAAAGTCAGAGCTGAGATGCCCCCAGCGTGGAATAGCAATTCCTGAATTGTACAGGGTGCAGTACTCGAAGCTGTGGTCTTGGCCATATTTAATTTTGACATACAAAGCAGTCAGTCTTCCCTGGCGGTAATGACACAGTGAACCCAGGCACCCAGAAAACATCAAATATTAGAAGTTCAAAGAGGCTACAGTAGTGAAAACACCTACTTCATCACCCAGAAACCATTCTATGAAATAACTACAGCTTGTGAGAACTAGTACACAATGTCAAACTCATCTTGTCCTCGATACCTGAGAGGCCTTCAGCTTTCTATACAAAGTTGAAAACCTTGCATGAGAAGATATTCACAGACTACAGCCTATGTTATCAATGAACCTTGCCTTGGGTTCTAGTGGGAGGTACAATTTAGCATCCAGGACTTGTGTCATAGTTTTATTGGAAACATCATCACCAACGTAGAAATGCAGAAATCCACCAATGCAAAAATGCAGAAATAGAAGTTGTTACAGGATATTTTGGAGTCATGCAAAGACCCAAACATCACAAAGATTCAAAAAGAAATAGAATTATATGCCCATTTCACTCTTCAATATAGATGCAAATGAACTCAATAAAATACTCACAAAGCACATTCAAGAACACATTAAAAAGATTATTCACGATGATTGAATAGTCTTGATCCCAGAGAGGAATAGATGGTTCAATTGAAGAAAATGAGTCAATGTAATCCACTGCATAAACAAATAGAAAAACTACATGATCATCTCACTACAATGTGAGAAAGCATTTGATAATATCAAACAACCCTTCAAAATAAATCTAATGTAGTGATTGAGGAAAAAAAGTCCATACTGAAACATAATAAAGGTAAATAACAGCAATCCTACAGACAACATCAAATTACATAGAGGAAAATTCAAAGCTATTTCACTAAAATCAGAAGGAAGATGGGGCTGTTCCCTCCATTTATAAATATTGAATAAAGTACTTAAAGTACTAAGAAGAACAATGAGACACGAGAAGGACATTAAGGGGTTATGAATCCACAAGGAAACAGTCAAAGTATCCTTATTTGTAGATGAGATATTATATATGAATGACCTCAAAAACTGGAACAGGGAACACCTATAGCTGGTAAACAACTTCAGTGGAATGGCTGGCTACAAGATAAACTAAAAAATAATCTGTAGCCCTCCTATATACAAATGAAAAATAGAGAGGAAAAGAAGTAAGAGAAAAAATACTCTTCACAATAGATAGAAATAACATAAGGTATCTTTGGCAACTCTAACCAAGCAAGTGAAAGACATGAATGACAAAATCTTTATGTCCTTGAAGAGGGAATTTGAAGATCTCAAAAGATGGAAAGAAATCCCATGCTCCTGAGTTGGTAAAATTAACATAGTAAAAATGGCCAATGTACTAAAAATAATCTAAGGACTCAATGCAATCCCTATTAAAATCCCAATATACTTCTTTAGAGACATTAAAAGGGTAATACACTACTTTATATGTAGAAATAAAATCTTTGGATAGCTAAAAAAATCCTGAAAAATAAAAGAACTTCTAGAGGTATCAAGATCTCTGATCTTAATCTGTACTACAGAGCCATCGTAATAAAAACTTCATGGTATTGGCACAAAAACAGACATGATGACCAATGGAACGGAATAAAGGATACAGATATATATCCACACACGTAGGATACCTGATCCTTTATAAAGAAGCAAGAAAAATACAATGACAAAAAGGAAGCAGCTTTAACAAATGGTGTTTGTCTAATTGGATGTCTGAGATAGAGGAATGCAAATAGATCCATATCTATTACTGAGTACAAACCTCAAGTCCAAATGGATCTATGTTCTGAATATAAAAACAGATATAATGAATCTGATTGAAGAGATAGTAGGGAATAGCCTTGAGAGCAGTGGCACAGGAGGCAACTTTTTTAATAGAACATTGAAAGGTCAGGAACAATGATCAAAGATTAATAAGAGGACCTCATGAAACTGAAAAACTTCTGTAAGGAAAATGACATTGTCAACAGGGCAAAACAGAAGCCTACAGAATGGGAAGATTTTGACTTCCAATAGAGAGTTAACATACAAAATAAATAAAAAATGCAAGAATCTACATGTCAACAAAACAAATAACCCAATTACAAATGGGATGCATGTCTAAACAAAGAATTCACAAAATAGGAAACTCAAATGGCTGAGAAACATATAAAGAAATGTTCAACATCTTTAAGTATCTGGGATGGCTCTCTAGGGGCAATCAGCTACTGAGTCTATCAGACAGTTTGTGTGGGTGTGGCTTGAAGGTGGTTGAAGGGGTTCAAGGTTAGAGTAGGGACAGGGATAGGGATGCTTGTTAGGCTCAGGACTTGTGAAGCATAGACCATGGGGTCTTCAATGACACTGCAATGAGACACTTTCCTCCATTCTGTGTGCTAGGAGGTTTAGAAAATGCTTCCTCATTCCAAAGGAATGCTCCAGAAACACATGACAATCTGTAACACAGCAGAGAGGACTCAGAAACAAAATATTGATTTTTGTGCCAGGGACTGGAATCTGTCCCTTTGTGACCAAGCAAGGAGATTCTGATTTGGACCTGCCCAGAAATCCTGCTGCAGTCTACTCTACTCCACACACCAAGGTGATCACTAAAGCTGCCACGACAGACCTGGTTGTCAAAACATTGAGTGACCATGGCCACAACCAAGCATTTAGGTAAAGGATTCCTGACAAGAAGGCTCTCCTGGGCTAACATTTGACACATACACTTTCAAGGGATGTCTGTTCCTTCCAGCTTTGATGTCATACATTGGCATTGATGGTGTCACATCAACTTATTTATGATATTGTTTTATTTTGATTAGGATATCATATTTTACATTGATATTTTTACTTAATATCAACTATGACATCTGTTCCTGGCAATTATAGCATCACATCCGTATAATTGGTCAACCAAAACTGATATCACATCCTTCTTTTGATGATCTCATACATTTACACATTACATTGTGGCTGTTACATCATCATAATAATGATGTAATTTTCTTCCCACTTTGATACCATATTGATATTTTGATGTCACATCATGCAAATTATGATTTCATGCCCTTCCAAGTATGTTGTCATGTCATTCCAATTATGATGTCTTATACTCATATTATTGGTTTCACATTCACCAGGTTTTGGTGTTATTTTGTTCCACTTATGAAGTCATAAATTTCTATTGATGGTGCCACATAATCCCAATTATGGAGTCACATGCTTCCTATTGTGAAATGTCACATGCTTCCTATGCTCCCTTTCAATTGTGTGGTCACAAATTATGTTGAAGGTATCACATCTTCATGATTATGATGTCTTTCCAAATATCCTGTCATATACTACTTGTCATGATGTCATATATTTACATTGTTGATATCACATCAAAACAATTATGATGTCAGTTTTTTTTCAATTTTGCTGTCCTATATGTACATTGATGGTATTACATTATCTCAACTATGCTGTCATGTCCTTCCAATATTCATGTATTCCGTCATAATATGAAGTTATATATTTATCTCGCTGTCACATCATCATGATTATGTGTTTGCTTTCCATAAATTATGATGCCATTTATTTACATTATTTTGCTACATAATACTGATTATAATGTCATATCCTTCCAATAAGCACATCTTTTCCTTTCAGTTATGTCAGTCTTTTTGGTTGACAGTGTTATGTCGTCACAATTATGATGCCAGATATTTCAAATTATTCTGTTACATACTTCATGTTATTATGTCATACATTTTCTTCCCTTTACTATGGCCTATATTTTCATTGATATGATTTTATCACATCACCCCATGTATGTAACTTTCTGTTCATTAAGTTATATATTTTCACTGTTGATGTCACATTATCACAATTATGATGCTAGTTTCTTCACATATATTACATACTGACATATATAATGTCACATAACCTAAATTATTTTGTCATATCTTTCTAAATATCACATCATTTAATTCCAATTGTGATATAACACACACTTACCTTAATAATGTCATATCCTCCCAATTATGAAATCAGTTCCTTCCACTTATGCTACCGTACCCTTCTTTTATTATTTCACATGTTTACATTGATGATATCATTGCAATTGTGATGTTAGCTTCTTTCAATTATGGTGTCATATATTGACAGTGATGATGGTACATAATCCATATTATTCTGCCAATTATCACATTATTTTCCTTCCAATTGTGGTCAAAATCCTTAAGAATGATGGTGTAACCTCTCAATAATGATGGCAGTTCTTTCCAGTTATGCTGTCATATTTTATTATGATATCATATATTTACATTGTTGACATCACATCATCTTAATTATGGTATCAGTTTATTCCAATTATATTGTCATATATTGATATTGAAGATGTCACATCATGCCAATTTGATGTAAATTCCTTCCAAATTTGATGTCACATCCTTTTTGGGATGTCATATATTTACATTGTTGACGTAAACTTATCACGATTATGATGTCAGTTTCTTCCAATTACAGTGTCATATAGTTACACCGCCAATGACACATAATTCCAATTATCATTTCCTATCCTCCAATTTTCACATAATTTCCTACTAAGTGAGATGTCACAAACTTGCATTGATTGTGTCACATGATTATCTTGTCAGTTCCCTCATATTATGCTGTCATTTCTTATTATGATACCATATATTTATATTGTTTGCATAACATCATATTGATTGTGATGTGATTTCCTATAATAAGGTGTCCTATATTTACATGGTTGATGTCATATTACAATTATGATGTCAGTTTCATCCAATTATGATGATATATTTACACTGATTATACTATTATGATCCATATTTTTTTTATCCTTACAATATCACATCATTTCCTTCCAATTGTGATGTCACCATGTCATATTGATGTTTTCACATCACTCAAATTATGATGTCTGTTCTTCCCAATTTTTCTGTCAAATCATTCATTTTATATCATACATATGCATTGTTGTTTGTCATTACAATTATGATGTTTCCTTATAATTTTGTCATACAGCTCATATTATGATGACTTATATTTACATGGCTGGTGTCACATCATCCCAATTATGATGTCAATATCTTCCAATTATGATGTCATAAATTTACAACATTCATGTCAAGATTGTTGTCAGTTTCTATCAATCGTGATATCTTTTAAAGTCATTGATGATGTAACATAATCTGCATTATGTTGTCCTATCCTCCAATTATCATGTCATATTCTTCAAATTGTGATGTCTCAGATCAACTTTGATAGTGTCATCAGAATTATGATGAAAGTTCCCTCTTTCTTATTATGATGTCATAAATTTACATTGTTGATGTCATATGCTGATTATGCTTTCACAGTCTTCATCATCTGAGGTCATATATTTATACTGTTGAAGTAATAACACGTTTATGATGCTCACTTCTTCCAATTATGCTTTCACTTTCCTATTTTGGTGTCATCTATTTATATCATTGATGTCACATCATCATAATTATGATGCCAGTCCTTCCTATTATGCCATGTCTCAATTATTGATGACACATAGTTACGTAGTTGATTTCACATCATCATGATTTTGATGACAGTTTCTTCAAATTATGAGGTCATATATTGACACTGATAATTCCATATAGTTCCAATTCTGTCAGTACCTTCAAAATTCAATGACATTCTTATGATCAGTCGTATATAGATTATTTGTGCCATATTTTTGTCACTTTCTTCTAATTATGATGTCAATAATTACATTGATGGTAGAATATCATATCAATTATGGGATAATTTCCTTGCAAATATGCTGATATCCTTTTTATTATTATTTTACATTTACCTTGTTGATATTACAAATTTGCAATTATGTCAGTTCCTTTCATTTATGATGAGATATATTTTCTCTGATGATGTTACATAATGAACATTATGATGCCATGTCCTTCCAGTTATCAGGTCACTTCTTTCCAATAATGATGTCACATTCTTACATTGATATGGTGGTATAATACCACAATTAAGCTGTCACTTCCTTCCAAATATTATGTTATATCATTCTCATTATGTTGTCATATATTTACGTTATTTATTGCACATCATATTATGATGGTGTCACATAATACAAATTATGTTGGCATGTCTCTCCAATTATCACATTATTTCTTTCTAACTATGATATCACATACATAATTTAATAGTGTCATATTATCCCAATTATGCTCTCACATCCTTACATTGAATGTGGCACATCATCTCAATTATGATGTCAGTTCATTCCATATCCTTAATAGGTATGTCTTAGATTTACAATTTTGATGTCACATCATCACAATTATGTCTGCTTCTTTGAATTATAATGATGTGTATTTACACTGATGATATCAAATCACCTTAATTATGATGTCAATACCTTACAAATATAGCATGTCCTTCTTGAGATGTCTTATATATATACATTGATGCCGCATAATTCGCATATGATGTGAAATCCTTCCTATGATCATGTTCTTTTCTTGCAATTGTGATGTTACATACTTATATTGATGCTGTTATGTCATCTCAATTATGATGTAAGTTTCATCCAATTATTTTGTCATGTGCTTATGATGTCTTATATTTCCATTATTAACATATCATCTGATATCAGTTTCTTCAAATTGTGATGTCATTTATCAACACTGATAATCTCTCATAAACCTATGTTGATGTCATTTATTTTCATATAAGATGTCATATATTTACATTGTTTATGTCACAGTAACATTTATGAGGTCAGTTCTGATTTGATGAACATTGTCGATGGTACATAATCCAAATTAAGTCACACCCTTCTAATTATCATATTTCCTTTCAATTATGATATCACATACTCAGGTATATGGTTACACATCACTATCATGTCAGTTCTGTCCATTCATGCTGTGATAACCTTCTTACTAGGATATCATTAATTTACAGTGTTGATGTCACATCATCACAATTATGATGTCATTTCTTTTAATTATGATGGCATATATTTACATTAATGATGATGTCACATAATACACATTATGATGTCATATACTTCCAATCATCAGGTGATTTAATTTCAATTATGATGACAAATCCTGACATTTATTGCATCACAGCAACCCACTCATGATGTCAGTTCCTTTCAGTTATGCTGTTGTTTACTTCTTTGATGATGCCAAGTGTAGTGAACGCTCTGTTTCACAAACTTCCAGTGCTAGGATTACCTTGATTGACCCTTCACTGCCCTTGACAGAAATTCCCTAGCAACTTCCTCTGATATTCTTTACTGTCAAAGGCCACTCATAGAAAGATAGAGTTGGAATAATGTAACAAATGCCAGTGTTAATAAAAATGGAACTAATGGCAGGACGTAGGGAAATACAAATATGCAGAAATTTGAGTCTTCCATAGAGTCTAGGACTGAGATATACATTTAGATTATTAATAAATGATATTAGTAAGCATAAGACAAGAGGTGAAAGAGGAATTATTAAAGAAGAAACAAACTAGAGAAATTCTAGAAGCTGATGAGCTATAACTGGATCATCAGGTTTTCATTTCCAGCTTCAGAAATAAAGAATTAATATGGGAAGTGAGAGAGATCATGTACTTAATGATAAGCCTTGGTATGTTCCTGAAAATAAAGTAAGCAGTTCTAGGAGTCCTATTGTCTTTTTAACCTTTACAGGACTGAAATAAAGATAGGGATTGTATTGAAACAAGAGTTCATGACAGAGTCACAGAAAAGGACATTTCAGCTCAATGAACTGCCTGTTCTCCAGATCAAACATGTCAAATCAGGACTTTTCTTATAGTATGAAAAGACAAACAGCAGACGGCTTTCATTTTTTAAGACTCACAGGAATGGATGGTGGTCTTATGTTAAACAGAACAGAGAAAGGAAAGAATTTAACAAGGGTTAAAAGTGACTTTTGTTAAAAAAATGTTTGATGTAACAGGCATTATAATCCATTAACTCTATATTCAACTTAAACAGAGTCAAACTCAACTAACATCATCCTCTCTAGTATTTCTTTAAACACAAGGCTTTATGACATCAATTTTAAGGCGAAAGATGTTGAGTTAAAAGGAAACTGTTTTTTATCATAATGTTAGCTTTTAGTTTTGACAAAATTTGCTAATTGCATGCTTTGTTGATTTTAATATACTTATGTAATCAAGGAAGACTTTACAAAAATGACTTCCAGAGGGTATGTAATCACTGATCAAAGTCTTAAAGGAAATGATTTTGTACATAAATAAAGCCTTTGAGATTCATAAATTTTCAGAATAGGTCAAGCCATACTGAGATGTGCTTTTTCTCTGTCAGTCTCTTATAAAACAAAACTGAATGGTGTCCTGCATCTGATTCTTCCCTCACCACACTTTCATCCCTCCACTTTAAGCTCTGCCCTCACCAAAGCGGGACCTCAGCAGTTCTGAGTATGATAGCATATACTTAAAATGTTGATCTGCCACCATCATGATTATGATGAAAGTTTCTACCAAATATAATGCAATACCTTTCTTATTACAATGCTGATGTCACAGAATCCACATAAAGAAGTCATTTCTTTGCAATTATCACATCATTTCCTTCCAATTATGAAAATATGTCACATCCTCAAGGTGTAATTGATGGTGTAATTTCCTTCCATTTTTGCAGAAATATCTTCCTTATTTTGATAGTGTTGAAGTCACATCACAGTTGTGATGTCATTTTCTTACAATTGTGATGACAAATGTTTACATTCATGATGTCACGAAATCCACATTATGACATCATTCTTACAATGATCAGATAATATGTTCCAATTATGATGACCTTTTCTGGCAGTAACTTTGTCACATCATCCAAATTATGATGTCTGTTCTGTCCAATCATGCTTTCATAAATTTCTTATTATGGTGCCATATATTTACATCGTTGACCTCATGTCATCACGATTATGGTGTCTGTTTCATCCAATCATTATTACATATTCTTACATTGATGTTTACACATCCCTCTAAATATGATGTCAATTTCTTTCCATTATGATATCACATATTCACGTGGATGACGTCACATTGTTACTATGCTGTCAGTTTCTTTCCAAAAGATTTCATTTGTTAACACAGGTGATGTCATATAAGCCAAATTATGATAGCATATTCTTCTATTTCTCTAATCATTGTCATCCACTTTTGATATCACATACTTGAATTGATAGTGTCATACCATCCCAAATATTATGTAAACTTCTCCCAATTATGATGTCATCTCCAAATTGTGATATGTATTTACATTTTTTTATCTCACTACATCACAATTATTATGCCATTTTTTCTAATTACGATGACATATATTTTACATTGATGAAGATGTCATGATGTCCACATTAAGATGCTCTATCCTTCATTCAATCACATTTTTCTTCTAATTGTGATGACGCAGGTGTAGGTTGTCAGTGTCAAATCATCAAAATTGTATCACATATTTACATTGTTGATGTCACAGAAGACTGCAGTGATCAACAGTGTCTCAAGACCTTCAATCCCCAAAGACATAAGAACCAACGTATGAAATGTAGAGTGTAGCAGTATGTTGATAAGTGAGCTCACCTAGGACAACAAAGTGGCATAATGATAGATGAAATCCCTGCCAGACTTTAGCTGAGGGAACCACTGTCAAGCAAGCACCATGCTGAACAGAGAAAACTTGACTGCCACTGCTCAGGTGTTTTTATTGATATAGAATTGCTCAGGTGTTCTACTAATTGCACATGCAGAGCATGTCCAAACAAACATCCTCCACATAAATCCAACACTTGCAGACACTACAAAACACCAAGACCTAGGCTGACCCTCACCCAACAGTGCACAAAATTATTTTAAACATAACTAATAATAAACTTCCACAATTATAGAGGAATATAAAATATACTTGAGTATAAAATATACAAACAAAACAACAACAACAACAGAACTACAAACCTACAGCATCTCAACTGCTCGCTGCCTGTTGGTTGCATGAGAGGGAATCAAAAGAATTTTTCTGGGGTCATCAGGAAACTTTTATGATCTTACAGTCACAATTTAATTGCGGTGCTTGGGTGTCTCTGATTCTTTTACCTGCACTTGAGATATTTTGACTCCTACTGGTTTGACTCATCCAACCATGATTTGAGTGTTTGTGCCTAGTCTTATTGTATACTTTTATACTGCATTCTGTTGATATCCTTGTGAGACCTGTTCTTTTCTGATGGGGAATAGAAGACCAGTGTATCTGTGAGGACAGAGGGAATGGATAGGTAGAAAGAAATAAAAAACTGATTTCATGATGTATTATTGCATGAGAGAAGAATGACATAAACAAACAAAAATGCTGAGAAGATGCCACATTAGAGGAAAACACCTACCTCATCAAAAAGGCCCAGTTTAAGAAATGAGTTCAAAATCTGGAGAAGACATATCCAGTGGAGAACTTACCCATTGTAGATACTTCTGTAGATCAAGGTTTCCCTTCCACAGTAACAATTCATAGGAAACAAGAATTTCTCCACCAAAATTCTTTGATCAACTTATACACAACTGTAACCTATGCCAGCTGGCATTACTACATTTACTTCTAATGTCAGATGTGAAATCAAGCTTTCAAGACCTGAGCAATGGCTTTATTTAAACCAACATATGCTGAAATGATAGGTTGTAGCAGATACTGATGTTGAGTTAAACAAAACAAAAACAAAACCAAGAGCAACAGCATCTGAGCTTCTACATTCCTGTTGGCTCTTTGACAAGGGATAATGAGAATTTCTTTGGTGTCATGAGAAAAACCATTGTGATCTCATACACAGTAATAAGTTAATAAACTTTCTAGTGTCACACAGTTCCCACTCACTCATGACACTTCACTACAAACTTATTTACTTTTTACAAAATCACAAGTCTATCTTTGAGTTCTAACTCCTTTTTACTTCTCTTACAAAAATTTAGGTAAAAATGGGCTCTGTAAATAACTCAAGTGAATGAAGGTATTACATTGCCAGGCTACTAGATTCATAGATTCTTAGACATATTTCAGATATTCGTGCTTTCATATCACTAACCTGGAGATGAACACCAATCTGTGTTCTGCCTTCAGATACTTCCCACTTAAAAGGACACATGTGTTCTTTAACATGCTCTTTTGAATCGCAGAACCAAAACCCAGTGGAAAGATGCAAAGCAGTTGAGGAAATGGGGTTACAAATATCTCTTCCTGAACAAACACACCAAAACTGAAATACACACACACACACATACACACAGACACACACACACACACATACGAGATACCTAAGATGGCATACATGCTGACAAATATCCATGCTTCTATTGATTCACTAGCAGAGGTACCAAAAATAAATACTTATTTGTGGATTCCTGGAAAATTGCCATTTTACCTTGGGAAAAGCTTTTCAAATGCAATCACAAATTGTTCGACAATATAAGTAATAAACTGCACAAGCTGCTTCCTCACTATTGATATCTTTGGGAATGACCAGAGAAAAAGACAACATTCTTGGTTCCTTCTAGACATTCTTCCACCACCATTCTCTTCTGGAAAACCAGAATCCAGGACCTATTTTACTGCTGACCGCTGAATTGTATGCATTTTGGCCTGCTATGAATTCTCACCAGGAGCAGGCCATGTAATTCAGTTGACTGATAAGATGCTGTTCACACAGATTCCAGTCTACTTCGGTCAATATGCTAGACACAAGAATAGACCATTGTACTGTCTATAAATAATACTTATCTCTCTGATCCCATTCATTATCACCTGTATCATTCTGAGCTTCTGTTGATGGTTGTGATTGCATGGGGCACACACCAAAGATCGATCATTGGTCCTTTTTTTTAAAAAAGGAGGGGGACAAGTAATAAGTGTGGTATCCTAATAAATTACATACATGACACCATGTACCAGGTTTTCTGTACATTTTGAGGCTTGACTTCCTGTCTAGGGAGAGTACACAGTATGTATGTTTACTCACTACTTCATGGGAATTATAACATCTATCCCCTACCAATGATTAGAATTAGCCAATGATTTTATATACTCAGTCACAAGGATGGGCAATTATACTAATGAGAATACATGCTTCTGAAGATCGTACAACCAGTATCAACCAGTGGGCTCCTCTTCAGGATTGTGATTGCATGGGGATTCCACCATAGAACAATCTTTCTTATATAAGCTTTAATGTGGCAAGAAGCAGAGGAGCTGAACTTCATCTACAAAAGACAGAATATGCTCCCTGAGTTCTGAACAATCCAAGGCTTGCATTATAATCAGGGGAAGAACACATTATGTGTGATCTTAGGCTAATTTGTGAGCTTTTTGAGTCCCAGGCCCTATCATGGATTACAATAAAGTCCTATGATACCCATTCTTCTACTGTAATCAGGGAGTAACTTGCCAAAAAGAATGAACACATGACATGAAAATATGATAGCTCAAAGCATCCAACCCCATTCTCAACCTGGATCCTAGTATTCATCCTGGGGAACTTGACCTAGTGGAGTTAATTAACACCAGATTTAAACTGATTCAACTATTCCAGGAGTCATATTTTCTATATAAGCCACACAGCAATGAAACCTGAAAAAAAGCAAACTCTTTCTCTTTCATTGATTTATAATATCCTTGGATCCCTATATGAAGGTTTCCGGTTCTATAATTTTCACAAAGAATAATCACACAACATTCACTGGAACCAAAGACAGAGAAGACATCCCAGAATGAAATTGCAAAATCCTGATTTCTACATGGTATAGGACCCTCAGCTGTCATCATGGCCCCATGTTTAACTGGCAAGGGATTTCAAGGGATTTCCATACACCTTTAACTGTTTAATATTAGGTCCCATGCTAATCATTCTTCTACCTGCAAATAGAGAGTAGCTTGCCGAGGAGGCAAGCATGACATTCCAAGGAGGAAAAAAGACGCCTGGAAGGCTTCCTCAACTGTGATCTCTTCATTCCTCCTGGGAATCTAGACCAAGGTGGAGTGAAGTGACCCCAGATTAAAAGTGGGTCAGCTTTCCCAATAAACATTTTTCCTAGATAAGCCACATAAGCAGTGTAAGTGGACACAAGAAACTCTTCTGATTCACTAAATTTAACCTCCATTGTATACCTTCATAGAGATCTCTGCTTCTCCTCATTTTCACCATGAAGAAAGTCTTAAATGTCTGCTTACTAAAGCTAGCGTGACAAATGCCTAATCTACAGACCAAGGCACAGTGCTCACACAACCTTGTATTAGTTCTGGTTTCTTGCCTAAACATTATCTGACACTTAAGTGGGCCATGATACAGCTATCCTAAGAGAGGACATTTAAAACAAATAAAAACAAAGAAAGCAAAGAGGAAAAAAGCAATGAAGAAAGAAAGAAGTAAAAAGAAACTAAACAGAGGCAGAAAGGAACATGAATAAGAAAAGAACAAAGGATAAATGATGGGAAGTAGATAGTCATCTATGTAGGAAAGAAAACAGGGTGAATGGCAAGGACAGGTAATTGGGAAGGTTTTATTTATGTAGTTAGTGATGGACATTCTTCTCTATAGAGTTAACTTTAGGTGAAAAGAAATAATGAGTAAAGAAGAAATGTATGAGAAATGAAGATAATACAAGTGTTTTGTTCAGATCAAAAAGGGTGGTTTACTCTAATAATAGTATATTCTCAAAAATGATATTGAGTAATTACTATTTCTCGTACCTAGGGAAGGCTATTTCTTCCACTCCAAAATTTCTTCCTTTCTGTAGATCATTGTTTAGGACTGTGGTCTTTTGCTGTTTCATTTTGCCTATCTATTGTTAGGATTTTCTAACTTTGCTTTAGGCTGTCATTCATGTCAACTTTTGTTAGAGTGGATAGAAGAATGAGGGTACGTGGGAAGTTTTGGAGAGAACAAATAGAAGTGGAAAATATGATTATCTTAAAATCAAAAAATAAAAGCAAAAACAAACATTGAAGGGAAAAACTGTATGTTCCCACCTGCATGAGCTTGGGCCAAAATTAGCAGAACATGTAGTGTTCCATAAATGAGTTATGGGTACCTGTGAAGAGAGCAGAGAAAGCACCTTGGGACAATGAATGGGGCTGTGTGAATTTGAGATATCTATGTTTTCTGCTAGGAAGTCAGGAATAGAGCCCATCAACTATCCCCCTTTCCCAAGCCCCAAAAGTTAGACTGTTGTGTGAATATTGTTTTGCATCCCTGCTAAGCTTTTTGTCTCTATGAGGTCAAGAATTCTAGAACACCACTTACCTCAAGAAACTGCACTTTTCACCAGGGTAACCAGACCTTGGGCAGAATAAGCAGCTGGGGTGTCCTGGAGGAAGCAAACTTCCCTTGGATCCAAAGTAAAGTACTGTTTGCATTACCATGACAATTCTGATTTGGGGTAGCATTTCACCGGGAATGTCATAAGACATGCTGCTTATAACATAGGTCCACTTACTGGGACCTATGCAGAACTGCTTACCATAAAGTCCCAGCTGGCAAACCATTCACTATTTTAGGCAATTCTGCCAAGTGATGTTTTTCCAATCTTGGTAAATGGTCTTGGGAAGAATATTGAACAGAATCTCATTATCAAGGATCAGATATACTGTCTAGTAAAATGGCATGTCAATCCTAATTTCTTACACAGCATGAAAACTGAATGGAAGCCCATTCTTAGGTGGATGAAGATACAGAAACCTGAGGTATATTGTCCTTGCCACTGAGCCAAAGTCAGAGCTGAGATGCCCCCAGCGTGGAATAACAATTCCGGAATTGTACAGCGTGCAGTACTCGAAAATGTGGTTTGGCCCTATTTAATTTTGACATACAAAGCAGTCAGTCTTCCCTGGTGATAATGACACAGTGAACCCAGGCTCCCCGAAAATATAAATATTAGAAGTTCAAAGAGGCTATAGTAGTGAAAACACCTACCTCATCACCCAGAAAACATTCTATGAAATAACTATAGCTTATGAATACTAGTACACACTGTCAAATTCATCTTGTTTTTGATACCTCAGAGGCCTTCACCTTTCTATACAAAGTTGAAACCTTGCATGAGAAGATATCCACAGACTACAGCCTATGTTACCAGTGAACCTTGACTTGGGTACTAGTGAGAGGTACAATTTAGCATCCAGTACTTGTGTCATAGTTTTATTGGAAACATCAACAACAAAGTAGTAATGCAGAAATTCACCAATGCAAAAATGTAGAAATAAAAGTTGTTATAGGATATTTTGGAGGCATGCTAATACCCAAACATCACGAAGATTCAAAAAGCAATAGAATTATATGCCTATTTCATTCTTCAACGTAGTTACAGATGAACTCAAAAAAATAATCACAAAACACATCCAAAAACACATTAAAAAGATTATTCACCATGATTGAATAGCCTTGATCCCAGCGAAGAAGGGATCATTCAATATAAGAAGACAAGTCAATGTAATCCACTGCATAAACAAATTAATAGAAAAAAATCCGCATGATCATCTCATTACAATGTGCAAAAGCTTTTGATAATATCAAACAACCCTTCAAAATAAACCTTATGGAGAGATTGAGGATAAAAAGCCCATACCGAAACATAATAAAGGTAAGTAACAGCAATCCTACTGACAACATCAAATTAAATACAGGAAAATTCAAAGCAATTTCACTAAAATCAGAAGGAAGATGGGGTTGTTCCCTCCATTTATAAATATTGAATACACTACTTAAAGTACAAGCAAGACCAATGAGACAAGAGAAGGAGATTAAGGGCATATGAATTTACAAGGAAACAGTCAAAGTATCCTTATATGCAGATGAGATATTATATATAAATTGCGGGGGTCCTGGTGGTCCAGCTCTGGCCCCCGCGAAAAACGGAGGTTCTTTCTTCCACGAAGGATGGGTAAACCCCAAAGAAACACGAGACAGTCTTGGTGGCTGTTGAAACCGCACGAGGCCTTTTTATTAAATGAACTTGGCGCACGTGGCGGCTTGGGACGGGCGCGGCGGCTTGGGGCGGCCGCCGTGCACAGGCAGGAGATGTGGGCCAGAGGCGAGAGGGCAAGAGCAAGAGAGAGAGAGCAAGAGAGCAAGAGCGACCCCCGTCCAGGACTTTTATAGGTTCCCTGGAGCCCTGGTCTTGGGCTATTTTGATTGGTTCCTCAGTCGGTCAGGTGTGGGAGGAGCCGCCTGCACCTGAGACGCAATGGTGCCTGGGTATTCTGGGGAAGAAAGAATCCCTGCTGAGTGGTGTGGAAAAGCTGCTAATAACTACTAACTTAGGGGAATTTTCTGGGTATTAAATTTCTTAAATCTTTGCAATAAACCTGGGTTGTATTATTGCAATTTACTTCTGGATAGCATGGCTGTGTTCCATTCCAGCCCACAGTAGCCAGCTCAGGGATTGTTTTTGCTATTACTATTGGCTTATACAGATCTTATTATTGATGAGAGAACATATGCCACCGTACAGTGAAGACAAAAAAGGAGCAAGGCAGTTAGGGAATTCCAGTTCCCGGCAGTGAATTCGCTTCAGGAACCTTGTCAAGCTAAAGCATTTCATAGCCTGGGAAATCTGGGCCCCAACATATAAATGACCTCAAAAACTGGATCAGGGAACTCCTATAGCTGGTAAACAATTTCAGTGAAATGGATGGCTACAAGATAAACTAAAAAAAAATCTGTAGCCCTCCTATGTACAAATGACAAATAGAGAAAGAATTAAGAGAAATAATACTCTTCACAATAGATAAATGACATAAGGTATCTTTGGCAACTCTAACCAAGCAAGTGAAAGATTTGATTGACAAAATCTTTATGTTCTTGAAGAGGGAATTTGAAGATCTCAAAAGATGGAAAGAAATCGCATGCTCCTGAGTTGGTAAGATTAACATAGTAAAAATGGCCACTGTACTAAAAATAATCTAAGGACTCAATGAAATCCCTATCAAAATCCCAATATACTTCTTTAGTGACATTAAAAGGGCAATACACTACTTCATATGTAGAAATAAAAAACTTTGGATACCTAAAAAATCCTGAAAAATAAAAGAACTTCTAGAGGTATCAAGATCCCTGATCTTAATCTGTACTACAGAGCCATAGTAATAAAAACTTCATGTTATTGGCACAAAAACAGACATGATGACCAATGGAACGGAATAAAGGATACAGATATATATCCACACACCTATGGATACCTGATCCTTTATAAAGAAGCTGGAAAAATACAATGACAAAAAGGAAGCAGCTTTAACAAATGGTGTTTGTCTAATTGGATGTCTGAGGTAGAGGAATGCAAATAGATCCATATCTATTACTGAGTACAAACCTCAAGTCCAAATGGATCTAAGTTCTCAATATAAAACCAGATATACTGAATCCGATTGACGAGATAGTAGGGAATAGCCTTGAGAGCTGTGGCACAGGAGGCAACTTTTTTAATAGAACACTGAAAGGTCAGGAACAATGATCAAAGATTAATAAGAGGACCTCATGAAACTGAAAAGCTTTTGTAAGGAAAATGACATTGTCAACAGGGCAAAACAGAATCCTACAGAATGGGAAGTATTGACCAACTCCACTTCCAATAGAGAGTTAACATACAACATAAATAAAAAAGCAAGAATCTACATGTCAACAAAACAAATAACCCAATTAAAAATGGTGTGCCAATCTAAACAAAGAATTCACAAAAGAGGAACCTCAAATGGCTGAGAAACACTTAAAGAAATGCTCAACATCTTTATGTATCTGGGATGGCTCTCTAGGGGCAATCAGCTACTGAGTATATCAGACAGTTTGTGTGGGTGTGGCTTGTAGGTGGTTGAAGGGGTTCAAGGTAGAGGTTAGAGCAGGGACAGGGTTAGGAATGCTTGTTAGGCTCAAGACTTGTGAAGCATAGACCATGGGGTCTTCAATGACACTGCAATGAGACACTTTCCTCCATTCTGTGTGCTAGGAGGTTTAGAAAATGCTTCCTCATTCCAAAGGAATGCTCCAGAAACACATGACAATCTGTAACACAGCAGAGAGAACTCAGAAACAAAAAAAATAGACTTATGGGCCAGGGACTGGAATCTGTCCCTTTGTGACCAAGCAAGGATATTCAGACTTGGACCTGCCCAGAAATCCTGCTGCAGTCTACTCTACTCCACACACCAAGGTGATCACTAAAACTGCTACAACAGACCTGGTTGTCATGACAGAGTGACCATGGCCACAACCAAGCATTTAGGTACAGGATTCCTGACAAGAAGGCTCTCCTAGGCTCACATTTGACACATACACATTCAAGGGATGTGTGTTCCTTCCAGCTATTATGTCATACATTGGCATTGATGGTGTCACATCAACTTATTTATGATATCAGTTTATTTTGATTAGGATATCATATTTTACATTGATATTTTTACTTAATATCAAGTATGACATCTGTTCCTGGCAATTATAGCATCACATCCTTACAAGTGGTCAACCAAAACTGGTATCACATCCTTCTTTTGATGATCTCATACATTTACACATTACATTGTGGTTGTTACATCATCATAATAATGATGTAATTTTCTTCCCACTTTGATACCATATTGATATTTTGATCTCACATCATGCAAATTATGGTTTCATGTCCTTCCAAGTATGTTGTCATGTCATTCCAATTATGATGTCTTATACTCATATTATTGGTTTCACATCCACCAGGTTTTGGTGTTATTTTGTTCCACTTATGAAGTCATAAATTTCTATTGATGGTGCCACATAATCCCAATTATGGAGTCACATGTTTCCTATTGTGATATGTCACATGTTTCCTATGCTCCCTTTCAATTGTGTGGTCACAAATTATGTTGAAGTTATCACATCTTCACGATGATGATGTCCTTCCAAATATCCTGTCATATACTTCTTGTTAGGATGTCATATATTTACATTGTTGATATCACATAAAACAATTATGATGTCAGTTATTTTTCAATTTTCTTGTCCTATATGTACATTGGATATCACATTATCTCAACTATGCTGTAATGTCCTTCCAATATTCAAGTTACCTGTCATAATATGATGTCACTTATTTACCTCGTTGTCACATCATCATGATTATGTGGTTGTTTTCCGTAAATTATGATGTCATTTATTTACACTATTTTGCCACATAATCCAGATTATAATGTCAAATCCTTCCAATAAGCACACCTTTTCCTATCAGTTATGTCAGATATTTAGGTTGATGGTATTACATCGCCACAATAATGATGCCACTTATTTCAAATTATGCTGTTACATACTTCATGTTATAATGTCTTACATTTTCTTCCCTTTACTATGGCCTATATTTTCATTGATAGGAATTTATCACATCCCCCCATGTATGTAACATTCTGTTCGCTATGTTATTATATATTTTCACTGTTGATGTCACATTATCACAATTATGATGTTAGTTTCTTCACATTATATTACATACTGACATAGATGATGTCACAAAACCCAAATTATGTTGCATAGCTTTCTAAATATCACATCATTTCCTTCCAATTGTGATATAACACACTTACCTTATTAATGTCACATCCTCCCAATTATGAAATCAGTTCCTTCCAATTATGCTGCCATACCCTTCTTTTATTATTTCATATGTTTACATTGATGATATCATTGCAATTGTGATGTTGGCTTCTTTCAATTATGGTGTCATATATTGACAGTGATGATGGTACAGAATCCATATTATTCTGCCAATTGTCACATCATTTTCCTTCCAATTGTCGTCGAACATCCTTAACAATGATGGTGTCACATTTAAATAATGATGACACCTCTTTCCATTTATGTTGTCATATATTTTATTATGATGTCATATATTTACATTGTTGACATCAAATTCTCTTAATTATGGTATCAGTTTATTCCAATTATGTTGTCATATATTGATATTGAAGATGTTACATCATGACAATTTGACGTAAATTCCTTCCAAATTTGAGTCATTCACATCCTTATTGGGATGTCATATATTTAGTGTTGATGTGTAAACCTTATCACAATTTTGGTGTCATTTTCTTCCAATTACTGTGTCATATACTTACACTGCCAATGATACATAATTCCAATTATCATTTCATATCCTCCAATTATCACATCATTTCCAAACAATTGAGATGTACATACTTGCAATTTGATGGTGTCACATAAGTTATTTGTATGTCAGTTCCTTTCATTTTATGCTTGTCGTTCTATTATCTCCATTATTATACCATATATTTATATTGTTTGCATAACATCAGTATGCTCTATGATGTGCTTTCTGTAATAAAGTGTCCTTATATTAACATGGTTTATGTCATATCACGATTAGGCAGGTCAGTTTTCATCCAATTATGGTGAAATATGTACACTCATTATACTATTAAAATCCATACTAAGATGCTTTATCCTTACAATATCACATCATTTCCTTCCAATTGTGATGTCACCATGTCATATTGATGGTGTCACATCATTCATATTATGATGTAAGTTCTCTCCCAATTTTGCTGTCAAATCATTCATATTATATAATACATATACATAGTTGTTTGTCATTACAATTATGATGTTTTTTCCTTATAATTTTGTCATACAGCTCATATTATGATGACTTATATTTACATGGCTGTAGTCACATCATGATGTTGACTTTTATGATGTCAATATCTTTCAATTAATAATGTCATATATTTACAACATTCATGTCAAAATTGTGTCAGTTTCTACCAATCGTGATATCTTTTAATGCCATTGACGATGTAACCTAATCTGCATTATGATGTCCTATCCTCCAATTACGATGTCAAATTCTTCAAATTGTGATGTCTCAGATCAACTTTGATAATGTCATGTCATCAGAATTATGATGAAAATTCCCTCATTCTTATTATGATGTCATAAATTTACATTGTTGATGTCATATGCTGATTATGCTTTCACATTCTTCAATATCTGAGGTCATATATTATACTGTTGAAGTAATATCGTGATTATGATGTTCTCTTTTCTTCCAATTATGCTTTCACCACCCATTTTTGGTGTCATCTATTTATATCATTGATGTCACATCATCATAACTATGATGTCAGTCCTTCCTATTATGCCATGCCTTAATTTTTGATGACATATAGTTATGTAGTTGATATCAAATCATCATGATTGTGATGACAGTTTCCTCAAATTATGAGGCCATATATTGACATTGATAATTCCACATATTTCCAATTATGTCAATACCTTCAAAATTCAATGACATTCTTATGTTCAGACATATATAGGTTTTTTTATGCCATATTTTTGTCACTTTCTCCTTCTAATTATTATGTCACATTGATGGTAGAATATCATATCAATTATGGATATAAGTTCCTTGCAAATATCCTGTGATAACCTTTTTATTATTATTTTATATTTACCTTGTTGATATTACAAATTTGCAATTACGACAATTCCTTTCATTTATGATGAGAATATATTTACTTTGATGATTTAACATAAACCACATTATCATGCCATGTCCTTACAATTGTAAGGTGACTTGTTTCCAATTATGATGTCACATTCTTACATAGATATTATGGTATAACATCCCAATTAAGCTGTCAGTTCCTTCCAAATATGTTATATCATTCTCATTATATTTTCATATATTTATGTTATTTATTGCACATCATATTATGATGGTGTCACATAATACTAATTATGTTGGCATGTCTCTCCAATTATCACATTATTTCTTTCTATGATATAACATAATTTACTAGTGTCTTATTATCTCGATTATGCTCTCACATCCTTACATTAATTTTTGGCACATCATCTCAATTATGTCTGCTTCTTTGAATTATAATAATGATGTATATTTACACTGATAATATCAAATCACCTTTATTTTGATATTAATACCTTACAAATTATAGCATGTCCTACTTGTGATGTCATATATTTACATTCATGACACATAATTCGCATATGATGTGAAATTCTTCTTATGATCATGTACTTTTCTTGCAATTGAGATGTTACATACTTATATTTTGGCTGTTATGCCATCTCAATTATGATGTCAGTTTCATCCAATTATTTTGTCATGTGCTTATGATATCATATATTTACATTATTAACATATCATCAGATGTCAATTTCTTCAAATTGTGATGTCATTTATTGACACTGATAATCTCCCATGAACCTGATTTTGATGACAGTTATTTTCCAATATGATGTCATATATTTACATTGTTTATGTCACCACAGTATCATTTATGATGTCAGTTTCCTTTTGATTATGATGAACATTGCTGATGGTACATACCCCAAATTAAGACATATCCTTCCAATTTTCATATTTTCCTTTCAATTATGATGTCACATCCTTCAAGTTTATTGTTACACATCACCCCTACTATGATGTCAGTAACTTTTATTCATGCTTCTTACTAGGATATCATTTATTTACATTGTTGATGTCATATCATCACAATTATGATGTCATTTTTTCTAATTATGATGGCATATACTTACATTAATGATGATGTCACATAATACACATTATGATGTCATATACTTCCAATCATCGGGTGATTTCATTCCAATTATGATGACAATTCCTGACATTGATTGCATAACAGGAACACCACTCATGATGTCAGTTCCATTCAGTTATGCTGTTGTATCCTTCTGTTGTGATGCCAAGTGTAGTGAGGGCTCTGTTTCACAAAGTTCCAGTACTAAGATGACCTTGATTGACCCTTCACTGCCCTTGACAGAAATTCACTAACACCTTTCTCTTATATTCTTTACTGTCAAAGGCCACTCACCGAAATATAGAGTTGGAATGATGTAAAAAATGCTGGTGTTAATAAAAATGAAACTAATGGCAGTACCTTGGGAAATACAAATATGCAGAAATTTGAGTCTTCCATTAGAGTCTAGGACTGAGACATACATTTAGATTATAAATAAATGATATTAGTAAGCATAAGACAGGAGGTGGAAGAAGAATTACTAAAGAAGAAACAAACTAGAGAAATTCTAGAAGCTGATGAGCTGTAGCTGGATCATCAGGTTTACATGTCCAGCTTCAGAAATATAGAATTAATATGGGCGGTGAGAGAGATCATGTACTTAATGATAAGCTTGGTATGTTCCTGAAAATAAAGTAAACAGTTCAAGGAGTCCTAATGTCCTTTTAACCTTTACAGGACTGCAATGAAGATAGGGATTGTATTGAAACAAGAGCTCATGACAGAGTCACAGAAAAGGACATTTTAGCTCAATGAATTGCCTGTCCTCCTGAGCAAACATGTCAAATCAGGACTTTCAGGACTTTTTCTCATAGCATGGAAAGACAAACAGCAGACTGCTTTTTCTTTTTTTGAGATCAAAGGAAAAGATGGTGGTCTTATGTTAAATAGAACAGAGAAAGGAAAGAAGAATTTAACAAGGGTTATGTGACTCTTGTTAAAAAGATATGTTTGATGTAACAGGCATTATAATCCATTAACTCTATGTTCAACTTAAACAGAGTCAAACTCAAATAGCATCATCCTCTCTACCATTTCTTTAACCAAAAGGCTTTTTTTAAGGAGAAAGATGTTGAGTTTAAAGAAAACGGATTTTATCATAATGTTAGCTTTTAGTTTTGACAAAATTTGCTATTTGCCTGCTTTGTTGATTTTAATATACTTATGTAATCAAGAAGACTTTACAAAAATTACTTCCAGAGGGTATGTAATCAATCATCAAAGTCTTAAGTGATTTTGTGTATAAATAAAGCCTTTGACAGTCACAAATTGTCAGAATATGTCAAGCCATACTGAGATGTGATTCCTCTCTGTCAGTCTCTTATGAAACAAAACTGAATGTTGTCCTGCATCTGATTCATCCCTCACCACTCTTTCATCCATCCCCTTTAAGCTCTTCCCTCACCAAGGCCGAACCTCAGCATTTGTGATTATGATAGCATATACTTACAATGTTGATCTGGCACCATTATGATGATGATGGCAGTTTTCTTCTGAAAATAACACCATACCCTTCTTATTACAATACTGATGTCACAGAATCCACATTAAGAAGTCATTTCTTTGAAATTATCACATCATTTCCTTCCAATTATGAAAATATGTCACATCCTCAAGGTGATGGTTGATGGTGTAATTTCCTTCCATTTTTGCAGAAATATCTTCCTTATTTTGATTTCCTTTCTTTATATTGTTGAAGTCACATCACAGTTGTGATGTCATTTTCCTACAACTGTGATAAGAAATGTTTACTTTCATGATGTCATATGAAATCCACATTATGATACCAGTCTTACAATGATCAGATAATTTGTCCCAATAATGATGACCTTTTCTGGCATTAACTTTGTCACATCATGCAAATTATGATGTCTGTTCTGTTCAATCATGGTTTCTTGTATATTTTTTATTGTGGTGCCATATATTTACATCATGGACCTCATGTCATCATCATTATGGTGTCCATTTCATCCAATGAGTATTGCATATCCTTAAAGTGATGTTAACACATCCCTCTATTTATGATGTCAGTTCCTTTTCATTATGATATCACATACTCACGTGGATGATGTCACATTGTTGCTATGCTGGATGTCTCTGAATCTTTTACTTGCTCTAGAGATATTTTACCTGTTACTGGTTTGACTCATGCAACCTTGATTTGAGTGTTTGTGCCTAGTCTTATTGTACTCTTTTATACTGTATTCTTTTGATATCCTTGTGAGACCTGTTCTTTTCTGATGGGAAATAGAAGACCAGTGAATCTGTGAGGGCAGAGGGCATGCATAGGTAGAAAGAAAAAAAACTGATGTCATGATGTATTATTGCATGAGAGAAGAATACAATAAACAAAAAATGCTGAGAAGGTGCCACATTACAAATAAACACCTACTTCATCAACCAAGGCTTAGTCTAAGAAATGAGTTCAAAATCTGATGAAGACATACCCAGTGGAGAACCTACATATTGTGGATACCTCAGAAGACCAAGGTTTCCATTCCATAGTGACAATTCATAGGAAACAAGAATTTCTCCACCAAAATTCTTTGATCAACGTATACACAACTGTAACCTGTGACAGCTGGGCATTACTACCTTTAGTTCAACTGCCAGATGTGAAATCAAGCTTTCAAGACTTGAGCAATGGCTTGATTTAAACCAACATATGCTGAAATGAAAGGTTGCAGCAGATACTGATTTTGAGTAAAACAAAACAAAAACAAAAACAAAAACAAAACCAAGAACCACAACATCTAAGCTTCTACATCCCTGCTGGCTGTATGACAGGGGATAATGAAAATCTCATTGGTGTCATGAGGAAACCACTGTGATCTCATACACAGTAACAAGGAAATAAACTTTCTAGTGTTACACAGTTCCCACTTGCTCATGACATTTCACTATAAACTTATTTACTTTTTCCAAAATCACAAGTCTATCTTTGAGTTCTAACTCCTTTTTAGTTCTCTTACCAACAATTTAGGTAAAGTGGGTTATATAAAGCACACAATGTGAATGAAGGTATTACATTGCCAGTCTAGCAGATTCATAGATTCTTAGACGTATTTCAGGTATTCATGCTTTCATGTCACTAGACTGGAGATGAACACCAATCTGTGTTCTGCCTTCAGATACTTCCCACTCAAAAGGACACACATTCTCTTTAATATGCTCTTTTGAATAGCAGAACCAAAACCCAGTGGAAAGATGCAAAGCAGTAGATGAATAGTGTTACAAATATCTCTTCCTGAACAAACACATGAAAACTGAGATAACACACACACACACACACACACACACATACACACACACACACAAGATACATAAGATGGCATACATGCTGACAAATATCCATGCTTCTATTGATTCACTAGCACAGGTACCAAGAAGAGATACTTAATTTGTGGATTCCTCGAAAATTGCCAGTTTACCTTGGGAAAAGCTTTTCAAATGCAATCACGAAGTCTTCGACAATCTAAGGAAAGAACTGAAAAACCTGCTTCCTCACTATTGATATCTTTGGGAATGACCAGAGAAAAAGACAACACTCTTGGTTCCTTCTAGACATTCTGCCCAGCACCACTCTTCTGTGTACAACCAGAATCCAGGACCTATTTTCTACTGCTGAACACTGAATTGTATGCATTTTGGCCTGCTATGAATTCTCACCAGGAGCAGGCCATGTAATTCAATTGACTGATGAGCTGCTGTTCACACAGATGTCAGTCTATTTCAGTTAATATGCTAGACACAAGAATAGACAATTGTACTCTCTGTAAAAAATACTTAGCTCTCTGATCCATTCTTTATAAACTGTATCATTCTGAGCTTCTGTTGATGGTTGTGATTGCATGGGGCACACACCAAAGATCGATCATTGTTCCTTTTTTTAAAAAAGGAGGGGAGAAGTAATAAACGTGCTATCCTAATAAATTACATACATGACACCATTTACCAAGTTTTCTGTACATTTTGAGGCTTGGCTTCCTTTCTAGGGAGAGTCCACAGTATGTATGTTTACTCACTACTTCATGGGAATTATAACATATATCCCCTATCAATGATTACAATTAGCCAATGATTTTATATACTCAGTCACAAGGATGGACAATTATACTAATGAGAATACATGCTTCTGAACATTGTACAATCAGTGTTAACATGGGCTCCTCTTCAGAGTTTTGATTGCATGGGAATTCCACCATAGAACATTCTTTCTTTTTTAAGCTTTAAGGTGGCAAGAAGGAGAGGAGCTGAACTTCATCTACAACAGACAGCATATTCTCTCTGACCTCTGAACAATCCAAGGCTTGCATTCAAATCAGGGAACAACACATTATGAGAGATCATAGGCTAATTTGCGAGTTCTCTTTAGCCCCTAGCCTCTAAAGATGGATTACCCATACAGTCCTATGATACCCATTCTTCTACTGTAATCAGGTAGTCCTTGACCAACTTGCCCGAGTAAACCATGGAACACAAGACATGCGAGTTAAGTAACAGCAGATAACTGATTCAACCGATTTCTTATCATTCTTACCTACCGACTCCTTGTATTCATCCTATGTGGAACATAAGACACAAGATCCGACTTTCAGTTAATAATTTTTTGAAACGCGCATGATCAAAAACTGATGCATAGACGATTTCGACACTAGTCATTTCACAATTTTGTACTATGAAGCATCACACAAGCAAAATCCAAACCTGCTAAAAAGCAAACTCTTTCAATTAAACAATTTGAGATACAGTAGTGTTATCCTTAGATGATTCCTATTGATGAAGGTTGAGAGTTCTCTAATTTTCACAAACACCATAATCACACATCATAATGAACTTTTGTGATGAAACCTATTACTTCCTCAAGTAAAATTAGAAGTAGGAGATGAAATGACACTAGTCAGACTAATCAAACATATACTACTCCTAACTCCTGATGAACTAATAATGAATAATAAAAATAGAAGTTTTTCATATTCAAAAATAAAATCTGATAATATAGATGGACTAAGAGTAAAAATACAAACTCTACTAAATGTATAGACATTATGAAAATAAATATAATAATAAGATTAAATGAAGGGAAGAATAATGTATACAAATATGAAAGAGATAGAAGAAAAGAAATGATAAAGATGTGAGTGAGTAAGTGAATAATGTAGGTAAAGGTGATAAAATTGATATGAATGGATGGGTTGTGAAATATAATAAATTGTGGATGTTACTTATTGTTGTTGATAAATGGGGGTAAATGCTATGAATCTAAGTATAAGAAATATGACAATATATGGTAATAAATTAGTGTATAAGGGATATATGGAAAGATGGGAATCATTACAATAACCTGGATCTGGGTAAAAATAGGACTATGATAAAGAGGCATGGATGCAGTAAAGAAGAATTGCGCGAGTGAATGCATGAGTAGAGAGAGTAGAGAACTACTGATATATATAAGAGAATGTTATAATATGACACATAGTGGGGTATATGCCAATTGAAATGTGCTATGACTCTGTAAAAAGAACAAGAGAATGTAGCTCTGAATTATTGAAAGAGAATGGGATTAACTGTTCACAATTTGGATGGGTCACTATATCTTCAAATTCTGCAAAGGAAATCAAGGGAAGGGATGCCATGTTCAAGAATGATATTTGCAAAGCCACATATTTGCACTTATGGGTGATTACTGTTATGCATCCCTGCTAAATATGGCCACAATGGGCACCTGGAACTGTGTTTTTATCTCTGATAAAACAAGAAATCTAGACCTCTGAATGCCTAAGGAGATTTCACTGGTCACCAGAGTCACAATACTTCAAATTCCAAAGGCATCAAGGGACCAGTGCCATGTTCTGATGGAAGCAGACTACCCTCACTGCAAGGCCTGAAAAGAAACCCCAAGGAAAGAAAGCAGTGTGTATATCACCAAAGACAATTCTGATTCAAGGCAGTATTTCACCTACAACATCATATGCTTTTAACCTAGGTCCATTTAATGTGCCCTCTGTAGATACAATTTTCCCAATTTTCTGCCTATTCAAAGACTCCTATATGGCAACCGACTCACTTTTTCAGGCAATGCTGGAAAATGATATTATTCCCATGTTGAGTAAGTGGAATGGACTTAGGGTTGAAGATTGTACAGGATTCTCATTTCCAAGGAAGATAGACACTGTCTGGTAAAATGGCTCCACCTCAATGAGAGAACACATTTGAAAAGATAACTTGAATTCCATTATTAGCTGGATGAGCCTAAAGAAGTCTGAAGAAAAAAATCATTGACACTGGAACCAAAGACAAAGTCATCCCAGAATGAAATGGCAAAATCCTGATTTGTACATGGTATAGGCCCCTCAGCTGTCATCTTGGACCCATTTTGTCAAGGGATTTCAAGGGATTTCCATAGACCTTTAACTGATTAATATTAGGTCCCATGCTACTCATTTTCTACCTGCAAATAGGGAGTAGCTTGGCAAGGAGGTAAGCATGACATACCAATGAGGAAAAAAGACTCCTGGATGGCTTTCTAAACTGTGATCACTTCATTCCTCCTGGGAATCTTGACCAAGGTGGAGTGAAGTGACCCCAGATTAATAATGGGTCAGCTAGCCTAAGAAGCATTTTTCCTAGATAAGCCACATAAGCAGTGTAAGTGGACACAAGAAACTCTTCTGATTCACTGAATTTAAGCTCCATTGTAAACCTTCATAGAGATCTCTGCTTCTCCTCATTTTCACCATGAAGAAAGTCTTAAATGTCTGCTTACTAAAGCTAGCTGTGGCAGATGCCTAATCTACAGACCAAAGCAAAGTGCTCACAATACCTTGTGTTAGTTCTGGTTTCTTGCCTAAACATTATCTGACACGTAATTGGTCCATGATACAGCTATCCTAAGAGACGACATTTAAAACAAATACAACCAAGGAAAGCAAAGAGGAAAGAAAGGAACAAAGAAAGAAAGAAGCATAAAGAAACTAAACAGAGGCAGAAAGGAACATGAGTAAGAAGAGAACAAAGGATAAATGATCAGAAGTAGATAGTCATCTATGTAGAAAAGAAAACAGGGTGAATGGCAAGAAGGACAGGTAATTGGGAAGGTTTTATTATGTAGTTAGTGGTGGATATTCTCCTCTATAGAGTTAACCTTAGGTGAAAAGAAATAATGAGAAAAGAAGAAATGAATGAGCTATGAAGTGAATACAAGTGTTGTGTTAAGATCAAAAAAAGGTAGTTTACTCTAATAATAGTATATTCTCAAAAATGATATTGAGTAACTACTATTTTTCTTACCTAGGGAATGATATTTCTTCCACTCCAACATTTCTTCATTTCTGTAGATCTTTGTTTAAGACTGTGGTCTTCTGCTGTTTCATTTTGCCTATCTATTGTTAGGATTTTCCAACTCCGGTTTAGGCTGTCATTCATGTCAACTTTTCTTAGAGTGGATAGAAGAATCGGGGTATGTGGGAAGTTTTGGAGAGAACAAATAGAAGTGGAAAATATGATTATCTTAAAATAAAAAAATAAAAGCAAAAGCAAACATTGAAGGGAAGAACTGTATATTCCCACCTGGATGAGCTTGGGCCAAAATTAGCAGAACATGTAGTTAAATGAGTTATGAGTGCCTGTGGAGAGCAGAGAAAGCACCTTGCGACAATGAATGGGGCTGTGTGAATTTGAGATATCCATGTTTTCTGCTAGGAAGTCAGGAATGGAGCCCATTAACTCTCCCCTTTTCTGAAACCACAAAAGTTAGACTGTTGTATGAATATTGTTTTGCATCCCTGCTAAGTCTTTTTGTCTCTAAGAGGTCAAGAAATCTAGAATACCACTTACCTCAAGAAACTGCACTTTTCACCAGGATAACCAGACCTAGGACAGAATGAGCAGGTGGGGTGTCCTGGAGGAAGCAAACTTCCCTTGGATCCAAAGTAAACTAGTGTTTGCATTACCATGACAATTCTGATTTGGGGTAGTATTTCACCTGGAATGTCATAAGACATGTTGCTTATAACATAGATCCACTTACCGGGACCTCTGCATAACTGCTTAACATAAGAGTCCCAGATGGCAAACCACTCACTATTTTAGGCAATTCTGCAAAGTGATGTTTTTCCCATCTTGGTAAATGGTGTTAGGGATGAAGATTGAACAGAATCTCATTTTCAAGGATCCGATATACTGTCTAGTAGAATGGCATGTCAATCTTAATTTCTTACACATTATGAAAACTGAATGGAAATCCATTCTTAGGTGGATGAGGATACAGAATTCTGAGGTATAATGTCATTGACACTGGGCCAAAGTCAGAGCTGAGATTCCCCCGTGTGGAATAGCAACTCCTGAATTGTACAGGGTGCAGTACTCGAAGCTGTGGTGTTTGCCCATATTTAATTTTGGCATACAAAGCAGTCATCTTGTCTTCCCTGGTGGTAATGACACAGTGAACCCAGGCACCCAGAAAACATAAATATTAGAAGTTCAAAGAGGCTATAGTAGTGAAAAACACCTACTTCATCCCCCAGAAACCAATGTCTATGAAATAACTAAAGCTTGTGAGAACTAGTACACAATGTCAAACTCATCTTGTCCTCGATACCTCAGAGGCCTTCAGCTGTCTATACAAAGTTGAAAACATTGCATGAGAAGATATCCACAGACTACAGCCTATGTTCCCAGTTAACCTTGCCTTGGGTTTCTAGTTAAAAGGTACAATTTAGCATCCAGGTTTGTGTCACAGTTTTATTGGAAACATCATCACACAAATAAAGAAATGCAGAAAATTCACCAATGCAAAAATGCAGAAATAAAAGATGTTACAGGATATTTTGGAGTCATGCAGAGACCCAAACATCACAAAGATTCATAAAGAATTAGAATTATATGCCCATTTCACTCTTGAACATAGATGCAAATGAACTCAATAAAATACTCACAAAGCACATCCAAGAACACATTAAAACTTATTCACCATGATTGAATAGCCTTGATCCCAGAGAAGAAGGGATCGTTCAATATAAGAAAATAAGTCAATGTAATCCACTGCATAAACAAATTAATAGAAAAAAACTACATGATCATCTCACTACAATGTGAAAAAGCTTTTGATAATATCAAACAACCCTTCAAAATAAACCTCACGGAGAGATTGAGGATAAAAGGCCATACCAAGACATAATAAAGCCAAGTAACAGCAGTCCTACTGACAACATCAAATTAAATAGAGGAAAATTCAAAGCAATTTCACTAAAATCAGAAGGAAGATCGGGCTGTTCCCGCCATTTATAAATATTGAATACAGTACTTAAAGTACTAGTAAGAGCAATGAGACAGGAGAAGGAGATTAAGGGCATATGAATTCATAAGGAAATAGTCAAAGTATCCTTATTTGCAGATGAGATATTATATATAAATGACCTCAAAAACTGGATCAGGGTACTCCTATAGCTGGTAAACAACTTCAGTGAAATGGCTGGCTACAAGATAAACTAAAAAAAATCTGTAGCCCTCCTATATACAAATGACAAATAGAGAGAGAAAGAAATAAGAGAAATAATACTCTTCACAATAGATACAAATAACATAAGGTATCTTTGGCAACTCTAACCAAGCAAGTGAAAGGCTTGAATGACAAAATCTTTATGTACTTGAAGAGGGAATTTGAAGACCTCAGAAATGCAAAGAAATCACATGCTCCTCAGTTGCTAAGATTAACAGAGTAAAAAAGGCCACTGTACTAAAAATAATCTAAGGACTCAATGCAATCCCTATAAAAATCCCAATATACTTCTTTAGAGACATTAAAAGGGCAATACACTACTTCATATGTATAAATAAATAACTTTGCATACCTAAAAAATCCTGAAAAATAAAAGAACTTCTAGAGGTATCAAGATTCCTGATGTTAATCTGTACTACAGAGCCATAGTAATAAAAACTACATGGTATTGGCACAAAAACAGACATGATGACCAATGGAACGGAATAAAGGATACAGATATATATCCACACACCGATGGATACCAGATCCTTTATAAAGAAGCTCGAAAAATACAACGACAAAAAGGAAGCAGCTTTAACAAATGGTGTTTGTCTAATTGGATGTCTGAAATAGAGGAATGCAAATAGATCCATATCTATTACTGAGTACAAACCTCAAGTCCAAATTAATCTAAGATCTCAGTATAAAACCAGATATACTGAAACTGATTGAAGAGAAAGTAAGCAATAGCCTTGAGAGCAGTGGCACAGGAGACAACTTTTTTAACAGAACACTGAAAGGCCAGCAACAAAGATCAAAGATTGATAAGAGGACCTCATAAAACTGAAAAGCTTCTGTAAGGAAAATGACATTGTCAACAGGGAAAAACAGAAGCCTAAAGAATGGGAAGATATTGACCAACTCCATTTCCAATAGAGAGTTAACATACAAAATAAATAAAAAATGCAAGAATCTACATGCCAACAAAACAAATAACCCAATTAAAAATGGGGTGCATATCTAAACAAAGAATTCACAAAAGAGGAACCTCAAATGGCTGAGAAACACTTAAAGAAATGCTCAAAATCTTTACGCATATGGGATTGCTCTCTAGGGACAATCAGCTACTGAGTATATCAGACAGTTTGTGTGGGTGTGGCTTGTAGGTGGTTGAAGGGGTGCAAGGTAGAGGTTAGAATAAGGAAAGGGTTAGGGATGCTTGTTAGGCTCAGGACTTGTGGAGCATAGACCATGGGGTCCTCAATGACACTGCAATGAGACACTTTCCTCCATTCTGTGTGCTAGGAGGTTTAGAAAATGCTTCCTCATTCCAAAGGAATGCTCCAGAAACACATGACAATCTGTAACACAGCAGAGGGGACTCAGAAACAAAAATAGACTTTTGGGCCAGGGACTGGAATCTGTCCCTTTGTGACCAAGCAAGGACATTCTGACTTGGACCTGCCCAGAAATCCTGCTGCAGTCTACTCTACTCCACACACCAAGGTGATCACTAAAGCTGCCACGACAAGTGTCATGACACTGAGTGACCATGGCCACAACCAAGCATTTAGGTAAAGGATTTCTGACAAGAAGGCTCTCCTGGGCTAACATTTGACACATACACATTCAAGGGATGTGTGTTCCTTCCAGCTATGATGTCATACATTGGCATTGATGGTGTCACATCAACTTATTTATGATATCAGTTTATTTTGATTAGGATATCATATTTTACATTGATATTTTTACTTAATATCAATTATGACATCTGTTCCTGGCATTTGTACCATCACATCCCTGTAATTGGCCAACCAAAACTGATATCACATCCTTCTTTTGATGATCTCATACATTTACACATTACATTGTGGCTGTTACATCATCATAATAATGATGTAATTTTCTTCCCACTTTGATACCATATTGATATTTTGATGTCACATCATGCAAATTATGATTTTATGCCCTTCCAAGTATGTTGTCATGTCATTCCTATTATGATGTCATATATTCATATTATTGGTTTCACATCCACAAGGTTTTGGTGTTATTTTGTTCCACTTATGAAGTCATAAATTTCTATTGATAGTACCACATAATCCCTATTATGGTGTCACATGCTTCGTATTGTGATATGTCACATGCTTCCTATGCTCCCTTTCAATTGTGTGGTCACAAATAATGTTGAAGGTATCATATCTTCACGATTATGATGTCCTTCCAAATATCCTGTCATATACTTCTTGTTATGATGTCATATATTTACATTGTTGATGTCACATCAAAAACAATTATGATGTCAGTTTTTTTTCAATTTTGCTGTCCTATATGTACATTGATGATATCACATTTCTCAACTATGCTGTAATGTCCTTCCAATATTCAAGTTACCTGTCATAATATGATGTCACTTATTTACCTCGCTGTCACATCATCATGATTTTGTGGTTGTTTTCTGTAAATTATGCTGTCATTTATTTACACTATTTTGCCACATAATCCTGATTATAATGTCAAATCCTTCTAGTAAGCACATCTTTTCCTCTCAGTTTTGTCAGATATTTAGGTTGATGGTATTACATCACCACAATAATAATGCCAGTTATTTCAAAATATGCTGTTACATACTTCATGTTATTATGTCATACATTTTCTTCCCTTTACTATGGCCTATATTTTCATTGATAGGATTTTATCACATCACCCCATGTATGTAACTTTCTGTTCGTTATGTTATTATATATTTTCACTGTTGATGTCACATTATCACAATTATGATGGTAGTTTCTTCACATTATATTACATACTGACATAGATGATGTCACATAACCCAAATTATGTTGTCATATCTTTCTAAATATCACATCATTTAATTCCAATTGTGATATAACACACTTACCTTAATAATGTCACATCCTCCCAATTATGAACTCAGTTCCTTCCAATTATGCTGCCATACCCTTTTTTTATTATTTCATATGCTTACATTGATGATATCACTACAATTAAGATGTTGGTTTCTTTCAATTATGGTGTCATATATTGACAGAGATGACGGTACATAATCGATATTACTCTGCCAATTATCACATCATTTTCCTTCCAATTGTGGTCGAACATCCTTAAGAATGATGGTGTCACATCTCAATAATGATGGTAGTTCTTTCCAGTTATGCTGTCATATATTTTATTATGATGTCATATATTTACATTGTTGACATCACATCATCTTAATTATGATATCAGTTTATTCCAATTATGTTGTCACATATTGATATTGAAGATGTCACATCATGCTAATTTGATGTAAATTCCTTCCAAATTTAATGTCACATTCTTATTGGGATGTCATATATTTACATTGTTGATGTAAACTTATCACAATTATGATGTCAGTTTCTTCCAATCATGGTGTCATATAGTTACTCTGCCAATGACACATAATTCCAATTATCATTTCATATCCTCCAATTATCACATCATTTCCTACCAATTGAGATGTCACATACTTGCATTGATGGTGTCACATAATCATGTTGTAAGTTCCTTCATATTATGCTGTCATTTGTTATTATGATACCATATATTTATATTGTTTGCATAACATCATATTGACTGTGACGTGATTTCTTGGTATAAGGTGTCCTGTATTTACATGGTTGATGTAATATCACAAGTAGCATGTCAGTTTCATTCAATTATGGTGACATATGTACACTGATCATACTATTATAATCCATATTAAGATGCTTTATCCTTATAATATCACATCATTTCCTTCCAATTGTGATGTCACCATGTCATATTGATGGTGTCACATCATTCAAATTATGATGTAAGTTCTTCTCAATTTTGCTGTCAAATCATTCATATTATATCATACATATATTGTTGTTTGTCATTACAATTATGTTGTTTACTTATAATTTTGTCATACAGCTCATATTATGACAACTTATATTTACATGGCTGTAGTCACATCATGATGTGACTTTTATGATGTCAATATTTTCCAATTATAATGTCATATATTTACAACATTCATGTCAAAATTGTTGTCAGATTCTTCCAATTGTGATATCTTTTAATGTCATTGACAATGTAATGTAATCCGCATTATGATGTCCTATCCTCCAATTATCATGTCATATTCTTCAAATTGTGATGTCTCAGATCAACTTTCATAGTGTCATGTCATCACAATTATGATGAAAGTTCCCTCATTCTTATGCTGTCATAAATTTACATTGTTGATGTCATATGCTGATTATGCTTTCACACTCTTCATTATCTGAGGTCATATATTTACACTGTTGTAGTAATATAGTGATTATGATATTTGCTTCTTCCAATTATGCTTTCACTTTCGTATTTTGATGCCATCTATTTATATAATTGATGTCACATCATCATAATCATGATTTCAGTCCTTCCTATTATGCCATGCCTTAATTTTTGATGACATATAGTTACATCGCTGATGTCACATCATCAAGATTGTTATGAGAATTTTCCTCAAATTATGAGATTATTATATTGACACATGATAATTCCACATAATTCCAATTATGTCAGTTACCTTGAAAACTCAATGACATTTTTGTGTTCAGACATATATATAGATTTTTTCATGCCACATTTTTGTCACTTTCTTCTAATTATGTGTCACATTGATGATGTAATTTCATATCAATTACGGTATAAGTTTCTTGCAAATATGCTGTGATATTCTTTTTTTTTTATTATTTTTTATTTACCTTGTTGATATTACAAATTTGCAATCATGTCAGTTCCTTTCATTTGTGATAAGATATATTTACTTTCATGATGTTACATAATCCATATTATGATGTAATTGTCCTTCCAGTTATCTGGTGACTTGTTTCCAATTTTGATGTCACATTCTTACATTGATAGGGTGGTATAACATCCCAATTAAGCTGTCAGTTCCTTCCAAATATAATGTCTATATTATTCTCATTATGTTGTCATATATTTATGTTATTTATTGCACGTCAAATTATGATGGTGTCACATAATAGTAATTATGTTGGCATGTCTCTCCAATTATCATATTATTTCTTTCTAACTATGATATCACATACATAATTTAATAGTGTCATATTATCCCGATTATGCTCTCACATTCTTACATTGAATGTGGCACATCATCTCAATTTTGATGTCAATTCATTTCCACATCCTTAATATGTATGTCTTATATTTACAATTTTGATGTCTCATCATCACAATTATGTTCTGCTTCTTTGAATTATAATGATGTGTATTTACCACTGATGATATCAAATCACCTTATGATGTCAATACCTTACAAATATAGCGTGTCCTTCTTGTGATGTCATACATTTACCTTGATGCCACATAAATTCACATATGATGTGAAATCCTTCTTATGATCATGTACTTCTGTTGCAATTGTGATGTTTCATACTTATATTGATGTTGTTATGTCATCTCAATTATGATGTCAGTTTTATTCAATTATTTTGTCAGGTGCTTATGGATATTATATATTTCCATTATTAACATATCATCTGATATCAGTTTTCTTCAAATTGTGATGTCATTTATCGACACTGATAATCTCCCATAAACCTGATTTTGATGTCACTTATTTTCAAATATGTTGTCATATATTTATATTGTTTATGTCACAGTATCATTTATGATGTCAGTTTCTTCAGATTATGATGAACATTGCCAATGGTACGTAACCCAAAATTAAATCACATCCTTCCAATTTTCATATTCTCCTTTCAATTATGATGTTACACATCCTCAGATTTATTGTTATACATCACCCTTATCATGATGTCAGTTTCCATCCATTCATGCTATGATAACCTTCTTACTAGGATATCATTTATTTACATTGTTGATGTCACATCATCACAATTATGATGTCATTTCTTCTAATTATGATGGCATATATTTACATTAATGATGATGTCACATAATATACATTATGATGTCATATACTTCCAATCATCAGGTGATTTCATTCCAATTATGATGTCAAATCCTGACATTGATTGTCACAGCATCCCACTCATGATGTCAGTTCCTTTCAATTATGTTGTAACCTTCTGTGGTGATGCCAAATGTAGTGAGGGCTCTGTTTCACAAAGTTCCAGTGGTAGGATGACCTTTACTCACTCTTTCACTGCCCTTGACAGAGATTCACCAACACCTTTCACTTATATTCTTTAGTGTCAGAGGCCACTCACTGAAAGAGAGTTGGAATAATGTAACAAATGCTGGTAATAAAAATGAATCTAATGGAAGTACCTTGGGAAATACAAATATGCAGAAATTTGAGTCGTCCATAGCTTCTAGGACTGAGATTATTAATAATTGTTATTAATAAGCATAAGACAGGAGGTGGAAGAATTATTAAAGAAGAAACAAACTAGAGAAATTCTAGAAGGTGACAAGCTATAGCTGGATCATCAGGTTTGCATGTCCAGCTTCAGAAATAAAGAATTAATATGAGCATGGAGAGAGATCCTGTACGTAATGATAACCCTTAGTATGTTCCTGAAAATAGAGTAAGCAGTTATAGGAGTCCTAATGTCCTTTTAACCTTTACAGGACTGCAATAAAGATAGATATTGTATTGAAACAAGAGTTCATGACAGAGTCACAGAAAAGGACATTTTAGCTCAATGAACTGCCTGTCCTCGTCACCAAACATGTCAAATCAGGACTTTTCTCTTAGTATGGAAAGACAAACAGAAGACTGCTTTTACTTTTTAAGTATCGAAGGAAAGGATGGTGGTCTTATGTTAAACAGAACAGAGAAAGGAAAATTGAATTTAACAAGGGTCAAAAGTGACTTTTGTTAAAAAGATACGTTTCATGTAACAGACATTATAATCCATTAACTCTATGTTCAACTTAAACAGAGTCAAATTCAAATACGATCATCCTCTCTAGAATTTCTTTAACCATGAGGCTTTATGACACCAATTTTAAAGAGAAAGTTATTGAGTTAAAGAAAACTTATTTTATTATAATGTTAGCTTTTAGTTTTGACAAAATTTGCTATTTGCCTGCTTTATTGATTTTAATATACTCATGTAATCAAGGAAGACTTTATAAAAATGACTTCCAGAGGGTATGTAATCAATCATCAAAGTCTTAAAGGAAATGATTTTGTGCATAAAGAAAGCCTTTGACAGTCACAAATTGTCAGAATAGGTCAAGTCGTACCGAGATGTGCATCCTCTATGTCAGTCACTTATAAAAAAAACTGAATGGTGTCCTGCATCTGATTCTTCCCTCATCACTCTTTCATCCATCCACTTTAAGCTCTGCCCTCACCAAGGCTGGACCTCAGCAGTTCTGATTATGATAGCATATACTTACAATGTTGATCTGACACCATCATGATTATGATGAAGTTGCTTCTGAACTTTTTATTACAGTGCTGATGTCACAGAATCCACATTAAAAAGTCATTTCTTTGCAATTATCACATTATTTCCTTCCAATTATGAAAATATGTCATATCCTCAAGGTGATGGTTGATGGTGTAATTTTCTTCCATTTTTAGAGTAATATCTTCCTTATTTTGATTTCCTTTCTTTATACTGTTGAAGTCACATCACAGTTGTGATGTCATTTTCTTACAATTGTGATACCAAATGTTTACATTCATGATGTCACAAAATCCACATTGCGATATCAGTCTTACAATGATCAGATAATTTTTTCCAATTATGATGACCTCGTCTGGCAGTAACTTTGTCACATCATCCAAATTATGATGTCTGTTCTGTTCAAACATGCTTTCATGTATTTCTTATTATGGTGTCATATATTTACATCGTCAACCTCATGTCATAACGAATATGGTGTCCATTTCATCCAATCATTATTACATATACTTACTACATTGATGTTAACACATCATACTATTTATGATGTCAGTTCTTCTTTTCATTATGATAACACATATTTACCTGTATGATGTCACATTGTTACTATGCTGTCAGTTTCTTCACAATATGATGTCATGTCTTAGCACTGGTAATGGTATAAAACCAAAATGATGTCATATTCTTCCAATTCTCAGCTCAGTGTTCCAATTTTGATAATGTATATTTGCATTGATAGTGACATATCATACCAAATATGTAAACTTCTTCAAACTAGGATATCATCTCCAAATTGTGATGAGTATTTACATTTTTTATCTCACTCCATTGCAAATATTTTGCCAGTATTTTTCTAATTGTGATGACATATTTTACATTGAGGATGATATCATGTTGTCCATATTAGGATGGTCTATCCTTCATTAAAACATATTTTCCTTCCAATGGTGATGTCACAGACCTAGATTGTCAGTGTCACATCATCAAAATTGTATCACATAGTTACATTGTTGAAAACTGCAGTCATCAACAGTGTCTCAAGACCTTCACTCCCCAAAGATATAAGGACCAACATTTGCTGAAATGTAGAGTGTAACAGTATGTTGATGTGTGTGGGCTCACCTAGGACAACAAAGTGGTATAATGATAGATGAAATCCCTGCCAGACTTTAGCTGAGGGAACCACTGTCATGGCAAGCACCATGCTGAACAGAGGACACCTGACTGTCACTGCTCAGGTGTTTTTATTGATATAGAATTCCTCAGGTGTTCTGCTTATTGCACATGCAGAGCATGACCAAACAAACATCCCCCACATAAATACAACACTTGCAGATACTACAAAACAGCAAGACCTAGGCTGCCCCTCACCCAACAGGGCACAAAATTATTTTAAACATAACTAAAAATAAACTTCCACAACTATAGAGGAATATAAAATATACAAACAAAAGAACAACAAAAAAAACTAGAAACCTACAGCATCAAAACTGCTCCCTGCCTGTTGGCTGCATGACAGGGAATCATAAGAATTTTTCTGGGGTCATCAGGAAACTTTTATGATCTCACAGACAGTCCCAATTCTACCGCGGTGTTTGGGTGTCTCTGATTCTTTTACTTGCTCTAGAGATTTTTTACCTTCTACTGGTTTGACTCATGCAACTTGATTTGAGTGTTTGTGCCTAGTCTTATTGTATATTTTTATGCTGTATTCTGTTGATATCCTTGTGAGACCTGTTCTTTTCTGATGGGAAATAGAAGACCAGTGCATCTGTGAGGGCAGAGGGCATGGATAGGTAGAAGGAAAAAAAACTGATGTCATGATGTATTATTGCATGAGAGAAGAATACAAGAAACAGAAAATTCTGCTGAGAAGGTGCCACATTAGAGATAAACACCTACTTCATCAACCAAGTCTTAGTCTAAGAAATAAGTTCAAAATCTGATGAAGACATACCCAGTGGAGAATTTACCCATTGTGGATACCTCTAAAGCCCAAGGTTTCCATTCCATAGAGACAATTCATAGGAAACAAGAATTTCTCCACCAAAATTCTTTGATCAACTTACACACAACTGTAACCTGTGCCAGCTGACATTACTACCTTTAGTTCAACTGCCAGACGTGAAATCAAGCTTTCAAGACTTAAGCAATGGCATGATTTAAACCAACATATGCTGAAATGAAAGGTTGCAGCAGATTCTGACGTTAAGTAAATCAAAACAAAAACAAAAATAAACCCAAGAACCACAGCATCTAAGCTGCTACATTCCTGTTGGCTCTTTGACAGGGGATAATGAGAATCTCATTGGTGTCATGACTAAACCATTGTGATCTCATACACAGTAACAAGATAATAAACTTTCTAGTGCCACACAGTTCCCACTCAGTCATGATACTTTACTACAAACTTATTTACTTTTTTCAAAATCACAAGTGTATCTTTGAGTTCTAACTCCTTTTTTACTTCTCTTACCAACACTTTTGGTAAAATGGGTAACTGTAAAGCACACAAGTGAATGAAGGTATTACATTGACAGTCTAGTAGATTTCATAGATTTTTAGACATACTTCAGATACTCATGTTTTCATATCACTATACTGGAGATGAACACTAATGTGTGTACTGCCTTCAGCTCCTTCCAACGCAAAAGGACACATGTTCTCTATAATATGTTATTTTGAATAGCAGAACCAAAACCCAGTGGAAAGATGCAAAGTACTAGAGGAATATAGGGTTACAAATAGCTCTTCCTGAACAAACACACCAACACTGAGATACACACAAACACACACACAAACACACACAACACTCACACAAGATACATTAAGATGGCATACATGCTGACAAATCTCCATACTTCTATTGATTCACTAGCACAGGTACCAAGAACAGATATTTATTTGTGGATTTCTGGTAAATTGCCATTACCTTGGGAAAAGCTTTTCATATGCAAACACAAAGTCTTTGACAATCTAAGGAATAAACTGCAAAAGCTGCTTCTTTACTATTGATATCTTTGGGAATGACCAGAGAAAAAGACAACACTCTTGGTTCCTTCTAGACAATCTTCCCACCACCCCCCCCTCTCCTGTACAACCAGAATCCAGGATCTATTGTACTACTGAACACTGAATTTGTATGCATTTTGGCCTGCTATGAATTCTCACCAGGAGCAGGCCATGTAATTCAATTGACTGATGTCAGTAAATTTTCAAACAATATGCTAGACAGAAGAATAGACAATTGTTCCACCTATAGAAAATACTTAGTTCTGTCATACATTTCTTTATAACCTGTATCATTCTGAACTTCTCCTTGATGGTTGTGATTGCATGGGGCACACACCAAAGATCGATCATTGTTCCCAAATATTACAGTAAAAATAATTCATTTTCTGAGACGACTCAGGTCTTGATTGAGCTCAGCTCTGACTCTGGTCATGGTTTTCAGAATACATTATCAAACCTGCATGCTTCCTATCTCTTAGAGATCAGATATCATCATGAATATGAATTTTACTGTTTCCTCATTGTGTCATTCACTTTGATACTCACAAAAGTTCTAGATTTCAAAATGGTCATGTCTACCACAATTTCATCAACATATTGACTATTACACACTGGCCAGTGCTCTGATTTCTCCCCAAAAAAATTATCAGGAGTGATTTGTTAGAAACAATACAAAATAGCTAAATTAATCATGCAAAAATTCTATGTTTGAAATAGACAAAAATAAATATTTCTTTATACTGTATTCAAAGTTTACTCTGAATACTTTTCCATTAAGTATATGGCCAATAATGTTAAATTTTTAACTCACTTATGAAATTAAATAAATGTTTTAAAATCTGTAACTATATACAAAGACAAAAAACTATTATGCAATATAAATTTCTAAAATAAAATATTTTCATCAATAATTTTTCTAGGCGGGTGCTAGTGGTACATGCTTTTAATCCCAGCACTTGGGAGACGGAGACATGCAGATATCTGTCAGTTCCAGACCAACCTGGCCTACAGAGTGAATTCCCTGACAGCCAGAGTTATAATAGAGAAGCTCTATCTCAAAAATACCAAAAAAAGAATTTTTTCTAGAATTAAATTTCTTTTAAACTTTACAGTTGTAATTTCATATTATAATTTCAGAGCAAATATCAGTTTCAATTTTATCATTCAGTTATATCTACCATAAAGACAATAACTTTTAAAATAAATTCATATGTGCATGTTTTATTACTTTGAGTCTATAATGTTGGTGCTCATAATACTATAGGCCATATTTAAAAATAGGAAGGAAAATTGGCAATTGGTCATCCCTTGCACCATTGACTTTTTTTTATAAAGAATGCCAATTTTAATCAAGTATTTGACTGGAACTAAGATTCTTTTCAATGTTATAGGATAAATTTCATAGCCTGATTATCCACAAAATACATGACAAATCTAGGTTTTATATTCCAAAACCAAAATATCAACTGTCATTTATATCTAGAATTTCTTTAATAGCTAATAGGTAATATTTGACCTATCTTCTTATTGAATTTCTTAATTCTATTGTATACATCTGTTCCTGGTAGTAAATAATTGTTATTAACAACTAAGTAATTCAGGATATTATAGAGGATTCAGCTTCCTTTTGGTATTATATTAGCTTGAGATACTTCGCTCTTTCATATAAATATGAGTAGCAACCCATGGTAAATTAGAAACCTGAGTATAAATAAAGTTTTTTTACATATATATATATAAATGTAGGAATCAAAATTAATTTTGTATATTATTGGGTGAGTTTGGAAAGTTTCGATAACTCTGTGTTTTCAAGTGAAATACGGTTTTCCTTGAGATATGATAGCATTTCCAAAAACACTGTGAGTGTTTAAAAATAAAATAACTCAAAATAAATAGGAGAAGCTATCTTGTCATATCATTAAGTACATTTTATTTCTTCTCAGGGCCAACTCATGTATTTATAACAGTGTATTCTGTGTCAAGTACCAACATCTTATTAAAAGTTGATTATCAAAACTACCTGAATAATCCCACACATGTGACTGAAGCAATGGGTAAGTTTATATAATTTTATATGTGAGAAACCCTAACCCTAACCTAGTTTTTACTTAGAAGGAAACTATTTCTGTAATTTCTGTGCATTAAATATACTGATGCAGATATATTCTAAACACTCATGTGTTTTCAAACATTATCATGACTAAGGAAGAGTCTTCCATTGCCTATTCAATAGGTATACAATTACTCCTTGGTAGATATAACCGTCTTGAAATAAATAACACATAATCCTTAGAATATGAATAGGTACCAGAAGGCAGTAACCGATTAGAATTCACTGAAGTTCTTGTACTCTTTTCATGATATATATCTACACATAACATCTGACCAGTATCAGTTAATTGGTTGGCAGTCATCATGACTGAACAATCCCAATAACTATAATTGTATGTCCTTATAAGTATTTAAAGAGTGAAAAATCTAATTTGTTCAATTAAATGTTAACTTCTCTTTAGATTCAGTTGTCCAGATATAAGATCCTGAATAATAAAATTCAACATTTAGCCTTAATATTTTCTCAATTCACCAGCTCATCTGTACAATAATTATAATGGTCCTGATATTAAATCTGTATATTGATATCAGGTTCTGCAAATTTATTCTGAGAAAACAAAATGAATATATTAAGTATTTATGATTTTATAGTCTTTTAGAAAATATGAATAAATTAAGTGTGTCAAATAAAATCTACAGATTATGTACTTCATATTCTAATTTTTCATCAAGAACACCAAGATATGGGCACTATTATTCAGGGAGAGATAGGTAACATAGAAAGATATCTTATCGGGATACTTCCAAATATCAGGTAAAAACATTATAATGTCCTGATTTGGCTTCAAATAATCACATCATTAGGAATGAAAAAATTGCAGAAGAAATTTTCTCTAATATCTGCGTTAGTATAAAAATTGAAGAAGTAGCAAGATGGTGTGTATGAGACATTCACATATATTCTGAGCTTATATACTGAGGGGTATCCCTGTTCTGGTTTGGGGGGGAGATGTGTTAGGATTTAACAACTGACAGCAAAGTTTAATCAATTCTGAGTGTGGGTAATATTCTAATGGAAATCTCTTTTATCCTTCTATAAAACTCAGCAAAAGGAGAAAACATCACGGATGAATCCTGGAACAAATATTTGAACATAAACAGGAAATTATCAATTCCTATTACAAATATTCAAAATGTCTCCCAAGCAGGTAAATCATTGTTCTTCAATGTAGAATAACCTGATACCAGAAGAGCTCATGGATTTCTTTTTATTTCCAATGCAATGTTGAGAAATAGGGATTAAAAAATCTATTAAGTTATCATGTTTGTTTTAATTTGCAGACCCATGTCCTAAATGAAAACATCAGTCATGTAATTAGAAGCATAATAACTAAAAATCTGGACTCATACAAATTGACTATTATATTTTGTCAATCAAGTCATTTATCAATATCTATTCTAATTTAACAAATTGTTCTATTTCTTAAGATAAAGTATTTTCTGCTTATATTAGACTCAAATACTTTAGAAAAAGAAAATATGTTTCTACAATTTACAAACTAAAAAAAAATTTCTGTGTGGTGGTTTGAATGAGATGGACAAAAACATTCATATCTTTGAATACCTGGTCCACATTCAGAAGATATGTTAGCAAAATTGTATAGGCATAAATTTGAAGAAGGTATCTGGAGGAGGGTGAGTTTTGAGGTTGCAAAATTATAACCCATGACCAATTATATCTCTGTGTCTTACGTTTATGTTTCAAGGTATATTTTCTCAGTTACTGCTCCAGCAACTTGTCTGCCTATTGCCATATTGCTTCCCAAAATGGTCATGGATTTCAACCCTCTAAACCCATTAAATGCCACATAAATTGCTTTCAGGTATAAATTACATTGGTAATGGTGTCTCATCACAGTAATATAAAGTATGCATGGAATAGAAAATAAGTTTAATAGTGCCAAGGGTGTTTAAGTTTATTTCATCCTGAAGAACAGGCATTTCATAACTGTAATGACATCCAACATTGTCATGTGTAAATTAGCAATGCATGCATTTTCTGTTTATTTTAGACATCATTCCATGTATATAAAAATATAAATTAAATTTGATAATAGATGGATCTACTAAATTATTACATTATTGAGGCTAAGTGTAAATGTGAAATATATATGACCAACTTCAAATTGAATCCTATGATGTGATTTAGTCTTTAGAATTCCTAAAACCTTTTCCAAAATAAATTCATAGATTTCCACCTACCTTCTCATTGTATTGGAAACAGACTCTTACATTTCAATTTTTTTTATTTCCAATTCCAGGGTTGGAACAACAATGAAATTATTTGGTGCAGCAGTATCTCTATGATATCTACACGTCTACAAAATAAATGAAATTTTAGAAGCATCTATCTTTTAATATACAACTTTTATTTTTCCTGTATAGTCTTGATTTAGAATTTTCTATGAATCCTTTTACAATTCTTGTCAATGTTGGCTTCATATAAAATAAAATGCCGATTTCACATCGTTGTGTGTGCTTTGAGTAAAAGAAGTTAATTGATATCATACGGTAGATTCTACAGAGAACCTTAATAGTGCCCATCTTTAAATGTCCTTTATTATTTGGACACATCTGTGAATTTTTAGTGTCTTTGTAAGATTTGAACTTAGCAATTGATAAATAGGGTATCTGTGTATATTTTTGTGTATTTTAGTAGTACTTTCACATCTCTGTTTTCCTATTCTTCATTTTCCCTTTACTACCTTGCTCAGACACATATCCAAGATGGTTTCTCTTGCACTATAATGGTGGCTGTTTCAATCTACTTTTTGTAGAATTGAAATGCATGGGGTATACACTAATGAGAACTTCTGAGGTTTGTAGCATGTGACAGGGTAGGCATGAACCTCCACTTTGTAGGTAGGGAGAATGCAAGAGGTACTAGAGTAAAGAGTAAAGTTCCAGGAAAACCTGTTGCAAATGCCGAAGTGGTTCCAGTCACTTTTGCAGAAATGGCATCTTCCTCTACCACTACTGAAAAGCAAATGCTCATGAGACCAGAGAGCAGATGAGAGAACCACAGACACTCATGAAAATTTGTGAGTGTCCAGAGCCACTTTAACAAATTGTGAAGAACCCAAGGCTGCTTGTTCATGTGTGCCAGAACAGAGATGCCTTTGTGAAGTATTGAAGATTAGATGAGCTTCTATGTAGTGGTTTCTAGGCCCAGGAAACCATGAGTTTGTGAAAAATCCTAAAGGTTCCCCTGTACTAGTCTCCTGTTACTGCAGCATTGGCACAGATAATAGGATTCCTGGAGGCTCTGCTGCAACCTGGGAGTCTCCCAATACAGCCTTTGTTATTGTGGAGTCACTAGTATGAAAAGTTCCTGTTAACCCTCATGTATATGTGAATTTTACAAAAGCCTCTTCTGGAGATGATCTGATAGGCCACAGAGATGGTTCCACAGATGTAGATGGTGATGCATAGCCTGATACATATAAAGAATCAATGAAAGACCATTTGAAGGGACATAGAACTGTCTACAGATCTTTGTGTAGGTGAAAGTTGTCCCTGAGTTGTTGGATCATGTAAAGTCACTGTTTAATGAACAGAAGGGCTTGGACAATTCCTGAATGTGTGGAAGTTTTGTGTGCCTTTCACAAAAATAAGAGAGGTTCTAGAGACCTGTAGGAACCTAGAGTGAAGGTCAAGATTCCATTGATTAGGTGTAAGATTTGTGAGGACTTCCAGGATAGGAGGTTAGTCTTTTTGGATCACCAGAGAGTTGGTGCAAGAAATCATGATGTGCTGTTGATGTAGTCAAGAAGCCTATTTAGTTCTGCCTTTTTTTTAAAAAAAAAAAAGTCATACGCCAACCTTTATCTAGGTGGAGTATTGCGAGGTCTCCTCATTTTGAGGGCAATAGATGTGAAATTCCATATTGTCATTATAAAAATTGTGAACTAGCAAGATCCAAAACACTTTGGTGAAAATGACAAAGATGGTTCAGTCACTGGTGCAAATCAGGAAGCATCCACCAAGACTTTTACAGTTCAGAGGATTTCCATGCTGGTTGTATATCAGGGTAAGTCTAGAGTAACCCTTCAGCAAATATAGAAGACACTATCTCATCTTTAATGTAGGTTTTGTGGAACAATATAATCCCAGAAAATGTGAAAACTTCTAGAGCCTCAGAAGTTCATGGGTATTCTACAGCATATCTTGAACAGATAGCAGTCTTATGGAATGCTCCTGATCATATTGATAAGCATGTAGCAACCACTTCATGTGTGGATCTGGAAATGCTAGTAGCACCTTCAGTAGGAGTGGAGGACATACATATATGTGTGTAAGTATTGTCCTTCAAGAGCCCTAGCCAAAGAGAAGCTGTGAAATGAGAGACCCATACCCAGATGCAAAATTATCTGTCTACATGTGACAGAATTTCAACAACACATTAGAGAGATGTGGACAGGTCCAAAGCTCCTCATGTTGGTTCTTGAACTCCTAGGTGACATTGGAAATTTCACATTTTTCATAGTTCATGAGTATAGCATATCACAAAGTCATTACAAACATCAAAGTCACGTTTGAAACTTTCAAGCACCCTTCTCAAATATAGAGTAAATTCTAGAGAATCAAAAGAAGAAAGATTAAGTTTAAGAACTTATTAATCTGAAATTTTATGTATGAGTCCACTTAGGGCAGGAGAGTCCAGTTGGAAGCTGTTTTGATCCTAGGAGGATGTATTGAACCCACATTGTTTACAGAATGCCTGTTTGGATGTGTTTTCTGAGCATTGTAACATATGCCCCTCCCCTTTACTAGAAGGAGATTGTGTGAGATCCACTTTGTTGGTTGAGTTTATTTCTTGCTCTGCTTATGTAATTTCAAAATAATTGTGTTGTACACTGTTTGGGCAAGTGTTGCCTAAGCCTTGGAAGTTTGTATTATCTGCAGGTGTTGGTTTTATGTAGATCTATGATGAAGATGTTTGCTCCCTCATAATGTGCATCAGCTCACTGCTTTCTAGCAGTGCCATTGTAGAAGAGCAAAGTTGCTATGGAGGGATTCTTGTAGTCTTCCGCAGTACTCTGGCAACAAACATAGAACACTTCTGTAAGGCCTTGAATTTCCCACCTAAAATGTAACATAATAAAAGGATTGAGGGATACTCTTGGTCCTTGAGCTACACACTGTAAAGAATACATAGCTGGATTATAGGATGAGACTAATAGTTGGGTTTCCTTATGTAATCAAACAGGGCTCTGGATTGGGGATGGCAGAGTTTTAACATCAAGAGAACATCAGAGAAGCTTCTGTATATGTAAAAACATCAGATATCACACAATCTACAGTCCATTGTACAGTATGTCACTTTCCATGACAGGTGGTTCCCTTTGTTGAGATCTAGAAGGGTTTGCACACATAAAAGTATCTCCTTATCTTTTTTGCTGAGTGACAAAAAACCTATGGGCTATACCACAGCATATGAAGTGTAGGTAGAAAAATCCATTTTGCTGGTATGATCAGTGACAGAAGCACTTGGAAAAATTGCAAAGGTCAAACAAACCCTGGTGCACATGAAGTAGAGGCCAGAGCAGTGTGCTGGTGCTAGCAGTTTCCTTAGCTCCTCCAGGTTCACTGTCGTATATGGGAAACCTACCAGAAATTTGTTAAGAAGAATTGGAGAAATGTCATCTTTCTGTATTCTTGTATCCAGAAAAAAAGATGTTCATGAAAGATCCTAAATCCTCCTGTATAAATCAGTCCTGTTACTGCATCCCTTTTGGCGATATTGAGCAAATCCTCCAAAAGTTCTAGGATCTCCCAGAACACTCCCATCAATGTGGAATGTCTGCAGACAACATCACAAATATGGGAAGGTTTTTCTAGACATGGTGTACATATTTTTCTTGCCAAGGCATCTCCAAGAGATGTGATGGTATTCCTGAGTGGCATTCACAGGTGCAGGGGACTCCACATACTCTGATGTATACTGACAAACCTAGAATAGTCCTTGAAGCTATGTCTAAGATTATATCATTGTGTAATTGGGGGCTGCTCTTGAGTCAAGTATGTATTTTTTCACAGCCTCTTCTCCATGCATATAAGATTCTTGGACTCTTTCCATGTACCTGGAAATTTCACAGTCCCTTTTCAATAATAAGAGAATTTCTAGAGACTTGAAGGACTGTAGAGTAAGAAAAAGATACTATTTGTCAGATGTGTTGAATTTGAAGTCTCTCTCATTAGGAAGCACATATACATTGTCTTCTGAGTCAACAAATTGTTGATTTAAGCTATTGTGATCTGATGGTGAAGTATTAAAGATCTCTTTGCCAAAGGTGCCAGTTTCAGTTTTATTTTCATGGAAGAGTAATGTTTGTGGGTTACATTTGCATTAAGGAAAAGGTCTGAGGTCCTCTGCTTGTGAGTGCTTAGGTATACAATTCCATTTTGCATATATAGACAGTGCCAAAGGCTACTTTAGAAACTGTAAAAGTATGAGACACCTTGGTTCCTAGGACGATGGGGCTCCAACAACTTGTATAGATGCAGCAGCATCCATAGTCCCTTGGGCAATCTTGAAAAATTCCCGGCTTGTTTGTTTATATGATCAGGATCTGAGAACCTCAATGAAAAATGGGAAGTTTGTTACATCCTCTTTTGTGCACTGTCCATACTCCAAGAACCCTGAACACTTTTGATTAATCCAAAAATCTTGTGTGTGTGTGTGTGTGTGTGTGTGTGTGTGTGTGTGTGTGTGTGTGTGTTACTTCAGACATCAGCCCTTGGACAGATGTCAGGCTTTCAGTAGGTTTTAGGTTAGTTCAATAAGCTCCTAGTAACCACTCTGTAGAGCTAAAATCTCTGTTAGGCCCGTGAGTACCACATAGATATTCAGATCTGTGTTTTGTGATGGTTCTTAGAGCTCCTGACAGAGAGGACCGTTAAGAAAAAGAGTACTGCACACATGAAAAGAACCCTAAGTCCTCTTTTGTTTGTGAAGAACTTTGAAAATCCTTTTGTAGACATCTATAATACAGCTGAAGGACTGATTAGGCCTTGTTACCCTGAGTCACACTGCGAATTTCCCATTCTGTCTAGTTCATGTGTACAATATGTTAAGAACCCATCCTTATGATTCAAAGGTTCAGCATCTTTTCCAAAGGCATTAAATGTTAAAAAGGCCCAAAATGAAGAATAAGATAAAGGTGCCATTTTTTAAGATGTTAGGTATGAGGACTTCTTGTGAATAAAATGTGGTGCTAGATCCTTCTGATATCTTGAAGATATCTTGATCTGTACTAGATATATTAAGCCTCCTTGTACATGGGTTGCCTCATTGAATATCCTTTATGTTTACATTGTAACATATGCCCCCTAGTTTTCAAGAACTATTCTATGTGACATGCTCTGCATATTAGAGAGAATGATGATAGCTTTATTCTACATATGTAGACAGTGTCAGAGACCATTGTGAGAATTGCAAAGGTTTGAGTGAATTGTGAAAATAAGGGCACACATCCAGCCCCTTGTATATATTTGGTAAATTGTGAATCCAATTGAGCTAGATGGGAATATCCAACCACCACTTTTTTGTGTGTCATATCCCAGAATGCCTCAGAAGATGTGGAAGATATGACATTATTTGGTGTACAATTGTCTAGACTCAAGAAACCAAGGGTGTCTGTGAAAGATTCTAGCAGCACTCCCTTTTTGGTCCTTTATTTCTTATCTGTACCTCTTAGGCAGATGGAAATATTCTGGGAGGCATTGAGGACTGCTAGGAATTTGCTTGCAATACAATCGTCTACACAGAATGGCCACAAATCCCCAATACAAGGATGGGAAGACTCTGAAGACCTTCATGTATATGTGGTTCCTGCTAGAGCCACCTTAGAAGAAACTGCAGCAATCTACAGAAATGCCTGCAGAGATGCACAGGGTCATATATTTCCTAATGTATATTAAGTATATTGTAAAGTTCTTTTGCTGCACATAAGGGTATGGTCTACAGCTCCTTGTATTGGTGTGTGTCTTGTGTCTTCTCCCTTGGTCATGTTGGGAAGATGTTACAGCCCCTTCATATATAAGATACTGAGCCATCTCTCCTATATTTGGAATTGCCTGTGCTTTTTATGAAGATTATGCAAATTTGTGAGTTCTGTAGGATTGTAAAGTAAATATAATATTTGTCACATTGTTTTGTGTGAGCCCTCCTTGTGCAGGAAACGCAGAGCTAAGGCCATTTGGGACTTAGAGTGCAGATTTAAGTCATTGTGATCTGATAATATTATGAAGCCTCTTTGTTTCAGTCTGTTTTGTGGAGAGGAGGAAATGTTCAAGATCCCTTTAAAAATGAGAATGTTTGAAATTAACTGCATGTGAGGCAATAGATATAAAGCTCCATTCTGTAATTGTAGGCAGTGTCAGAGACCCTTGAAGGAATTAAAAATATCCAAATATCCACTGAGAATGTTATAAATGGGCTGTAGCTAATGTTGATCTCCCAGTTTATAGAACTTTTTGGGTATTTCTCATTGCACAGATGGAATGAGATTTGATCTAATTTTAGAAGATTTAAAATGGCTGTGGCCATTTCCTTAGGGGAAATTAATGAAACCCTTCTCAGGAAAGAGAAACGGTATTCTCTCTAATATGCAGAGAGAGAGAGAGGAGAGAGAGAGAGAGGGAGAGAGAGAGAGAGAGAGAGAGGGAGGGAGAGTGGGGGGAATTTCCACATTTCCACACACTCTTTGTCAGATGTGGAATATGTGAGGATCTCTTGGAGACAAATGTTTGGTTTTATTCCTTTTACATATTGGAAAAAGATCAGACCTCCATTTGCATAAAGGGTGTTTAAAACACTATTGTTCAATTGATAGATGGGTAGGGGGAAATTCTGAAACTCTTTGGTAGGCCTGGGCAGGTGTCAACCTTATTTGGTGGAAGTGGACTCTCTAGAGCCCCTAATATGAGAAGGGGAATATCTTAGGCCCTCTTTTGAGAGGTATTCACTCTCAATCTTTCTTTTGGTTGAAGTGAATATTTTAGGATACTGTGGAATTTAGAGGTAGGGCAGAGGCCTTTTTGAAAAGAGGTTGAATATTGGAGAACCCATATGGCAGTAGTAACTTTAGAGCCTGTTGGTAGGATGATGCATACTTTAAACAGGATTGGGCAGAAGATATTTGTCTAAATTGTTTGGGGGACATTTAGAATGTCTATTATCCCCCCTGGCTACAGTAGAAATATGAGGCCCTTTTCATGAGAGTGAAAAAGTATGTCTTGTCCTTCCAGATGTATATCAAAAGTCTCAGCAACCCATGGGCAGATGTTCACACTCCTATTAACACTCTGATTAGATTTGAATGTCCTTTAAAACAGTTTGATAGAAGGGGAAAGTTTCAAGGACCATTGAGAATGTGGGGGAATATCAATTTCAGGTGGGTCAGCAGAATATGTTCAAGGTATTGTACCTTTGAGAGAGGCTCTCCTTCTTGAAATTGTGGATATGGATAGAAAGTCAAGTGTGCAGAGCTCAAGTGAGTGTTGTCCTCAGGAAGTGAACAAAGTTCTAGACGGGTTACTCAGAATTACTGCTATCTGGCTGGCTCACAATGTTTGCTTCTGTGCTACTTAAGTAGCATGGTTTGATGGGAGGAACAGCAGACACACAAGCTCTGAGAAGGAGGATGGAATATTGTGACAAAGGCCATGACCAGGTTTTGTGGAAAGAGGAAGAAATTTTTAAGGATATCATAAAATGCTTTGGATACTATACTTTCTCATGCCTCATAAAATGTGAACCATTATTAATTAATTAATTAATGCTTAATGACCTGTCTACACATGTCATTTATCTGATTCCTAGAGGCCTTTCAGGGGTGCAGTGATCATGATAATTTCTCCTTTTAATGTGACTATATGGAGAAGGCGTCCAATGTTTAAATCAACCATGTGAGTCACAACAATCTGTATTAGAAGACATCATAGCAGGATAAAATAGCTCAGGTATCAGCTATATTTGGGACAATTTTGTCTTAAAGATAAGTGATTATATCCAATTGTTTCCTGGACAGTCATCTTCATGTGGACAGATTCTTTTTTACAGCAGGTTTGGACACTTTGGGCATACTCTCCATGTCTGTTTTTCTTTGTGCAACTTCATGAAAATATCAGGAAAAATGCCTTACTTTTTATAGAGTGCAGTTTGAGTCATAGTAGAGAGCATGGTAGTCAGTAAGATGTGGATTTGAATTGTTTCCTACTTTGTCTAATTATGAAAAAAATAAAAAATAAAAAGTAAGTATGGGCAAGGAGATGGTTGAACTGGTTATGAAACTGCTGAGCACGAATGAATGTCTTAATTTGCAGACCATTCCACTAATGTAAACCTATGGATGCCAGTTTGCAAACATTACATTCATTCATGGTTTTACAAGGATAAAGACATTCAAGTTGATATTGACAGATAGATCTGACAGAGGAGAAGCAGAAGAAGAGAGAGAGAGGAAATGGAAGAGAAGGAGATGGAGGAGGAGATAGGAGGGTGAGGAGGAACAGGATTGAAGAGGAGGGAAGAATCATACACACGGACTAAGAAAGAGCAACAATTGAAATAGAAGACAAACTAGGAGAGTGTCATGTCTTAGAAGTCAACACAAGGCTGTGTCCCAAGGATTAACAATGTAGTCTCTGGAGTAGTGCCTCAGCAGTTAAAAGCGCTGGCTGCTCTTGCAGAGGACCCAGGTTTGGTTCCCAGTGCACACATGGCAGCTCACAATCATCTGTAAATATATTTTCACATGAGCCAATGCATCTGTGAGCATTGCATGCATGTGGTACACTTATATACACAGGGAAAACACTAACACTTATGAAGTAAAAATAAAAAAATCATTTTAAAGAATGGAAAAACAGGATGGATAGGTTAAAAAAGACAGTAACAGGTATTGTCAGAATAACTACAACCTGTCTTGGAACCTCAGAAGTTACAAGTCACCATTTTTTATGAGATAGTAATGAGTTTTACCTCCAATTTTTCCAGTTTCTTGAGAGGGATTGTCTTCTGATCTAGGCCCTTTCTGATGCTGCTGGTTAGTTGGGCTTGGTTATAAAGACTTTGATCATAGTAATTTTATCTTCATGATGGTACTATCCATAACAACAGTGGTGATTTTGTGGTATTATCATAGCAACAGAGGTGATTTTTCCAAAGGCAATGCCACTCAGGTAAACTATGATTCAGTTGAAATTCCAGAAAGAATAACAAAAAAATCAAGTATAGTTACAAAATTAGGAATTTTTCATGTATAGTTATAGTTTTCAGATTATGATTTTCACCAGTTGCCTTGGAATCAATAAAGCTTGGAGATATTAGCAGCCTAAGAAATAATATAAAAATAAGAGAACTTACTTTTGCTAGGGACTTGTTTTTCATCAGGGATAGAAAGTAAGAACAAATAAAACTTAATGTGCTAGGGCCCTCGAGTTTCATCTATGAAAAGACAGGAGGGACCATGATCAAGAAATAACAAATGAGTTTTCAGTGGTCCACTGTTAACTTTGAACTTTCTTGATCAAAAAAAAAAATTTATTCTTTCTTTGGTTTCTATAAATTAAACATTTGCTTATGAGTTTGGGGTGATCCTGTTGGACATAAAGCTGTGCAGCAGATTAGCTTCTCCTTTACTTACCTAAGAAAAGCAAAGAAAAAAAAGAAACTTAAAGTTTTTCTTGTTTATAATAACAAAATTTGTCTTACTGTATTAGCTGAATGAAAATGGTTTAGTTTAGAATAACATGAGGTATATATTTCTTTCCCTAGCAACTGCAAAACTGCTACCTACCAGCAACAATGGAATCTGGTCATTAAAATTAGTTGGATTCCATAAACTCCTGTTAATCTATAATAGAAAAAGTGTTTGCTTTTAGATGTCTTGTGTAGAGAAAATATACTAGGTGTTTCAGTTTGTGAGTTTAAGATAACTTGTTCTTTAACAATATGGACCTTTTAGTCACTAAAATATAAAACTTGTAATCATTAAGTGAAGGTATTTTATGGTTAAAGAGTGTTGGTTGTAGTATGAATTTTTCTCCATAAGAGGCCTTTCTAAAAATGCTATAACTATACAATCAAAAAGCAGAGAGATATTAGAGGAGTAGAGAGAAAGAGAAGATAAGTGCAGAAGTATGGAGACAGAAGGTAGAGAAAGGACAGTAGGAGAGCGACAAAAATCAAGAAATAAAGAGATAGGAGTTCCTGTTACCATCTATGATATGTGATGTTTTATTTATTTATCACACGCCACGCTCTGAACACTCTAAAGTACTCTACCCAGGTCACTGAACTCTGCCAGAGTTGGTGAACATATCTCACCAAGATATTAGTGATGACTTGGAGAAAATAGAAAGCTCATGTATTGCTTGGTAGGGCATGCTACAGCCAGTCCTGAGGAGCATTTGGTATCCTTCTTAATTAAGTCTAGGGGTAACATATCACCCAGAAGTCATAGTTTTTTGTTTCATTAATACAGGATTACATAAAAATTATACACAAAGGACTAGACAGGTAGCCCAGGATTAAAAGAACTTTCTGAGTACCCAAGATTCTGTTTGCAGCTCTCAAGCCACTGTAAACTCCATGTCCAGGGGATCTAGTGTCTTCTTTGACCTCCTCGGGCTCCAGGCACACAGGCGGTACACACAAATATACAAGCAGACAAAACATACATGAATTTTTAAAAAAGAAAAATCCAACTTGTTCAGGATGCAGTGATTTACCTCTCAAATTCACTGGCATAACTTTGCTTCTGATGATTCCTTCTGGTGTATCTAGTACCTTCTGAATTAAGGTTGTCCAGAATAGAAGTGTCACTGGCTGGAAGTTACTGTGGGTAGAAGCCTGTTGAATAAATGAGAGTTTGGAAACCCAAAACCTATGTAGTTTGTTCTCAGGAGAAAGTACATTTTTATAGCAGTTCACTTCTAGCTCCCATGTATACTAATCTTCATTGTCAATGCTCCTGAGATCTGTGGTTCTTACATCAGGAACAAACAATTTTATTAACGTGAGAATCTACGAGGAACAGAAACCTCTCCTGGGTGGGGTCCTTTCTGAGACTGGTTCTCTGGCTCCTTTAGGGAAGTCAGTGAGTCCTCAGTGCTGTGCATACTAACCATTGGCCTGGTCATTTAAGCAAGTGCCTGTCATGTTGTTGTTCTGTCACGTCCTGCAGAAGATAAGAGACTGATGCACATTTGCTCTTTGTACAAGTGGAAGGGCAGCCAGAGGAATTGGCTTTCAGTGAAAGGTGGGAACAGAGAAAATGGAGGGTTGACAGTGAGACAGAAGAGAGAGCAAGCAAGTGGGGAGTGAGAGAGAGGACTGTCGATTATTGTCCAGCCTTCACCCACGATAGGTTCCATGAAACCACACAGAAGAAAACAGTCTGGTGAAATAAAGTTACGATAAACAAACACAGAAAACTTTCTTTTTTGAGGACAAAAATAGATTGTACATTCACACTTTAAAGTGACACGCTCAGACATACCTTTTCATATAAAAACACACGCAAACACTTTTGAGAAAGAACTAGCAATCATGCACTTTTTGCCAGGGAGGAAGACTTCTCACTCAGGACAGACTTCTCTGTCTGAGAGAATACTTCTCACCCTGGGGCAAGTTTCCTGTAGCTTAAAAAGTGAACACAATGCTACTTTATTTTTTGTAGTTTGCAGGTGTTAAGCACATTACAATATAAGCAGGAATGCCCTTCATAGATTGAAGCTGTAAGCTCTAATCTCCAAGGTTATTTTTTGCTGAGAAAACTAACATAATAGTTTAATTAATGAATAGTTCATTCTAGCTCTGTATAGTCTCAGTATAAAAAAGGGGGGCCTACTCAGGGGTGAATTATTTATTTGTATTTCTAAGTGTGGTGACTTACTTTCTAGGCTCTTTGCAGACTTAACTGTGGCTCTGTCTCCTAGGAAGGTCAGTTTACCTATAAAAATGTATGATATGCTTGCAGCAAGTATGAATAGTACTCACTCCTGCCACAACGTGAAGGTCAGTGGTATATTTAAAATTACTTTTGAGCAGAGATGGCAGAGTCTGCTCACAGCCAGTCCAAGAATTGATTTTAATTTTTACTATAAGGCCAAATAGACAATCTTACTAATGAGAGGCTTTTTCCACTGTACAATAAAGGAAGAAAAGGAGGCAATGTAGCTAGTGAGCCCCAAATCCTAGCAACAGGAACCAGGAATTTTGTCAAGGTGGCAGTGCACATTTCCCCAACAGAGGGGAGAGCAGGGTGGAAAAGAACAAGGCAGGGAGAGTGACAAAGAGAGAGGAGAGTGGGTTAGTGCAGGAAATGGTAGAGAAGGGGAAGAAAGGGGAGAAGGGAGGGCAGGGAAGTGATCTCCCTAGTCTACTGCCTTGTCCTTCACTGATGTCATTGTTAGTAAACTGCCTGTTTCTACCACTGTCCACGAATCCCAGGTGAATTCCAAGTCTCAGGACACAAGCTCCTGATGATTAAAGCAGGTGCCCACTGAGGTGCCACCCAGTGTGTTAGGAACATGGTCTGGTCTCTGCAGAACCTACACTGGAAGTAGGCACTGCTACTGGAGAAGGAGGTAGGAGTTGGAGGAACCTGCTGTTGTTGTTACTTATGGAAGAAGTTCATGGGGTCCTCAGGTAGGCAGGAGTCTGAGTCAGCTGGGCAACCTGAGTCCTGCCTTTGCCTCCACTGCTTTGGACCTAGGCTCTACTTACCTGTTGGCTGCTTCACTGGATTGCCTAGGAAAAATGACAGAGCAAAGGCACTGTTGTTCTTAGTTGGTTCAAATTCAGAGTGGAAAGTTAAAACATAGCAAGGCCCCATCTTTCAGAACTGAGCCTTCCAACCTGGGCTTGCAGCATCTTGCAGAACAAGGTGGAAGGGAAAGTACCAAACAAAGAGGCTAACCTTAACTCTGGGTCTTTACAAAGCTTTGTAAGGTTGGACAGACCTTGTCTTCACAGGAGAGTTTCTGGATTTTTCTGAATAGATTTTGATAAGTGAAGATCACCCTGCAATACATCATCTTCCTTTATTTTGTTCCTGCTTAAATTGGAATGCTCATATGGAAAATGCTAGAACTCTGAAAAATATGCAGTTTCTTCCTAGGTATTGCAGTAAGTTTAGATGTAAGCAGTAGGCATTTGGTTTGATAGACATCATCCAACTGCACCAAAGACCCCAAACTGGAACATACACCTACAGGCAACAAAATAGAATAGATGTTAACTGAAGAATCAGGGCATTCTAAAGTTTAGTGTATGCTCCTAGGAGTATTATTTTCAAGACTGTGTGAGTGATACACAAATACAAGTGCACTCAGAGCTATCTTATCCACTGGGACTTGGTTAAAGGTAGCAACTTTCTAGGCCGTGTGGGTTCTGGGAACTTACCCCAAATCGTCTTCAAGAGCAGTATGTACTCGTAAACATGAGACATCTATCAAGTCCCAGAAGTTGGTTTTTATGTTTCCAAAATTATTGTTTTAACCTAAAAAGCAGGATTTATAAATAGTATTTATTGAAGAAATGCTTGTTTTATATAGCTTAGGCTAGCCTGTAACATTTGGCATCTTCCTGCCTCATCTTTTCAAGTATGGGATTACAGACCAAGTCTAATACTCTCTGCATCAAAGACTCTTTGAAGTCCAAATTAAAAGAAAGAGACCAGAGCTGTAGGCATAACTCAGTGGGAGTGCTTGATTGCCATGTACTGGGTTCAATGACAGTTCCACAAAATAAACAGATACCACATAGTCTGAAATTCCCAGCTGATATTTACTTGGGAAACCAGTTCACTTCTTTCATTGTCTCCTATCTCACTTCTACCCTCATCACTGAAACCCTATATCTATAGTCTGGAACAGCACCTACCTGTTTCTAAGCCTTCATTGGTGTTGCCTGATTGACATAGTCTTGGGTTTCTGTGCATAGATGTGATGTGTATATATAATATATAATTTTTTTTTACTTTTGAGATACTAAGATAATAATATTACACCATTTCACCCTTCCTTTCATTCCACAGACACTCCAATATACCCTTCATTTCTGTCCTTCAAATTGATGACCTCTTTGTTCATTAATTCTTATTGCATATATATATATATATATATATATATATATATATATATATATAATATGTGAATATAAATTCAAAAATGTGTCCTGCTCAATTTGTGAGATGTTATTTACATGCAGGCTTTTAAGGTTGACCACGGATGGACATCTTATTAGGATGATCCTCCTTGGATACATGTCTTCTACTCACAGCTATAGTCAGTTGTCTCTATTTTCATGTGTAGTTCTGAGGCCTGTATGTTTTTCCCCATCCACATTGGCATGTCTGTTTATGAAATTTTTGTCCTGCTCATATTTAGAAGTCATGTCAGTGACACTTTATGAATGTAGCTTTTTATACTCCTTTCATGTATGTAATTTTTGATGGAAGTGCATCCCTAAGGCACACTGCCACCTGCCTGAGGACATTTTCCTGTATTTGAGGACTGCTTGCAGGTTCCTAAAGTTGACAGCAAGTGGCACAGGTGTACTGTGATTGGGACTTAACATGCTGCATAGGTAAGGGAAACTGGCAAAGACCAGTTAATTCTAAATCTCTAACCTTACATGGGGGAATCTGTTGATTCAAGGAAGAACATGAGTACAAGTGTGTCCAGTCTGATCCAGGAGAGTTAGCATAATACAAAATGTTTCATCCTAACATAGAGGATGAAGTGTGCATACATGGAAGCAAGAATATCAGTATGAACTTATCCAAATTCACAACTTGGTGGAAACATGGATGCAAGCACAAACATCAACAAAAACTGACTGACCGTGACACTGAGAAAAAAACAGATATAAGTATGAACTCTCCAAATGACACTATGAATGGAAGGATATGACACAATACATGGAAGGGTATGACATCTGAATTGGATACAGGAGATGTAGATAATGATATAGACATATCTTACATAAAGAGATAACATAGACACTTAATAGATAATTTGATTCTGCATATAAAATTTTATTTTCGGTTTTTCAGGAGCTTTTTTGTACTGTTTGATATGCAGTATATATATATATATACCCACATATGTGTTTGTATATTTTTATTTTTGTATCAAAAGTAAAAGATCTCACAAATAATTTGTATATAATGTATATATGTACAAATTATATATAATATATACAAATTATATAACATATTATTTCATATAATTACATATAAAATATTATATATAATACACAGGTTATTTGTAACAAGCTAGATGTATATGTAACATATACAAACATATACAAATTTATATGTGTATATATAATTTTTTTACATTTGAAATAATAAAATCACATAGATCCCTTTTTCCTTTCTGCCCCTAAACCCTCCAATAGATCTCCCTTTTCTGTCTTTCAAATTCTTGACCTCTTTGTTCATATATATGACATCAGTGTCTTTCAATAATGATTTCATATGTTGACATCACACAACCCCAATTAGGATGCCTTATCCTTCCAATTATCATGTCATTTCATTCCACTTATGAGTCATATCCTTACTTTGATGCTGTCACAATCCATTTATAATGAGTGTCAGATCCTTCCTATAGGTTTTCATATTCTTATTGTGATGTCATGCATATACATTGTTGATGCCACATCATCCCAATTATGATGTCAGCTTCTTCCAATGGTCATATATTTGCATTGATTATATCATTTCATCACCATTTCATGTCAGTTTGTTTGAGATTGCTGACATATATGTATATTAATGATGTCACATCATAATCTACATTATGATGTCTTATTCTTCCCATTAACATGCCATTTCATTCCAATTGTTCTATCTCAACCTGATATTGATGGTTTCACATCATTTCCATTTTTAATAATATCAATTCCTTTCATTATGCTGTCATTATCCTTTCTGATTGTGTTATCATATACTTGTTGATGTCAGCTCTTCATAATAGTCAGTTTTCTCCCAATTATGAGTGTCATATATTTACATAGATTAATTCAAATAATCCACATTATGCTGTCTTACCCTCTAATTAGCACATCATTTTCTTTCAATTGTGATGTCACATTTTTACAATGATGGTATCACATCATCAAAATTATGATGTCAGTTCCTGCCAATTATTCGGTCATATACCTCCTATTATGACATCATGTATTTTTACTATTTATGTACCATCATCATAGTTATTATATTTGTTTCTGAAAATTATTAATCATATTTATATCTTACATGGATAATGTCACATAATCCATATTATATTGTCATTATTCTCTCCAAATTTCTGGTCATTTCCTTCCTATTGTGATGTCACACACTTATGTTGATGGTGTCACATTGTTAACAAATTATGATATCTCTTCCTTCTGATTTCGTGTGATATCACTCATTTTATAAAGACATGTTTACTCTGTTGTCACATGATCATGATTAAGATTTCAGTTCCCTTTGTTTACGATTTCATATAGATTACATGTGTTATATATCAATCACACTGATTATGATGTCAGATCCTCCTTCCAAATTTGCTGTCATGTCCTTATTATGATGTCATATATTTCAATTGTTGATGTGTGTTTGATTTCATCTCATTAGTATTATGATGTCAGATTCTTGCAATTACGATTTTTCACATTGTTGATATCACAGTCATTATTATGTTGTTAGAGTCTTCCAATTGTGCTGCCAAATATAGAAATTACATTTTCAAAACCTTTGACCTACTCAGAGTCCTGCATACAAGATATGCTGGGGCAATCTTAGCAGAGAACTTGTGGGAGGGTCAAACCCATGACAAGGTCTTACTTGAGGCCACATCAGGTGAGAAAGGCCATGGCTGATACTGCCTGGTATGGCCAGAAACCTGAGGCTGGGTACCCCAGAGGCCTATGCTAGAACCAAATTTGGTTAAAAAAAATAAATGAAAATAATTCCTAATGACATTTTGTTAATCTTCCCAGAGAGAGGCTTCCTCAAGCAGCTGATAGAAACAGATGCAGGAGACCCACAAGCTACATGTATCAGGCATAGAGAGTTCAATAAACTAAAGATCTCAACTGTTTCCATACCTTAACATCTCAGGGAAACACTACAGTGAGGGGAGGGAAGGATTGTGGAATCCAGAGTTATCACAGTTATCACAGAAACCAGAAGAGCACAGCCCAGTAAATCAATGTAAACAGGGATCATATGGGCCTCACTGAGACTGAAGTGTGGAAACCAGAGGCCTCTATGCATCTGCATGAGATCCTCTGCATATATTGGTATGCATTTTAACCTGCTGTTTTCATGGGACTTGTTAAAAATGGGAGTATGGGGTGTCTCTGACTCCTTTGCCTGCCTCTGTGTACTCATAACCTACTATATCTCCATCTATATCCTCACTCCTACCTTGATATTAGGTTTTCCTTAGGCTGAGTTCTGTAGATATCTGTGAAAGAACAACCTCTTATCAGAAGGGAAATTAAGATCATTGCATCTGGGAGACAAAGGGAAGGGCTTTGGGAGAGTAGAAAGAAGAAAAACTTATGTCATGATGATATTGTTTAAGAAAAGAATAAAATAAACATACAAAAGTATTGAGAAGCTGCCAATAGAGACAAACACCTACCTCAATAACCAGGGACTGACTAGTGTAAGAAATGGCTTCACTGTTTACTGAAAGTGTGTTACCACGGTGGAGAACTCACTCTCTTGTGGATGCACACAATACTTCTTAGGTCTGTGGTTTCCACTGACAATTCTTATGCGAGTGGACACTCACAACCAAAATTCTTGGATCAGCTTATCCACAACTGTAACCTGTGCCAGCTGCCATTAGTACTCCTTGAATTCTAGTGCCAGCTTCTGGTCAGCTTTCAGGTCTTAAGCCATGCCTTGTTTTGAAGCCAACATATACTGAAACGAAAGAATTGTAAAGATGTAACATGATGCTGATCTTGAGTCATAAAAAAAACAACAGCAGCAAAAAAACCCACAGCATCTCAGCTGTTTCCATGCCTGTTGGATGCATGACATGGGACCATAAGAATCTCATTAGGGTCATCAGGGAACCATTATGATCTCATTGTCAGCCACAGTTTAATACTTCCTCAGTGCCATAGAGAACACACCCACTCATGACACTTCACTATATACCTATTTACTTTTCCCAAAATCAAAGTCCTGAGTTATAACTGTATTTTACTTCTCCTGACAATAATTTAACTAAACAATTTGTGTGTAAACCCGACAAGTAAGTGACAGCAATTAAACTGCCAATCAACTAGATTCATATTCTTCTTAGACTTTATGTCAGTTATTTTGTGTGTTCCTATCTAGACCAGATGGCATACCAACACCAATCTGTGCCTGACTGTCTTACAAAGCTCCTTCAAAAATTAAAAGGAATACAAGTTCCCTAATCTGTTTTTTTTATAGGAGAAACAAAGCCCACAATGGAAAAAACCCAAAGCAATGGAGGAGAGTATGTATGTGAATATCTCTTCCTGTTCAAATACAGCAAAAACTGACAGACAGACAGGTAACATACATACAACATACACAAACACACATAAACCACACACACATACAAATGAAAGATACAAAAAAATGCCATACATGCTGAAAAATATCCATGCTTTCATAGATTATCTAGCACAGGTACCTGGACAGATATTTATCTGTCGATTCCTGGAAAATTGCCATTTTACTTTGGGGAAATGCTTTTCATATCTAAACAGGAAGCCTTCCAACTCTCTAGTTACTGAGACTGCCGAAGCTGCCTCCTCACTATTGATATCTTTCAGAATGTCCTGATGGAAAAAATATGTTTTCTTGTAGATTACACCAACCCCCTCTTCTGTACAACCAGATTCCTGTATCTATTATATTGCTGAAGAGAGAATCATATGCATTTTGGCATGCACTGACTTCTTCATATGGAGCAGGCTATAATTCAATTGAATGATCAGCTGCTGTTCACAATTGTCAGTCAATTTGCAGCAAATGTTCTCAGAGACAAGACTAGAACATTTATACTGACTATAGAAAATACTTAGCTCTCTGATCCCTGCACTATAACCTGTATTATACTGGTCTCCGGTTGATGGTTGTGATTGCATAGGGAATGTACCATAGATCCTTTTTTTAAAAAGGGAGTGGGCAAATAATAGAAATGCTGTTCTACATCAACTACATAACACCCTTTACCAGGTCTTCTGTACACTTTGAGGCTTGGCTTCCTCTCTTGGGACAGTATACAGCATGCATGCTCACTTGCATTTTCTGAGCATTTTAACACCTGTCCCTTGTCAACGATTGCAATTAGCCAATTGATCGTATATGTTCAGTAACAAGAAACAGACAATTACACTTACTCTGATCATTGAAATATCTACAGTACATCAACATGGTCTCCTCTTCGCTAGTTGAGATTGCATGGGAATTATACCATAGAACCAATCTTTCTGGTTTAAACTTTTGGGAACAAGTATAAAGAGATGCTGAACTGCATCGACAAGAGACACCATAGCTTACTCTCCATGGCCTTCTGAACTTTTAAAGGCTCACATTCCATATATGGGGAAAAACACAGTATGAATTATCCCTGGTAAATTTTTGAGCTTTCTACCCCACAGCCCCACCATGGATTAATATTAGGCTCTATGGTACCCATTCTTCCACTTATAATCAGGGATCAGCTTGACCAAGGTAGAACAAAAAACATGACAAGAAAAATGATAGCTCAAAGAATCTCAACCTGGAACCTGGCATTTCCTCATGAGAAACTTGACCTTAGGTGGATTAATAAATATGAGCCTAAAACTGAGTCAAGCTATTCCAGGAGTCATATTTCCAATATAAGCCACACCAGGCAGAGAAACCTGGAAAAGGAAAGTCTTCATTGGTTTCTAAGCTTATTTCTATGTCTGCATGGGAGGTTTCTTGTTTTGTATATTTACCATGAATAAATCACACAGCTTTCTGCTTTTTGGAGATCCACATCTTTTAGCTGTACAAGATGTATTGTCATGGTAACAATGCTCCCAGCATCCTGTGTGTTAGTAATAGACATGAGGTTTTCTATAACAAACATTGTCTGACAGTAGTTTGTATGAATTATTAACATACAACTCTCCTAAAGAAGAACCTTTAAAAATGCAAAAAGAATAAAGAAAGTGGAAAAGGAAGGAAAGAATAAAATAAAATTAAAAGAAGCAGAAATAAATTGTAAGTAGGAGCGAATAATAAAAGATAAAGATGAGAAGTGGTTAAGGAGGCATGGATAAAGAAGTCTTGATGAATGGATGAATGTAAAAGACAGATGATTGGAAATGTTGCATTATGTAGTTACTGGTGTGTATTCCAACAAACATGTTATGTGTGAAATTAGAGAGCAGAGAAGAAACAGCTTGGGCAGTGATTGGGGCTGTAGTAAATTTGGATTTCTCAGTTTACTGTTAGGAACACAAGAAAGGAGCCCAGACAAGTCCACTTTTTCCAAGCCCCATATGCACTCTTGGGTGACTATTGTTTTGCATCCCTGCTAATCATGGTTACAAAGGGCACCAGGAACTGTGTTTTTTATCTCTGCTAGGACAAGAATTCTAGAGCTATGCATGCCTCATAAGACTTCTTGTTGGTTTTCTTCCATCCTGCACAAGAACTGCCGCAGATCTGCCTTGGTGGCTGGGTTCCCTTGCACACCGCTGGTGCCTGACCCATGGTAACCTGGTTTCCATCCCCTGGCCAGAAGGGCAGAGCTTGAATTTGAGCAGAGGGAAAACACACGGAAACCGAGGAGTGAGTCTCGGTTGTTTTCTCCCAGGTTCTGACTATGCAACCTGAGAATAGGTGACTAGATGCAAAAGGAAGCCTCAGGAGACATATCTGATGGATAATGGTATCCTTTATTGGCAAGCTTCTCCCTGTTTAAATATCTTTCCCCAGAGGAGGCAGGGTCCTTGTACTCTGGGTGAGGATGTCCCATTAGCGTGTGGGCAGGGCATGCACCTGGCCTCATGGTCTTTGCAAAGACAGAGGGAGGTGTCCAATCGGCCACAAGGCGAACAAACTGTTGCCAGGTTACTTCCTTTTTGCTCTTGTGAACAATTTGGGTCCCTCCAGAACTTGCAAAGCATCCTATCAGCCCTCTTAGCAGGGGCAAGGCACCGTTCTGCTGCTTCGACTGCTCTTCAGCCCCAAAGGTCCCACAACTTCACTTGTCACCAGATTCAAAAGACTTTAAATCCCCATGGAAATATGAGACCATTGCCATGTTTTGGAGGAAACTGATCATTCTCCTCTCAAGGTCTGAACAGAAATCAAAAGGAAAGCATTGTGTGCATCACAAAGACAATTCTGATTCAGGGCAGGATTTCACCTAGAATGTCAGGTTCCTTTTAATCTAGATCCACTCAATTGGCCCTCTTTTGAGTCAGATTTCCCAATTTACTGCCCAAGGCAAGACTCCCAGGTGGGAACCCACTCAATATCTTAGGCAATGTTGGCAAGTAATGTTATTCCCATGTTGAGTAAGTGGAATGGTCTTAGGGATGAAGATTGTACAGGATACTCATTTCCAAGGAATATGGGCACTGTCTAGTAAAATGGCTCCATCGTAATGAGGGCTCCAATTTGAAAAGATGAATGGAATTCCATTATTAGCTGGATGAGCCTACAGAAGCCTGAGGAAAAATATCATTGAGACTGGTACCAAAAGGTGGAGACTAGACATCCCAGGCAATCAATATAATCTCATGAGTTGTCACAATCTACTAATATTCTTAATGTTATGCAGATCCTACCCTCTCATGACACATCAGTATATATCCCTTTACTTTATCAACAGGATATAAGTCTCTTTATGAGTTGGGAAATATTTATTTCTGCAACCACACATTTATGTACAAAGGCTATAGGAAAGCACAAAAACAAGATGATACATTATTATGCCATTTGGCATATTGATGGGCTCTCAGACATATTTCAGATACTCTTGTTCTAATAACACCACACTGAGGACTAACATTCTTGTGCTTCTGCCTTACTCAGCCCCTAGCCACTCAGTCACTCAAAGAAAACCAAAGTTTTGACATCTTTTTTTTAAATTTTAACTATCAAGGTGCAATTCAGTGAAGTTGGTGTTTGAGTATTTCTTCTTTTATTTGAGCTTAAAATCATTTTACAAATGTTAAAATGGTTGCAGACCAATACATTTTGTTCATCACCAGAATCTAGCATTACTGTGAAAGTTCATGTCAAAAAGTCAAATGCCAAACAACAATACACTTTATAATCATTGCCCTCCTTTCCCACAACATTCAATCTGCATGTTTTATTTTCATTTTTTTGTTTTTCTTATCTCATAAAATACATCCAGTCTTCTGTCCTCCTTCCCTGTACTCCTCCCAAGTCCCCCTAGCACCCCAATATCCCAGATCTACCCCTTTCTCCCTCTGCTTCTACTCAAAAAAAGAGCTGTATATGAGCATTAACACTCAAACATGGCATAGAATTTATTTGTTTGACTACTTTCCCCAGCACACAAACACAGAAACAAACAGGTATATAAAGACTTGCACACACACACATAATACAGAAAATGATATCCATACTCACAAACTCTCATGCAGCCATAAATTTTGTGCCACAGGTAAACAGGACAGTCTTTTATCTCTGATTTCTTAGAAAATTAGCATTTTCATTAGGGGAATTCCTTTATAATCCAATAGGCCACCAAACTCCACATGCCAGAGAACTGAAACTGCAGAGGCTATCTGTTGGGAGCCGAGTTGAAACGCCATTATAAGATGGTGCCGGTTTCCTGTTTCCGGGTTCTTCTTGATCGGTTCTGGAGTAAACAAGTAACAGCGCAGGCGCAAGTTGAGTAATCCTTGCCACCTCCCTCTATGCTAATGAGGTTCCGGACATGCATCCAATCGTTGATGGTCACGTTGCCTTTTGCCCTATATAAGCAGGGTGCCTCACACATTCAGGGTCTTTCGCTCTCAACACTTAATTGAACCTCTGTCCTCAATAAAGCGTGAACCAGAAGAATCCTGTGTGTGGCGTCTTCCTTGCAGGCGAGGCGGGCGTCCACATTTGGTGCCGAAACCCGGGAACCTGACCATCAGCTGAGCACCGGCGGAGACCCCTATTTTCAGGAGGATTCAGAACTGGAGCGCGGGACAAAAGTGGATCCAGACTCTTTCTGAGAGGTATGCTGTTTTGTGAGATTGACCCTGCACTAGGCGCGGTCATTTTGGCTTGTATGGTTATTGTTGTTCTTACTTGTTGCCCTTGTCTAAATTGTTATCACGCAGGAACCACCGGGTCTCTTACAATCCCTTCTTGGGGTAAGCTAGCAGGAGATTTGCAAAGGGAAAAGGAAAAGCGAGGTCTCCGCGCCGGCACATGGCCACTATGGCGTATGGTTAAAGCTTGCTTAGAAGATAAGCGATGTTAAGAAAGGGTAAAAGAAGGACAGCGTACATTGGCAGAACATCAAGATAGCATGTCAGAAACAGAAAAGAGGGAGAGGCCTAAAAAAGAGATAAAAAGGGTAGAAAAAGAGAAAAAAGAAAAAAAGAAAGAACAAATGAATAGTCGAAAAAGGTTATACCCAGTACTAGCAGAATTTGAAAATTTAAAAATAACCAGTGATGAAACTAGTAGTTCCTCTTCTGACTCAGAAACTTCGGGGTCAGAAGAGAAACTGGATACAGAGGAACAAACAGAACTAGAAGAGGAAGCTGCGCGCTATGAGGAAGAACGTTACCGTCCTGAGCCATATGCTCCGGCGGCTCCCTCTGCGCCCCCTCTTCCTAACCTGCCTAAGGCTAAGAAAAAACAGAGAAATAAAACTTCAAAAACTTCAATAGGAAAAACTTCCTTTTTAACAGACAAGGGTAGGGGAAAGATTTTTCAAGCTTTTCCAGTATTTGAAGAAAATAGACATCACCCATTCTTCATACAACACATACGGGCTCACTCTCTGTTACCAGGACCTATGGTTAAGGCTAATTCTATTGCAGATATGGCTACAAAACAGATACTGTGGGTATGTAGTACATCTGATGCAGCCACTGAATTTCATAAACTATATCATGTCCCAACACAAACTTTAAGATTAAAATTTAAGATCTCTCGTGCTGAAGCTAGAGACATTGTCTTACAATGTCCAAATTGTGCTGAGTTTAGGACCACACCATCTTTTGGTGTAAATCCACGTGGTCTTAGACCCCTTCATGTCTGGCAAATGGATGTGACTCATGTTAATTCTCTTGAAAACTTAAATATGTACATGTTTCTGTGGATACATGTTCAGGCATAATTCATGCCACTCCCTTAGCTGGAGAAAAGGTCGCTCATGTAATCACTCATTGTCTTGAAGCTTGGGCAGCCTGGGGTAAACCCAGACTCTTAAAAACGGACAATGGTCCTGCTTATACCTCTAAATCCTTTCAACAATTTTGTCAACGCCTCGGCGTTACACACCACACTGGGCTGCCTTATAATCCACAAGCACAAGGAATTGTGGAACGTGCTAATGGCACTCTCAAGGTTTATCTACAAAAACAAAAAGGGGAATAGGCGGCCCCAGTATGGGACCTAAAAGTACCATTTCCCTTATATTATTTACCTTAAATTTTTTGAATTTGGATGCTGCTGGAAGATCTGCAGCAGATAGACATGCTATGTCTACACAACCTCCACTAGAAAATGTCAAGTGGAAAGATGTATTGTCTAATCAATGGAAGGGCCGGATCAAGTTTTAATAAGATCCAGGGGAGCTGTTTGTGTTTTTCCTCAGCGCCAAGAAAACCCCATTTGGGTGCCTGCTCGTCTGACGAGAACAGTGAAACAGCCCTTAGAAGATCAAAAACAGGATGAGGATCTTGAAAACGCTACTGGCTCTACAGATGATCCTGATAAAGTGGCCCCCGATACGCACAGAACAACAATGGGGAATACTAACAACACTCCCCATACCAATGCCAGTGTTGCATGATGCTCAAGTTTTCCCACGCTTCTTTGCTATGAACTCTAGTCTTGATCTTGCCTATTTGCTTTATGACTCTCAAAATAGTGGTATAGGGGAAAATCGTACACTCCCCCTAAATGGAACACTCTGTTTTACTTTGGTTGATGAAACTGGTTGCATACAACTTTCCAACTCTGGTGCAGTTTGGGTAAATGAAGATGATTGGATAGGAGGCGATAGCGATGAGGATTATGCTAATGGCACATATATTTTGTGATGATTGCTTCTGTATTTGTATGCTTTTGGTGCCTTTGTAAAATGTATAGACAGAGACAGCGATGATTATTCAAGCATTTGCTGCCCTTGATGTGGGACATTCCCCTGCAGCCTGGTTAGCAATGCTTAAACAATAGGCTATCATTAGGTCGATGATTGGTATGTAATATCCAACCCTCCTTTTGATTGTTGAGCTGTATGTTGTCGGAACCAATGTGACAGAAGTTCATCTCCACCACATGTTTCCCTTCTAGACAATTTAGGGCATGTGGCCTTTGTACCTTGAGGACTTGCTTCCATTGCACCAAGAATAGGCACAACCCTTATTCGACCCAAGGTTAGCATTAGCACATCTCAGAGGTTTCTCCTCATTGCACGAGATAAGGTAAGCCTGGGTATTTAGGACATGCTTAACTTCCTTGATCCTCACCTCTGTAGATGGAGGGGGTTGATCGGTGACTTAGCATGTTCCTTTGTCCTCAATTTAATATAAAAGGGGGAGATGTTGGGAGCCGAGTTGAAACGCCATTATAAGATGGCGCCGGTTTCCTGTTTCCGGGTTCTTCTTGATCGGTTCTGGAGTAAACAAGTAACAGCGCAGGCGCAAGTTGAGTAATCCTTGCCGCCTCCCTCTATGCTAATGAGGTTCTGGACATGCATCCAATCGTTGATGGTCACGTTGCCTTTTGCCCTATATAAGCAGGGTGCCTCACACATTCAGGGTCTTTCGCTCTCAACACTTAATTGAACTGCTGTCCTCAATAAAGCGTGAACCAGAAGAATCCTGTGTGTGGCGTCTTCCTTGCAGGCGAGGCGGGCGTCCACAGCTATCTACTCACTGTTGAGATCTTTTGTGATGTCCAGAGACAAAGACAAGAGTTTCGATTCCTTGGCGATACCCTGTCCTAACTGAACCAACCACAATCCAGGAAGCCTCTGTGTTGCTGATAACTGAGCTACCTGCATGTCAACCTGCTCAGAGCTTTTACAAAAAGCAGGCTATGGAATTAAGTTTGTGATCAGCTGCTGTCCACATGTTTGGCATTCAAAGGTCTTCTCTGCTTAGACACATGAGGAGCCAAGCAAGCATACATGAGCAGATTCTTATTGTCTCTGATACCTGCACAAACCTGAGCACTTGTTGATACTTGTGACTGCATGGGTCAGTCCACCACAGACCAATCATTATTATTTGTACTAAAATGGAAGGGGAAAAAGTAGATTTTCTGTTGTACATCTATTACATACGTGGCACACTCTACCATGTATTCTGCACGTTTGGAGCTTAGATTCCTCTCTATGGAAAGAACATGGTACACATGTCCCCTAGCCACTTCATGGGCTCTCTGAATTACAGCCCGTATCATGGAATACAATTTGGCCTTAGGCTACGTCTTCTACCTCTGATCAGAAATCACCTTGAGAAGGAGAGTTGCATTAACAATGAAAACAAGGGCTGGATAATTTTTGCAATATTCACTGCAACTATCCTCCTGGGAATCCTGTATATGGTTGTCATGGTAAAGGATGTAAAGATGAATGAATGTCTTTAAGAATATTGCGTTGGATTCTCCACATGGGCACCTATCTGGCCAATCAAGAAAGAGATGAAAGATACTGTATGCCTACTGATTTGAATCATTCAGAATGGAGTTACCTATGAAACTTTGTTTCCCCAAACCATTGAATCAAGTAGGGCAGTTTACAACTCATACTTTTAAGAAATACAGAGGAAAAGGAACTAGCTAATACCATTGTGCAGGAGCAATCAGACTAAGTCAGAAGGTAGAGTATGCCACAGGACAATTTCCCTGATTTCTTTTTAACGGCATTAAAGGAAGGAGAGAAATACTGATGTGAAGATATTTGAGGGACCAAGGCAAGATGGAATTAGCATGGATTCCAGTAATATAGAGATAAATGTAGAAATTAGGAATTCAAAATTATCTTCAGCCAGAGAGTGAGTATGAGACCATCCAGGGTTTCATTAGATTCAGGAGAGGTAGCATATGACTGAGACTGAGAAACTGAGATTTAAGAGAACTAATGACATATAGCCAGGTGTGGTAGCCAATGTATTTAATCAAAACACCCAGGAGGTAGAGGGAAATGGATTTGTGAGATTATGAGGGCAGTCTATTCTACATAGGCAAGTTCAGGCCATTCTGTGCTACATAGAGAGATGCTATCTCAAATAAAAGGGTAATGTACACAACTTTTCAGATCCTGTTCAAATAACTCAACCACTTTTCTAAAGAATTCTTAACACTATCACAGAATTTGAATATAACCTGAGTAGTAGATGATTGTTAAAGAAGATTGTTCCTTTTACTAGGTGTGCTAATAGTATTGTATGTATAAAAGAAGGCATTGTTTTAGTTGGAAATGGTGCTGAGAATTTTAGATGCTAAATGTCATAATGCCTAATATTTTAATTTAAAAATTGTCTCAGTCTAAAATGAGAGATAGGCAGTATATGCCAGGAATCACATTTCTAAGTCTCAGACTGTCCTTTCTTCCACAAAACAGCCTAGTGCAGAGAAGCAAGTGCATATACTGAAATAAGTGGAGGTGAAATACTCATACAATGAAGAAAGAAAATGAAGAACTTCTGAGAGACAGTATGCATTATAAAGGACTGAAAGGACACCTTCCAAAATGGCATTTTCAGTCAACAGCTTGAAGATGAAAATGCTTTGAGATATGCAGAGAACACAGCAAGTTTTGACCGACGAACCCAAATAACCTCAGTCCAATCTTGTGTGGGGGGGGGTTGCTAATATGGGTATACATGTTTGTGTGTGCATATATGTACACAGGAGCTAGGATTTGGTCCTCTGGAAGATTACATAGTGCTCTCAACTGCTGAGCCATCTCTATAGCCTGAGAATATTTAGCTCATGCAAATGTTTATGCCCTTAATAGTACATAGCTTCTGTACTCTGGAATACAGTGTATGGAAACCATTTTAACAAAGAAATAAAAGTATCTATGATTTTCATATCAAATTATTACATGTGATATCTAAATGCTTGCTTCTGAAAGGATTGAAAACAACTTCTTCACTCGATAATCTTGTCTGATGTAGTAATTTGTTACAGAGACCCTTTCATTATACAGAATATAAAGGTGCATATTAGCACAATGACCAACTCTCTGTTACCCATGTAGTCATTAATGAAGTTTAATTGTAATTCAAAGGTATGGCCAACATTATTCAATTGATGAAAATATTTTTTATCTGTATCTCACAACCTGCCTTCTTCTATTGCCTTGAATTTTTACTGCAATATGAGGTACTTAATAGACCTGTGTTTCATTTAGAGCATGCTTCGTACCATGGAAAGATCTAGTCAGCTTAAGAAAACCTCCCTCCTCCCCCTGTTACACCCCAATTCTCTGACTTGGAACATTTGGCTAGCTTTAAAATATTATTTCCAGCTTAGAACAAACTAGATAACAAAAAATCACAATCAACCACATAAGATAAATGACATTTGGCCTAATGTTCATCTGGCTGCAGATGTAAAGGCATGCTATAGTTTTTTTACCCAGTAAACTATGTGCATCCAGATTCAGAAGCTAGGCCAAGAATGGTGACTTGTTTCTTTAAGAATACTTTCTGTTTTTCTAGAAGACCCAAGTTCAGTACCCGGCACCAAAAATGTTTGGCTCTCAATTGCTTGTAACTCCAGCTACAAGTATTCTGAAGCTCTCTACTGGTCTCTTTGGTCTCATAAATATGGCATATGCTCACTCAGATTCATACACAAAAACAAAAATTCAATTCATAAAAAAGAGAAAAATCCACAAATTTGGGCTGCTCATGTAGTTCAATGCAGACCTAGCATTCACAAAAACTCTGGGTTTGATCTCCAGCACTACACAGACTAGGTATGGTGGCACATACAATTAACCATAGCACTTGAAAGGCAGAGGAAGGAGGTCAGGAGTTTAAGGCCAGCTTGAGCAAAATAAGGTCAACCTTGAATACATAATGCCTTGTTACAAAGCTAAATCAATGAATAAATAAATACATAAGCTTCTTGTACTTTTATAGGAATCTCTTTCTTTATATTTGTGAATTTTTTTTCAATAATTTTGTTGAATCTTTTATCTCTACAAATTTTGTACAAGAAGCTTATAGAACATGAATTAGACTGGACCAGAAAAGCAAGTCCTGTTTCCACAGAAAAATGAAACCACTGAAGATACAGAACAAACAAAGAATGCTAAAAACTGCAAGAGAAAAACAACAAATCACATACAAAAACAAACTTATTAGAATTACACCTAACTTCTTAATGGATACCTTAATGCCTAACCCTAAAGAGAAAAACTACAGAGTCTAAGGGAATACAGGTGCCAGCCCAGACTAATAATCCCAGCTAAACTGTCAATTATCATAGTCAGAGAAACCAAAATGTTTCATGATAAATCCAAATTCAAACAAGACCTCGTTACAAATCCTGCCCTACAGAAGGTACTAGAATGAAAACTCCAATCCAAGGAGACTAACTACAATCAAGAAATAAATAATCTCACATTATCATACTCAACAGAAGGGACACACACACACACACACACACACACACACACACACACACACATACTCCCACACTACAAAAATAACTACAAAATAACAGGAACTAACAATCATTGGTCATTGATATCCCTCAAGATTAATGGTCCCCATTTCCCAACAAAAAGTAACAGACTGACAGAATGGATTTGAAAACAGAATCCGATTCCTGCTGTATACAAGAATCATACCCTGACCTCAAAGATAAACATTACCTCAGAGGAAAGCATTGGGAATAGTTTCACCAAGAGAATGGAACGAAAAAACAAGTTGATGTTGCCATTTTAATGTCCATCAAAGTAGACTCCAAACCAAAATTAATCAGAAGAGATAGGGAAGGACATTTCATACCCATTAAGCAAAAAATCCACTAAGATGACATTGCAATTCTTCACACTTCCATCCCTAACATGAGGGCTCCAAAATTTGTAAACGATCAATGCAAAATTTAAATAAACACATTGACCTTCACACTCTAATACTAGGAGATTTCAATACCCCACTCTCACCAACTGTCAGGCCATCCATACAAAAAATATCTGAGAAATACTGGCATTAACAAATGTTATAAAATAAGTGTACCTAACAGACATTTACAGAGCATTTTACCCACACAAAAAGAAAACATCTTTTTCTCACCGTCTCACAAAACCTTCTCCATAACTGATCACATTGCCAAAATGCAAATATAAATAAATACAGGAAAACTAAAATAACCCCCTGCATCCTATCAGATCATGAAGGATTAATGCTCAACTTCAACAACAGCAACAGCAGAAGGCCAACAATTTCATGGAAACTCTACAACTCTACTAAATGACAACTGGGTCAAGACAGAAATAAAGGAAGAAATTAAAAACTTTCTTTAATTCAATGAAAATGATTCTAAAAATATCCAAACTTATGTTACATGAAAAAACTATGCTATGAGGAAAATTAGTAGCACAAAGTGCCTACCAGAAAAGAGTGGAGAATTCATATACTAGCAAATTAAGAGCAGATCTGAAAGCCCTAGAACAAAAAGAAGCAAGCATACACAGAAGAAGCAGACAACAAGAATTAATCAAACTGAGGGCTGAAATCAATAAAATAGAAACAAAGAGAACAATTCATAGAATCAATGAAAGAAAGAGCTGGTTGCTTGAGAAAATCAGCAAGATAGACAAACCCCTAGCCAAAATAATTTAAAGACAGACAGAGGATATCCAAATCACCAAACCAGAAAGAAAAAGGACGATATAAACAACTTAAACAGAACTATAACTCTCAAGGAAGTGAAGAAGCCAGTAAAGGACTTGCAATCAATAAAAAGCCAGGCCAGATGATTTCAGGTAAGAATTATATCAGACATTCAGAGAAGAAGGAACACCAAAATTTCTCAAGTTATTCTTAAAAACGGATGTAGAATGAACTTTTCGAAGATCATTCTATGAGGCCAGTCATGCGAATACCTAAACAACACAAAGATTCAAAAAGAAACAGAATTATATGTCACTTTCACTCATGAACATATATGCAAATGAACTCAATAAAATACTCACAAAGCACATCCAAGAACACATAAAAAAGATTATTCACCATTATTGAATAGCCTTGATAACAGAGAAGGGATGGTTCAATATAAGAAAATAAGTCAATGTAATCCATGACATAAACAATAGAAAAATAGAAAAAAATAGAAAATAGAAAGAAAACCACATGATCATCTCATTACAATGTGAGAAAGCTTTTGATAATATCAAACAACCCTTCAAAATAAGCCTCATGGAGAGATTGAGGATAAAAAGGCTATACCGAAACATAATAAAGGTAAGTAACAGCAATCCTACTGACAACATCAAATTAAATAGAGGAAAACTCAAAGCAATTACACTAAAATCAGAAGCAAGACGAGGCTGTTCCCTACATTTATAAATATTGAATACAGTACTTAAAGTACTAGCAAGAACAATGAGACAAGAGAAGGAGATAATGGGAATATGAATTCACAAGTTAACAGTCAAAATATCCTTATTTGCAGATGAGGTATTATATATAAATGACCTCAAAAACTGGATCACGGAACTCCTATAGCTGGTAAACAACTTCAGTGAAATGGTCTGCTACAAGATAAACTAAAAAAATTTTGAGCCCTCCTAAATACAAATGACAAATAGAGACAGAAAGAAATAAGAGAAACAATACTCTTCACAATAGATACAAATAACATAAGGTATCTTGGGCAACTCTAACTAAGCAAGAAAGACTAGAATGACAAAATCTTTATGTCCTCGAAGAGGGAATTTGAAGAACTCAAAAGATTAAAAGATGTCCCATGCACCTTGGTTGGTAAGATTAACATAGTAAAAATGGCCACCGTACTAAATGTAATCTAAAGACTCAATGCAATCCCTATCAAAATCCCAATATACTGCTTTAAAGATATTAAAAGGGCAATACACAACTTCATATGGAAAAACAGAAAACTTTGGATAGCTAAAATAATCCTGAAAAATAAAAGAACTTCTACAGATATCAAGATCACAGATATTATTCTGTACTACAGAGCCATAGTAATAATAACTGCATGGTATTGGCACAAAAACAGACATGATGACCAATGGAATGGGATAAAGGATACAGGTATATAATCACACACCTATGGATAACTGATCATTTTTAAAGAAGCCAGAAAAATACAATGACAAAAAGAAAGCAGCTTTAACAAATGGTGCTGGTCTAATTAGATGTCTGAGGTAGAAAAATGCAAATAGATCCATATCTATTACTGAGTAAAAACCTCAAGTCCAAATGGATCTAAGATCTCAATATAAAACCAGATATACTGTATCTGATTGAAGAGATAGTAGGGAATAGCCTTGAGAGCAGTGGCACAGGAGTCAACTTTTTTAACAGATCACTGAAAGGTCAGGAACAAAGATCAAAGATTAATAAGAGGACTCATGTAACTGAAAAGCTTCTGTAAGGAAAATGACATTGTCAATAGGGCAAAACAGAAGCCTACAGAATGGGAAGATATTGACCAACTACACTTCCAATAGAGAGTTAACGTACAAAATAAATAAAATATGCAAGAATCTACATGTCAACAAAACAAATACCCCAATTAAAAAATGGGGTGCATATCTAAACAAAGAATTAACAAAAGAGGAAACTCAAATGGCTGAGAAACACTTAAAGAAATGTTCAACATCCTTATGTATCTGGGATGGCTCTCTAGGGGCAATCAGCTACTGAGTATATCAGACAGTTTGTGTGGGTGTGGCTTGTAGGTGGTTGAAGGGGTTCAAGGTGGAGGTTAGAATAGGGAAAGTGTTAGGGATGCTTGTTAGGCTCAGTACTTGTGAAGCATAGACCATGGGGTCTTCAATGACACTGCAATGAGACACTTTCTTCCATTCTGGGTGCTAGGAGGTTTAGAAAATACTTCCTCATTCCAAAGGAATGCTCCAGAAACACATGACAATCTGTAGCACAGAAGAGAGGACTCAGAAATGAAATATAGATTTTTGAGCCAGGGACTGGAATCTGTCCGTTTTTGACCAAGCAAGGACATTCTGACTTGGACCTGTCCAGAAATCCTACTGCAGTCTACTCTACACCACACACCAAGGTGATCACTACAGCTGCCACGACAGACCTGGGTGTCATGACACTAGGTGATCATGGCCACAACCAAGCATCTAGGTAAAGGATTCCTGACAAGAAGGCTGTCTTAAGATAACATCTGACACATTCACTTTCAAGGGATGTGTGTTCCTTCCAGCTATGATGTCATACATTGACATTGATGGTGTCACATCTACTTATTTATGATATCGGTTTATTTTAATTAGGATATCATATTTTACATTGATATTTTTACTTCATATCAACTATGACATCTGTTCCTGGCAATTATAGCATCACATCCCTGTAATAGGCCAACCAAAACTGATATCACATCCTCCTTTTGATGATCTCATATATTTACACATTACATTGTGGTTGTTACATCATCATAATAATGATGTAATTTTCTTCCCACTTTGATACCATATTGATATTTTGATGTCACATCATGCAAATTATGATTTTATGCTCTTCCAAGTACATTGTCATGTCATTCCTATTATGATGTCATATACTCATATTATTGGTTTCACATCCACCAGGTTTTGGTGTTATTTTTTTCCACTTATGAAGTCATAAATTTCTATTGATGGTTCCACATAATCCCAATTATGGTGTCACATGCTTCCTATTGTGACATGTCACATGCTTCCTATGCTCCCTATCAATTGTGTGGTCACAAATAATGTTGAAGTTTTCACATCTTCACGATTATGATGTCCTTACAAATATCCTGTCATATACTTCTTGTTATGATGTCATATATTTACATTGTTGATATCATATCAAAACAATTATGATGTCAGTTTTTTTTCAATTTTGCTGTCCTATATGTACATTGATGATATCACATTATCTCAACTATGCTGTAATGTCCTTCCAATATTCAAGTAACCTGTCATAATATGATGTCACTTATTTACCTCGATGTCACATCATCATGATTACGTGGTTGTTTTCTGTAAATTATGATATCATTTATTTACACTATGTTTGCCACATAATCCTGATTATAATGTCAAATCCGTCCAATAAGCACATCTTTTCCTCTCAGTTTTGTCAGATATTTAGGTTGATGGTATTACATCGCCACAATTATGATGCTAGTTATTTCAAATTATGCTGTTACATACTTCATGTTATTATGTCATACATTTTCTTCCCTTTACTATGGCCTATATTTTCAATGATAGGAGTTTATCACATCACCCCATGTATGTAACATTCTGTTCATTATGTTATTATATATTTTCACTGTTGATGTCACATTATCACAATTATGATGCTAGTTTCTTCACATTATATTACATACTGACATAGATGATGTCACATAACCCAAATTATGTTGCATATCTTTCTAAATATCACATCATTTCCTTTCAATTGTGATATAACACACTTACCTTAATTATGTCACATCCTCCCAATTATGAAATCAGTTCCTTCCAATTATGCTGCCATACCGTACTTTCATTATTTCATATGTTTACATTGATGATATCATTGGAATTAAGATGTTGGTTTCTTTCAATTATGGTGTCATATATTGACAGTGATGATGGTACATAATCCATATTTTTCTGCCAATTGTCACATCATTTTCCTTCCATTGGTGGTTAAACATCCTTAGGAATGATGGTGTCACAGCTCAATGATGGCAGTTCTTTCCATTTATGCTGTCATATATTTTATTATGATGTCATATATTTACATTGTTGACATCACATCTTCTTAATTATGGTAACAGTTTATTCCAATTATGTTGTCATATATTGATATTGAAGATATCACATCATGCCAATTTGATGTAAATTCCTTCCAAATTTAATGTCACATCCTTATTGGGATGTCATATATTTACATTGTTGACGTAAACTTATCACAGTTATGATGTCAGTTTCTTCCAATTACGGTGTCATATAGTTACACTGCCAATGATACATAATTCCAATTATCATTTCATATCCTCCAATTGTCACATCATTTCCTCACAATTGAGATGTACATACTTGCATTGATATTGTCACAATATTATGTTGTCAGTTCCTTCATTTTATGCTGTCATTTCTCATTATACCATATATTTATATTGTTTGCATAACATCATATGGACTGTGATGTCCTTTATCTAATAAGGTGTCCTATATTTACATGGTTGATGTCATATCACGATTAGGATGGCAGTTTCATCCAATTATGGTGACATATATACATGATTATACTATTATAATCCATACTAAGATGCTTTATCCTTACAATGTCACATCATTTCCTTCCAATTGTGATGTCACCATGTCATATTGATAGTGTAACGTCATTCAAATTATCATGTAACTTCCCAATTTAGCTGTTAAATCATTCATATTATGATATCATACATATACATTGTTGATATTTGTCACTACAATTATATTGTTTCCTTATAATTTTGTCATACAGCTTATATTACAATGACATATTTACATGGCTGTAGTCACATCATGATGTGACTTTTATGATGTCAATATCTTTCAATTATACTGTCATATATTTACAGCATTCATGTCAAAATTGTTGTCAGTTTCTATCAATTGTGATATCTTTTAATGTCATTGACAATGTAACCTAATCCGCATTATGATGTCCTATCCTAGAATTATGTCATATTCTTCAAATTGTGATGTCTCAGATCAACTTTGATAATGTCATGTCATCAGAATTATGATGAAAGTTCCCTCATTCTTATTATGATGTCATAAATTTACATTGTTGATGTCATATGCTGATTATGCTTTCACATTCTTCATCATCTGGTCTTATATTCATACTGTTGAAGTAATATCGTGCTTATGATGTTCTCTTCTCCCAATTATGCTTTCACTCTCCTATTTTGGTGTCATCTATTTATATCACTGATGTCACATCAGCATAATTATGATGTCAGTCCTTCCTAATATGCCATGCCTTAATTTTTGATGACATATAGTTATGTAGTTGATGTCAAATCATTATGATTGTGATGACAGTTTCCTCAAATTATGAGGTCATATATTGACATTGATAATTCCACATATTTCCAATTATGTCAGTACCTTCAAAATTCAATGACATTTTTATGTTCAGACATATATAGATTTTTTATTCCATATTTTTGTCACTTTCTTCTAATTATTATGTCATATTGATGGTGGAATATAATATCAATTATGGTATAAGTTCCTTGTAAATATCCTGTGATACACTTTTTATTATTATTTTATATTTAACTTATTGATATTACAAATTTGCAATTATGTCAATTCCTTTCATTTATGATGAGATATATTTACTTTGATGATGTTACATAATCCACATTATGATGCTATATCCCTCCAATTATCAGGTGACTTGTTTACAATTTTGATGTCACATTCTTACATTGATATGGTGGTATAACATCCCAATTAAGCTGTCAGTTCCTTCCAAATATGTCATATCATTTTCATTATATTGTCATATATTTATTTTATTTATTGCATGTCATATTATGATGGTGTCACTTAATACTAATTTTGTTGGCATGTCTCTCCAATTATCACATTATTTCTTTCTATGATATCACATACATAATTTACTAGTGTCATATTATCTCGATTGTTCTCTCACATCCTTACATTAATTGTGGCACATCATCTCAATTATGTCTGCTTCTTTGAATTATAATGTGTATGTATACTGATGATATCAAGTCACCTTAATTATGATGTCAATACCTTACAAATATAGCATGTCCTTCTTGTGATGTCATATATTTACATTGATGCCATGTAATTCGCATATGATGTGAAATCCTTCTTATGATCATGTACTTTTCTTGCAATTGTGATGTTACATACTTATATTGATGCTGTTATGCCATCTCAATTATGATGTCAGTTTCATCCAATTATTTTGTCATGTGCTTATAATATCATATGTTTACATTATGAACATATCATCAGATGTTAGTTTCTTCAAATTGTGATGTCATTTATTGACACTGATAATCTCCCATAAACCTGATTTCGATGTCAGTTATTTTCAAAATGATGTCATATATATACATTGTTTATATCACAGTATCATTTATGATGTCAGTTTCTTCTGATTATGATGAAAATTGCCGATGGTACATAATTCAAATTAAGTCACATCCTTCCAATTTAAATATTTCCTTACAATTATGATGTCACCTCTTCAGGTTTATGGTTACACATCACCCCTACTATGATGTCAGTTCCTTCTATTCATGCTGTGATAACCTTCTTCCTAGGATATCATTTATTTACACTCTTGATGTCACATCATCGCAATTATGATGTCATTTCTTCTAATTATGATGGCATATACTTACATTAATGATGATGTCACATAATACACATTATGATGTCATATACTTCCAATCATCAGGTGATTTCATTCCAATTATGATGACAAATCCTGACACTGATTGTATCACAGCAACACACTCATGATGTCAGTTCATTCAATTATGCTGTTGTATCCTTCTGTAGTGATGCCAAGTGTAGTGAGGGCTCTGTTTCACAAAGTTCCAGTGCTAGGATGACCTTGATTGACCCTTCCCTGCCCTTGACAGAAATTCACTAAAACCTTTCACTTATATTCTTTACTGTCAAAGGCCACTCACCAAAAGATAGAATTGGAATGATGTAACAAATGCTGGTGTTAATAAAAATGAAACTAATGGCAGTACCTTGGGAAATACAAATATGCAGAAATTTGAGTCTTCCATAGAGTCTAGGACTGAGACATATATTTAGATTATAAATAAATGAAATTAGTAAGCATAAGACAGGAGGTGGAAGAAGAATTATTAAAGAAGAAACAAACTAGAGAAATTCTGGAAGCTGATGATCTGTAGCTGGATTATCAGGTTTTCATGTCCAGCTTCAGAAATAAAGAATTAATATGGGCAGGCAGAGAGATCATGTACTTAGTAATAAGCTTGGTATGTTCCTGAAAATAACGTAAACAGTTCAAGGAGTCCTAATGTCCTTTTAACCTTCATAAGACTGCAATAAAGATAGGGATTGTATTGAAACAAGAGTTCATGACAGAGTCACAGAAAAGGACATTTTAGCTCAATGAATTGCCTGTCCTCCTGAGCAAACATGTCAAATCAGGACTTTCAGGACTTTTTTGATAGCATGGAAAGAGAAACAGCAGACTGCTTTTGCTTTTTAAGAATCAAAGGAAAAGATGGTGGTCTTATGTTAAATAGAACAGAGAAAGGAAAGAAGAATTTAACAAGGGTCACAAGTGACTGTTGTTAAAAAGATATGTTTGATATAACAGGCATTATAATCCTTTAACTCTATATTCAACTTAAACAGAGTCAAACTCAAATAGCATCATCCTCTCTACCATTTCTTTAACCAAAAGGCTTTATGACACCAATTTTAAGGAGAAAGATGTTGAGTTAAAGAAAACTGCTTTCATCTTAATGTTAGCTTTTAGTTTTGATAAAATTTGGTATTTGCCTGCTTTGTTGATTTTAATATGCTTATATAATCAAGGAAGACTTTACAAAAATGACTGACATCTGTGTAAACAGCAGCTTATCAGTCAACTGAATTACATGGCCTGCTCCTGGTGAGAATTCATAGCAGGTCAAAATGCATACAATTCAGTGTTCAGCAGTAAAATAGGTCCTGGATTCTGGTTGTACAAAAGAGGGTGGTGGTGAGCAGAATTTCTAGAAGGAACTAAGAGTGTTGTCTTTTCCTCTGGTCATTCCCAAAGATATCAAAAGTGAGGAAGCAGCTTTTGCAGTTTATTCCTTAGATTGTCAAAGACTTTGTGATTGCATTTGAAAAGCTTTTCCCAGGTAAAATGGCAATTTTTCAGGAATCCACAAATAAGTATTTGTTCTTGGTACCTCTGCTAGTGAATCAAAAGAAGCATGGATATTTGTCAGCATGTATGCCATCTTAGGTATCTCGTGTGTGTGTGTGTGTGTGTATCTCAGTGTTGGTGTGTTTGTTCAGGAAGAGATATTTGTAAACCTATATCCTCAACTGCTTTGCATCTTTCCAGTGGGTTTTGGTTCTGCTATTCAAAAGAGCATGTGAAAGATAACATGTGTCCTTTTGAGTGGGAAGTATCTGAAGGCAGAACAGAGATTCGTGTTCATCTCCAGTCTAGTGATATGAAAGCAGGAATATCTGAAATATGTCTAAGAATCTGTCAATCTACTAGACTGGCAATGTAATACCTTCATTCACTTGTGTTATTTACAGAGTCCATTTTTACCTAAATTGTTGGGAAGAGAAGTAAAAAGGAGTTAGAACTCAAAGATTGACTTGTGATTTTGGAAAAAGTAAATAAGTTTATAGTGAAATGTCATGAGCGTATGGGAACTGTGTGACACTAGAAAGTTTATTAACTTGTTACTGTGTATGAGATCACAATGGTTTCCTCATTTCACCAATGAGATTCTCATTATCCCCTGTAATACAGCCAGCAGGAATGTAGAAGTTTAGATGCTGCTGCTCTTGGTTTTGTTTTTGTTTTGTTTTACTCAATATCAGTATCTGCTACGACCTATCATTTCAGCATATATTGGTTTAAATAAAGCCATTGCTCAAGTCTTGAAAGCTTGATTTCACATCTGACATTAGAAGTAAAGGTAGTAATGCCAGCTGGCATAGGTTACAGTTGTGTATAAGTTGATCAAATAATTTTGGTTGAGAAATTCTTGTTTCCTATGAATTGTCACTATGGATTGGAAACCTTGGTCTTCAGAAGTGTCCACAATGGGTAAGTTCTCCACTGTGTATGTCTTCACCAGATTTTGAACTCATGTCTTAGACTAAGCCTTGGTTGATGAGGAAGGTGTTTTTCTCTAATGTGGCATCTTCTCAGCATTTTTGTTTGTTTATTGTATTCTTCTCTCATACAATAATACATCATGAAATCAGGTTTTTTTTCTTTCTACCTATCCATGCCCTCTTCCCTCACAGATGCACTGGTCTTCTATTTCCCATTAGAAAAGAACAGGTCTCACAGGATATCAACAGAATACAGTATAAAAGTATACAATAAGACTAGGCACAAACACTCAAATCAAGGTTGGATTAGTCAAGCCAGTAGAAGTCAAAATATCTCAAGTGTAGGTAAAAGAGTCAGAGACACCCAAACACCGCAATTAAATTGTGACTTTGAGATCATAAAAGTTTCCTGATGACCCCAGAAAAATTCTTATGATTCCCTCTCATGCAACCAACAGGCAGCGAGCAGTTGAGATGCTGTAGGTTTGTAGTTTTGTTGTTGTTGTTGTGTTCTTTGTATATTTTATACTCAAGTATATTTAATATTCCTCTATAATTGTGGAAGTTTATTTTTAGTTATGTTTAAAATAATTTTGCGCACTGTTGGGTGAGGGTCAGACTAGGTCTTGGTGATTTGTATTGTCTACCAGTGTTGCATTTATGGGGGGATGTTTGTTTGGTCATGCTCTGTATGTGCAATCAGTAGAATCCCTGAGGAGTTCTATATCAATAAAAACACCAGAGCAGTGACAGTCTAGTTTCCTCTGTTCAGCATGGTGCATGCCATGACAGTGGTTCCTTCAGCTAAAGTCTGGCAAGGATTTCATCTATCATTATGCCACTTTGTTGTACTAGGTGAACTCACATATTAACATACCGCTACACTCTATATTTCACCATATGTTGGTTCTTACGTCCTTGGAGATTGAAGATCTTGAGCCATTGTTGATCACTGCAGTCTTCTGTGACAACAACAATGTAAATATGTGATACAATTTTGATGATTTGACACTGACAACCTACGCCTGTGTCATCACAATTAGAAGAAAAATGTGATTGAATGAAGGATAGAGCATCTTAATGCGGACAACATGACATCATCATCAATGTAAAATATATGTCATCAAAATTGGAAAAAAGTAGCATAATAATGGTGATGGAGTGAGGTAAAAAAATGTAAATACACATCACAATTTATAGATGACATCATAATTGGGAGAAGTTTACATAATATTTGGGATGGTATGACACTATCAATGCAAGCATGTGATATCAGAATTGGAAGACAATGATTTGAGAATTGGAATAATATGATATCATAATTTGTGTTATATGACATCACCAGTGCTAAAAAATGACATCTTATTGGGAAGAAACTGACAGCATAGCAACAATGTGTCGTCATCCACTTGAATATGTGATACCATAATGAAAAGGAACTGACGTCATAAATAGAGGGATGTGTTAACATCAATTTAAGAATATGTAATACTCATTGGATGAAATGGACACCGTAATCATGATGACATGAGGTCGATGATGTAAATATATGGCACCACAATAAAAAATACAAGACAGCATGATTGGACAGAACAGACATCATAATCTCGATGATGTGACAAAATTAATGCCGGAAAAGGTCATCATAATTGGAACAAATTTCTGATCGTTGTCAGACTGATATCGTAATGTGGATTTCATCACATCATGAATGTAAACATAAGTCATCAAAAATGTAAGAGAATGACATCACAACTGTGATGTGACTTCAACAATATAAAGAAAGGAAATCAAAATAAACAAGATATTTCTGCAAAAATGGAAGGAAATTACACCATCAACCATCACCTTGAGGATGTGACATATTTTCATAATTGGAAGGAAATGATGTGATAATTACAAAGAAATGACATCTTCATGTGGAGAACGAGACATCAGTCATATAATGTATGCCATTGTAATAAGAAGTGTATGGCATTATATTTGAAAGAAACTGCCATCATAATCATGATGGTGTCAGATCATCATTGTAAGTACATGCTATCACAATCAAAATGGCTGGGGTCCAGCCTTGGTGAGGGCAGTGATTAAAGCAGATGAATTTGAGAGCAATGAGGGAAGAATCAGATGCATGACACCATTCATATTCGTTTTATGAGAGACTCACAGACAGAAAGCACGTATTGGTATGGCTTGACCTTTCTGACAACTTGTGACTCTCACAGGCTTTATTTATGCACAAAATTCTTTCCTTTAAGACTTTGATAATTGATTACATAGCCCTATAGAAATTATTTTTGTAAAGCCTTCCTTGATTAGAGGAGTACATTAAAATAAAAAAAAAAAACAGGGAAATAACAAATATTTTCAAAACTAAAAAACTAGCATGATAAAATCAGTTTTCTTTTAACTCAACATCTTACTCCTTAAATTGGTTTCATAAATCCTTGTGGTTAAAGAAATGCTAGATATGACGATGCTATTTAGGTTTGACTCTGATTAAGTTCGACACAGAGTTAATAGATTATAATGCCTGTGATATCAAACATATCTTTTTGACAAAAGTCACTTTTGACCCTTGTTTAATTCGTCTTTCCTTTCTCTGTTCTGTTTAACAAAAGACCACCATCTTTTCGTTTGATTCTTAAAAAGCAAGAGCAGTCTGCTGTTTGTGCTTCCATACTCTCAGAAAAGTCCTGATTTGACATGTTTGCACAGGAGGACAGGCAGTGCATTGAGCTAAAATGTCTTTTTCTGTGCCTCTGTCATCAACTCCTGTTTCAATACAATCCCTATCTTTATTGCAGTCCTGTAAAGGTTAAAATGGCATTAGGACTCCTAGAACTGCTTAATTTATTTTCAGGAACATACCAAGGCTTATCATTAAGTACATGATCTCTCTCCCTGCCCATACTAATTCTTTATTTCTGAAACTGGACATGAAAACCTGATGATCCAGCTATAGCTTCTAAGCTTCTAGAATTTCTCTAGTTTGTTTCTTCTTTAATAATTCTTCTCCCACCTCCTGTCTTATGCTTACTAATTTCATTTATTTATAATCTAAATGTATGTCTCAGTCCTAGAATCTATGGAAGACTCAAATTTCTTCATATTTGTATTTCCCAAGGTCCTGCCATTAGTTTCATTTTTATTAACATCAGTATTTGTTACGTCATTCCAACTCTATCTTGTGGTGAGTGGCATTTGACAGTAAAGAATAACAGTGGAAGGTGTTAGTGAATTTCTGTCAAGGTCAGTGAAGGGTCAATCAAAGTCATCCTAGCACTGGAACTTTGTGAAACAGAGCCCACTCGACACTTGGCATCACCACAGAAGGATACAAAAGCATAATTGAAAGGAACTGACATAATGACTGGGTTGCTGTGATACCATCAATGTCAGAATTTGTCATCATAATTGGAGTGAAATCACCTGATGATTGGAAGTATATGACATCATAATGTGTATAATGTGACATCATCATTAATGTAAATATATGCCATCATAATTAGAAGAAATGACATCATAATTGTGATGATGTGACATCAACACTATAAATGAATGATATCCTAGTAAGGTTATCACAGCATGAATAGAAGGAACTGTCATCATAATAGGGGTGAAGTGTAACCATAAACCTGAGGATGTGACATCATAATTGAAAGGAAATATGATAATTGGAAGGATGTGACTTAATTTGTGTTATGTACCATAAGCAATATTCATCATAATCAGAAGAAACTGACATCATAAATGATGCTATGACATAAACAATGTAAATATATGATATCATATTTGAAAATAACTGACATCAAAATCAGGTTTATGTGAGATTATCAGTGTCAATAAATGACATCACAATTGAAGAAACTAACATCAGATGATATGTTAATAATGTAAATATATGACATCATGAGCACATGACAAAATAATTGGATGAAACTGACATAATTGAGATGGCATAACAGCATCAATATAAGTATGTAACATCACAATTGCAAGAAAAGTACATGATCATAAGGATTTCACATCATATGCAAATTACGTGTCATCAGTTTAAATATATGACATCAAAAGAAGGACATGCTATATTTGTAAGGTATTGACATCATAATTAAGGTGATTTGATATCATCAGTGTAAATAAACATCATTATAATTCAAAGAAGCAGACATAATTGTGATGATGTGACATCATAATTGTAAATATATGACATACATATTAAGGATACGGAATGAACTGACATCATAATTGATATGAAGTGCCATAATCAATGTAAGGGTGTGAGAGCATAATCGGCATAATATGACACTATTAAATTATGTATGTGATATCATAGTCAGAAAGAATGTGATAATTGGAGAGACATGCCAACATAATTAGTATTATGTGACACCATCATAATATGATGTGCAATAAATAACATAAATATATGACAACATAATGAGAATGCTATGACATATTTGGAAGGAACTGACACCTTAATGGGGATGTTATACCACTCTATCAATGTAAGAATGTGACATCAAAATTGCAAACAAATCACCTGATAATTGGAAGGACATGAAATCATAATGTGGATTATGTACCATCATCAAAGTAAATATATCTCACCATAAATGAAAGGAACTGACATAATTGCAAATTTGTAATATCAACAAGGTAAATATAAAATAATAATAAAAAGGGTATCACAGGATATTTGCAAGGAACTTATACCATAATTGATATGATATTCCACCATCAATGTAACATCATACTTAGAAGAAAGTGACAAAAGTATGGCATAAAAATTCTATATATGTCTGAACATAAGAATGTCACTAATTTTTGAAGGTACTGACATAATTGTAAATATGTGGAATTATCAATGTCAATATATGACTTCACAATTTGAGGAAACTGTCATCACAATCATGATGGTGTGACATCAACTGCATAACTATATTTCTTAAAAAACTAAGGCATGGCATAATAGGAAGGACTGACATCATAATTATGATGATGTGACATCAATGATATTAATAGGTGACATCAAAATAGAAAAGTGAAAGCATAATTGGAAGAAGCAAACATCACAATCACAATATTACTTCAACAGTATAAATATATGACCTCAGATAACAAAGAATGTGAAAGCGTAATCAGCATCTGACATCAACAATGTAAATTTATGACATCATAATAAGAATGAGGGAACTTTCATCATAATTCTGATGACATGACATTATCAAAGTTGATCTGAGACATCACAATTTGAAGAATTTGACATCGTAATTGGAGGATAGGACATCATAATGCGGATTATGTTACATCGTCAATGACATTAAAAGATATCACGATTGGTAGAAACTGCCAACAATTTTGAAATGTATGTTGTAAATATATGACATTATAATTGAAAGATATTGACATCATAAAAGTCACATCATGATGTGATTACAGCCATGCAAATAAATAGTTTTGTGAGTATTTTTTTGAGTTCATTTGTAACTATGTTGAAGAATGAAATAGGCATATAATTCTCTTATTTTTTGAATCTTTGTGATGTTTGGGTATTAGCATGCCGCCAAAATATCCTGTAACAACTTTTATTTCTACATTTTTGCATTGGTGAATTTCTGCATTACTACTTTGGTGATGATGTTTCCAATAAAACTATGACACAAGTCCTGGATGCTAAATTGTACCTCTCACTAGTACCCAAGGCAAGGTTCACTGGTAACATAGGCTGTAGTCTGTGGATATCTTCTCATGCAAGGTTTTCAACTTTGTATAGAAAGCTGATGTCCTCTGAGGTATCGAGGACAAGAGGAGTTTGACATTGTGTACTAGTTCTCAAAAGCTATAGTTATTTCATAGAATGTTTCTGGGGGATGAGGTAGGTGTTTTCACTACTATAGCCTCTTTGAACTTCTAATATTTATAATTTCTGTATGGCTGGGTTCACTGTGTCATTACCACCAATGAAGACTGACTGCTTTGTATGTCAAAATTAAATATGGCCAAGCCCACAGCTTCAAGTTCTGCACCCTGTACAATTCAGGAGTTGTTATTCCACACTGGGGGCATCTCAGCTCTGAATCTGGCCCACTGTCAGTGACATACCTCAGGATTCTGTATCCTCATCCACCTAAGAATGGATTTCCATTCAGTTTTAATAATGTGTAAGAAATTAGGATTGACATGCCATTTTACTACACAATATATCTGATCCTTGAAAATGAGATTCTGTTCAATCTTCATCCCTAAGACCATTTATCAGGATGGGAAAAACATCACTTGGCAGAATTGCCTAAAATAGTGACTGGTTTGCCATCTGGGACTCTTATGGTAAGCAGTTATGCAGAGGTCCCAGTAAGTGGACCTATGTTATAAGCAGCATATCTTATTTCATTCCAGGTGAAATGCTACCCCAAATCAGAATTGTCATGGTAATGCAAACACTACTTTACTTTGGATTCAAGGGAAGTTTGCTTCCTCCAGGACACCCCAACTGCTCATTCTGCCCAAGGTCTCGTTACCCTGGTGAAAAGTGCAGTTTCTTGATGTAATTGGTGTTCTAGAATTCTTGACCTCATAGAGACAAAAAAGCTTAGCAGGGATGCAAAACAATATTCACACAACAGTCTAACTTTTGGGGCTTGGGAAAGGGGAATAGTTGATGAGCTCCATTCCTGACTTCCTAGCAGAAAACATAGATATCTCAAATTCACACCGCCCCATTCATTGTCCCAAGGTGCTTTCTCTGCTCTCCACAGGCACCCATACCTCATTTATGGAACACAACATGTTCTGTTAATTTTGGCCCAAGCTCATTCTGGTGGGAACATAGAGTTCTTCCCTTCAATATTTGCTTTTGCTTTTATTTTTTCATTTTAAGATAATCATATTTTCCACTTCTATTTGTTCTCTCTAAAACTTCCCACATACCCTGATTCTTCTATCCACTCTAACAAAAGTTGACATGAATGACCTCCTAAACTGGAGTTGGAAAATCCTAACAATAGATAGCCAAAATGAAACAGCAGCAGACCACAGACCTAAAGAAAGATCTACAGAAAGGAAGAAATGTTGTAGTAGAAGAAGTAGCTTTCCCTAGGTAAGAAAAATACTAATTACTCAGTATCATTTTTGAGAATATACTATTATTAGAGTAAACCCTCCTTCTTTGATCTTAACACAACACTTGTATTCACTTCATTATTCATTCATTTCTTCTTTTCTCATTATTTCTTTTCACCTAAAGTTAACTCTATAGAGAAGAATATTCACCATTAGCTACATAAGTAAAACCTTCCCAATTACCTGTCCTTCTTGTCACTCACCCTGTTTTCTTTCCTACATAGATGACTATCTACTTCCCATCATTTATACTTTGTTCTTTTCTTATTCATGTTCCTTTCTCCTTCTTTTTAGTTTCTTTTTGCTTCTTCCTTTCTTCATTGTTTTTTTTTCCTCTTTGCTTTCTTTTTTTTTTAATGTCCTCTCTTAGGAGTGCTGTATCATGAACCAATTATGTGACAGATAATATTTAGGCAAGAAACCAGAACTAATACAAGTTTTTGTGAGCAGTGTGCCTTGGTCTGTAGATTAAGCATCTGCCACAGCGAGCTTTAGTAAGCAGACATTTAAGACTTTCTTCATGGTGTAAATAAGGAAAGGCAGAGATGTCTATGAAGGTATACAATGGAGCCTAAATTCAGTGAATCAGAAGAGTTTCTTGTGTCCACTTACACTGCTTATGTGGCTTATCTAGGAAAAATGCTTCTTTGGCTACCTGACCCATTTTTAATCTGGGGTCACTTCACTCCACCTTGGTCATGATTCCTAGGAGGAATGAAGTGATCACAGTTGAGAAAGCATTCCAGGCATCTTTTTTCCTCCTTGGTATGTCATGCTTCCCTCCTTGCCAACCTACTCCCTATTTGCAGGTAGAAGAATGAGTAGCATGGGACCTAATATTAATCAGTTAAAGGTGTATGGAAATCCCTTGAAATACCTTGACAGCTAAACATGGTTCCATGATGACAGCTGAGGGTCCTATACAATGTACAAATCAGGATTTTGCAATTTCATTCTGGGATGTCTTCTCTGTCTTTGGTTCCAGTGTCAATGATTTGTTCTTCAGACTTCTTCCAGCTCATCCAGCTAATAATGGAATTCAAGTTATCTTTTCAATTGGGTTCTCTCATTGAGGTGGAGCCATTTTACCAGACAATGTCTATATTCCTTGGAAGTGAGAATCCTGTACAGTCTTCAACCCTAAGTCCATTCCACTTACTGAACATGGGGATGATATCATTTTCCAGCATTGCCTGAAAATGTAGGTGGGTTGACACATAGGAGTCTTTGAAAAGGTAGAAAATTGGGAAATTGTCTCTACAGAGGGCACATTAAATGGACCTAGGTTAAAAGCATATGATGTTGCAGGTGATCTACTGCCCTGAATCAGAATTGTCTTTGGTGATGCACACACTGCTTTTTTTCCTTTGGATTTCTTTTCAAGCTTTGCAATGAGGGTGGTCTGCTTCCTTCAGAACATGGTACTAGTCCCTTATAGTTTTTGGAATTGGAGGTATTGTGACTCTGGTGACCAGTGCAGACACCTGAGGCATGAAGACTTCTAGATTTCCTGTTCTATCAGAGATAAACACACAGTTCCAGATGCCCATTGTAGCCGTATTTAGGAGGAATGCATAACAGTAGTCACCCAGGAGTGCATATGGGGCTTTTCAAAAGGGAACATGCTGGGCCCTTTCTTGTTTTCCTAGCAGAAAAAATGAGAGATCCAAATTTAACACAACCCCAATCCCTGTCCCAAACTTCCTTCTCTGTTCTCTATATACACTCATAGCACATTTCTTGGCATAAACCTCACTATCTACATAAACCCACATTCCTAATCATCTGTCCTACTTTCAACTCATCCATTCATCCTCAATTATTTTTTTCTACATCCATGCCTCCTTATTATGTCCTATTTTTACCTTTATTATTTTATTATTATTTTCATATTTTATATATTTATTACTTATGTTTATATATTATATATTCATTTATTTTAAACATTTATTTATTTAATAAATAAACATTTGTTACATTTGTATTTTATATATTGTTATTTTATTATTTTATCTTTATTATTCACTCCTAATTAGATTTATTTCTTCATCTTTCATTTTGTTTAATTCTTCTCTTCTTATTTTTCTTTTTCGTTTTAAATGTCTTCCATTAGAAGAGCTGTATGGTTACTTTTAGTCCATCTACATGCCAGACAATATTTTTGAAAGAAAAACTTCAAATCCATTATTATTATAAGGATTTGGGAGTACTGTAGCTAAAAGATTTGTATCATCAAAAAGCTGAATGTTGTGTGATTATTCATGGTAAAAATTATAGAACTGGAACTTCATATAGTGATCAAAGTATATTACAAATCAATGAAATAGAAAGAGTTTGCTTTTTTCAGGTGTCATTGCTCGTGTGGCTTATGTAGAAAACATGATTCCTGGAATAGTTGAATCAGTTTAAATATGGTGTTACTTACCTCCCCAAAGGTCAAGTTCCCCAGGATGCATACGAGGATCCAGGTTGAGAAATGCTTTGAGCTATAATATTTTCATGTCATGAGTTCATTCTTTTTGTCAAGTTGCTCCCTGAATACAGTAGAAGAATGGATATCATACGACTTTATTGTAATCCACGGTAGGGCCTGGGGCTCAAAAAATCTCACAAATTAGCAAAAGATCACACATAATGTGTTCTTCCCCTGACTGGAATGCAAGCCTTGGATTGTTCAGAGGTCAGGGAGTATATTCTGTCTGATGTAGATGAAGTTCAGATCCTCTCCTTCTTGCCACATTAAAGCTTAAAAAAGAAAGATTGTTCTATGATGGAAGCCCCATGCAATCACAATTCTTAAGGGTAGCCCATGTTGACACTGGTTGTACAATGTTCAGAAGCATGTATTCTCATTAGTATAATTTCCGATCCTTGTAACTGAGCATCTAAAATCATTGGCTAATTGTAATCATTGGTAGGGGATAGATGTTATAATTCCCATGAAGTAGTGAGTAAGCATGCATACTGTGTACCTTTCCTAGAAAGGAAGCCAAGCCTCAAAATGTACAGAAAACCTGGTAAATGGTGTTACGTATGTAATTTATTAGGATAGCACATTTATTACTTGTCCTCTCCTTTTTTTAAGAAAAGGAACAATGATCGATATTTGGTGTGTGCCCCATGCAATCACAACCATCAACAGAAGTTCAGAATGATACAGGTTATAATGAATGGATCACAGAGCTAAGTATTTTCTATAGTTGGAACAATTGTCTATTCTTGTGTCTAGCATATTGATTGAAATAGACTGACATCTGTGTGAACAGCAGCTCATCAGTCAATTGAATTACATAGCCTGCTCCTGGTGAGAATTCATAGCAGGCCAAAATGCATACAATTCAGTGTTCAGCAGTACAATAGATCCTAGATTCTGGTTGTACAGGAGAGTGGTGGTGGGCAGAATGTCTAGAAGGAACTAAGAGTGTTGTCTTTTTCTCTGGTAATTCCCAAAGATATCAATAGTGAGGAGGCAACTTTCCTTAGATTGTCGAAGATTTCGTGTTTGCATAAGAAAAGCTTTTCCCAAGGTAAAATGGCAATTTTCCAGAAATCCACAAATAACTATCTGTTCTTGGTACCTGTGCTAGTGAATCAATAGAAGTATGGAGAGTTGTCAGCATGTATGCCATTTTATGTATCTTTTGTGTGTGTGTGTGTGTGTGTTTGTGTCTGTGTGTATCTCAGTGTTGGTGTGTTTGTTCAGGAAGAGATATCTGTAACCCTATATCCTCTAGTACATTGCATCTTTCCACTGGGTTTTGGTTCTGCTATTCAAAAGAACTTATTAAAGAGAACATGTGTCATTTTGAGTTGGAAGGAGCTGAAGGCAGAACACAGATTGGTGTTCATATCCAGTCTAGTGATATGATAGCATGAGTATCTGAAGTATGTGTAAGAATCTATAAACTTGCTAGACTGGCAATGTAATACCTGCATTCACTTGTGTGCTTTAACATTTTTACCTAAATTGTTGGTAAGAGAAGTAAAAAGGAGTTAGAACTCAAAGATAGACTTGTGATTTTGGAAAAAGTAAATAAGTTTATAGTAAAGTATCATCACTGAGTGGGAACTGTGTGGCACTAGAAAGTTTATTAACTCGTTACTGTGTATGAGATCACAATGGTGTAGTCATGATCCCAATGAAATTCTTATTATCCCCTGTCATACAGCTAACAGGAATGTAGCAGCTGAGATGCTGTGGTTCTTGGGTTTATTTTTGTTTTTGTTTTGTTGTACTCAACATCAGTTTCTGCTGCAACCTTTCATTTCAGCATATGTTGTTTTAAGTCAAGCCATTGCTCAAGTCTTTAAAGCTTGATTTCACATCTGGCAGTTGAACTAAAGGTAGTAATGCTAGCTGGCACAGGTTACAGTTGTGTTTAAGTTGATCAAAGAATTTTGGTGGAGAAATTCTTCTTTCCTATGAATTGTCACTGTGCAAAGGAAACCTTGTGCTTCACAAGTATTCACAATGCAGTAAGTTCTCCACAGGGTACATTTCTTCACCAGATTTTGAACTCATTTCTTAAACTAGGCCTTCTTGATGAGGTAGGTGTTTTCCTCTAATGTGGCACCTTCTCAGCATTTTTGTTTTTTTACTGTATTCTTCTCTCATGCAATAATACATCATGACATCAGAGTGTTTTTTTCCTTCTACCCATGCATGTCCTCTGCCCTCACAGATCCGCTGGTCTTCTATTTACCATCAGAATGGAACAGGGCTCACAAGTGTATCAACAGAATACAGTATAAAATATACAATAAGAGTAGGCACAAACACTCAAATCAAGGCTGGATGAGTCAAACCAGTAGGAGTATCTCAAGTGCAGGTAAAATAATCAGAGACATCCAAACACCGCTGCGAAAATGTGACTGTCTGTGAAATCATAATGATTTTCTGACTACCTCAGAAAAATTCTTATGATTCCCTGTCATGCAGCCAACCAGCAGGGAGCAGTTGAGATGCTGCAGGTTTGTAGTTTTGTTGTTGTTGTTTTTTTGTTTGTATATTTTATATTCTTCTATAGTTTTGGAAGTGCATTTTTAGTTATGTTTACAATAATGTTTCGCACTATTGAGTGAGGGACAGCCTAAGTCTTTATGTCTTGTAGTGTCTGCAAGTGTTGGATTTATGTGGGGGATGTTTGTTTTGTCATGCTCTGAATGTGCAATCAATAGAACACCTGAGGAATTCTATATCAGTAAAAACACCTGAGCAGTGACAGTCAGGTTTCCTCTGTTCAGCATGGTTCTTGCCATGACAGTGGTTCCCTCAGCTAAAGTCTGGCAGGGATTTCATCTATCATTATGCCACTTTGTTGTACTAGGTGAACTCACATATCAACATACCGCTATACTCTATATTTCACCATATGTTGGTTCTTATGTCCTTGGGAATTGAAGATCTTGAGCCATTGTTGATCACTGCAGTCTTCTGTGACATCAACAATGTAAATATGTGATACAATTTTGATGACGTGACACTGAAATCCTAGGCCTGCGTCATCACAATTAGAAGAAAAATGTGATTGAATGAAGGATAGAGCATCTTTATGTGGACAACATAACATCATCATCAATGTAAAATATATGTCATCAAAATTAGAAAAAAACTGGCATAATAATTGTGATGGAGTGAGGGCAAAAAATGTAAATACACATCACAATTTATAGATGACATCCTAATTGGGAGAATTTTACATAATATATGGGGTGGTATGACACTATCAATGCAAGTATGTAATATCAAAATTTGAAGACAATGATTTGAGAATTGGAAGAATATGATATCATAATTTGTGTTATATGACAACACCAGTGCTAAAAAATGACATCTTATTGGGACGAAACTGACAGCATAGCAACAATGTGACATTGTCCACGTAAATATGTGATATCATAATGAAAAAGAACGGACGTCATAAATAGAGGGATGTGTTAACACCAATTTAAGAATATGCAATACTCATTGGATGAAATGGACACCATAATCATGATGACCTAAGGTCAATGATGTAAATATATGGCACCATAATAAAAAATACAAGAAAGCATGATTGGACAGAACAGACATCATAATTTGCATGATGTGACAAAGTTAATGCCAGAAAAGGTCATCATTATTGGAACAAATTATCTGATCATTGTAAGACTGGTATCAAAATGTGGATTTCATGACATCATGAATGTAAACATTTGTCATCAAAATTGTAAGAAAATGACATCACAACTTTGATGTGACTTCAACAGTATAAAGAAAGGAAATCAAAATACGGAAAATATTTCTGCAAAAAAGGAAGGAAATTACACCATCAACTATCACCTTGAGGATGTGACATATTTTCATGATTGGAAGGAAATGATGTGATAATTGCATAGAAATGACTTCTTAATGTGGATTCTGTGACATCAGCATTGTAATAAGAAGGGTATGCTGTTATATTCAGAAGAAACTGCCATCATCATCATAATGATGTCAGATCAACATTGTAAGTATATGCTATCATACTCACAAATGCTAAGGTCCAGCCTTGGTGAGGGCAGAGCTTAAAGGGGATGGATGATAGGGCTGTGAGGGAAGAATCGGATGCAGGACACCATTCAGTTTTGTTTCATAAGAGACTGACAAACAGGAAGCACATCTCAGTATGGCTTGACATATTCTGACAATTTGTGACTGTCAAAGGCTTTATTTATACACAAAATCATTTAAGACTTTGATGATTGGTTACATACGCTCTGGAATTCATTTTTGTAAAGTCTTCCTTGATTATATAAGTATATTAAAATCAACAAAGCAGGCAAATAGCAAATTTTGTCAAAACTAAAAGCTAACATTATGATAAAATCAATTTTCTTTAACTCAACATCTTTGTCCTTAACATTGGTGTCATAAAGCCTTTTGGTTAAAGAAATGGTAGAGAGGATGATGCTATTTAAGTTTGACTCTGTTTAAGTTGAACATAGAGTTAATGGATTAAAATGCCTGTTACATCAAACATATCTTTTTAACAACAGTCACTTTTGACCCTTGTTAAATTCTTCTTTCCTTTCTCTGTTCTATTTAACATAAGACCACCATCTTTTCCTTTGATTCTTAAAAAGCAAAAGCAGTCTGCTGTTTGTCTTTCCATGCTATCAGAAAAATCCTGAAAGTCCTGATTTGACATGTTTGCTCAGGAGGACAGGCAATTCATTGAGCTAAAATGTCCTTTTCTGTGACTCTGTCATGAACTCTTGTTTCAATACATTCCCTATCTTCATTGCAGTCCTGTAAAGGTTAAAAGGACATTAGGACTCCTTGAACTGTTTACTTTATTTTCAGGAATATACCAAGCTTATCATTAAGTACATGATCTCTCTTACTGCCCATATTAATTCTTTATTTCTGAAGCTGGACATGTAAACTGATGATCCAGCTACAGCTCATCAGCGTCTAGAATTTCTCTAGTTTGTTTCTTCTTTAATAATTCTTCTTCCACCTCCTGTCTTTTGGTTACTAATATAAATTATTCATAATCTAAATGTATGTCTCAGTTCTAGACTCTAAGGAAGACACAAATTTCTGCATATTTGCACTTCCCAAGGTACTGCCATTAATTTCATTTTTATTAACACCAGCATTTGTTACATCATTCCAACTCTATATTTCGGTGAGTGGCCTTTGACAGTAAAGAATATAAGTGAAAGGTGTTAGTGAATTTCTGTCAAAGTCAGTGAAGGGTAAATCAAAGTCATCCTAGCACTGGAACTTTGTGAAACAGAGCCCTCACTGCACTTGGCATCACCACAGGATACAACAGCATAATTGATGGAACTGACATCACGAGTGTGTTGCTGTGATACAATCAATGTCAGGATTTGTCTTCATAATTGGCATGAAATCACCTGATGATTGGAAGTATATGACATCATAATTGTATTATTTGACATCATCATTAATGTAAGTATATGCCATCATAATTAGAAGAAATGACATCATAATTGTGATGATGTGACATCAACAATGTAAATAAATGATACCCTAGTAAGAAGCATGAATAGAAGGAACTAACATCATAGTATTGGTGATGTGTAACTATAAACTTGAAGAACTTACATCATAATTGAAAGGAAATATGAAAATTGGAAGGATTTGTCTTAATTTGGGTTATGTACCATCGGCAAGGTTCATCATAATCAGAAGAAACTGACATCATAAATGATACTGTGACATAAATAATGTAAATATATGACATCATATTCAAAAGTAACTGTCATCGAAATCAGGTTTATAGGAGATTATCATTGTCAATAAATGATATCACAATTTGAAGAAACTGACATCTGATGATTTGTTAATAATGTAAATATGTGATATCATAAGCACATGACAAAATAATTTGATGAAACTGACATCATAATTGAGATAGCATAACAGCATCAATATAAGTATGTAACATCACAATTGCAAGAAAAGTACATGATCATAAGAAGAATTTCACATCATATGCGAATTATGTGGCATGAATGTAAATATATGACATCACAAGAAGGACATGCTATATTTGTAAGGTATTGACATCATAATTAAGGTGATTTGATATTATCAGTGTAAATATACATCATTATAATTCAAAGAAGCAGACATAATTGAGATGATGTGCCAAAATTAATGTAAGGATGTGAGAGCATAATCGAGATAATAAGACACTAGTAAATTATGTATGTTATATCAAAGAAAGAAATAATGTGACAATTGGAGAGACATGCCAACATAATAAGTATTATGTGACACCATCATAATATGACATGCAATAAATAACATAAATATATGAAAATATAATGAGAATGATATGACATATTTGGAAGGAACTGACAGCTTAATTGGGATTTATACCACTGTATCTATGTAAGAAGGTGACATCATAATTGGAAACAAGTGACTTGATAATTGGAAGGACATTGCATGATAATGTGGTTTATGTAACATCATCAAAGTAAATATATCTCATCATAAATGAAAGGAATTGACGTAATTGCAAATTTGTAATATCAACAAGGTAAATATAAATAATAAAAAGGGTATCACAAGACATTTGCCAGAACTTAAATCATAATTGATATGATATTCTACCATCAATGTGACATAATAATTAGAAGAAAGTGACAAAAATATGGCATAAAAACCTATATATGTCTGAACATAAGAATGTCATTGAATTTTGAAGGTATTGACATAATTGGAAATATGTGGAATTATCAATGTCAATATATGGCCTCATAATTTGAGGAAAATGTCATCACAATCATGATGATTTGATATCAACTACATAACTATATGTCATCAAAAATTAAAGCATGGCATAATAGGAAGGACTGACATCATAGTTATAATGATGTGACATCAATGATATAAATAGATGACACCGAAATAGGGTGAAAGCCTAATTGGAAGAAGCGAATATCATAATCACGATATTACTTCAACAGTATAAATATATGACCTCAGATATTGAAGAATGTGAAAGCATAATCAGCATATGACATCAACAATGTAAATTTATGACATCATAATAAGAATGAAGGAATTTTTCATCATAATTCTGATGACATGACATTATCAAAGTTGATCTGAGACATCATAATTTTAAGAATATGACATGATAATTGGAGGATAGGACATCATAATGCAGATTAGGTTACATCGTCAATGGCATGAAAAGAAATCACGATTGGTAGAAACTGACAATTTTGACATGAATGTTGTAAATATATGACATTATAATTGGAAGATATTGACATCATAAAAGTCACATCATGATGTGACTACAGCCAATGTAAATATAAGTCATCATAATATGAGCTGTATGACAAAATTATAAGGAAACAACATAATAATGGTAATGACAAACAACAATGTATATGTATAATATAATATGAATGATTTGACAGCAAAATTGGGAAGAACTTACATCATAATTTGAATGATGTGACACCATCAATATGACATGGTGATATCACAATTGAAAGGAAATGATGTGATATTGTAAGGATAAAGCATCTTAGTATAGGATTATAATAGTATAAATCAGTGTACATATGTCACCATAAATTGGATGAAACTGACATCCTAATCGTGATATCACATCAACCATGTAAATATAGGACACCTTATTAGAAGAAAGCACATCACAATCCATATGATGTTTTTGCAAACAATATAAATATATGGTATAATGAGAAATGACAGCATAAAATGAAGGAACTTTCAACATAATTATATGACAACATCAATGCAAGTATGCACATCTCAATTGGTAGGAAATGATGTGATAATTGGAGGATATGAAATGATAATTGGAATTAGGTATCATTGGCAGGTGTAACTATATGACACCATAATTGGAAGAAACTGACACCATAATTGTGATAAGTTTACATAAACAAAGTAAAGTAGTATGACATCCCAATAAGGATGTGACATCAAATTTGGAAGGAATTTACATCCAATTGGCATGATGTGACATCTTCAATATCAATATATGACAACATAATTGGAAAAATAAACTGATACCATAATTAAGAAGATGTGATGTCAACAATGTAAACATATGACATCATAATAAAATATATGACAAAATAAATGGAAAGAGGTGTCATCATTATTTAAATGTGACACCATCATTCTTAAGGATGTTCGACGACAATTGGAAGGAAAAATGATGTGACAATTGTCAGAATAATATGGATTATGTACCATCATCACTGTCAATATATGACACCATAATTGAAAGAAACCAACATATTAATTGCAATGATATCATCAATGTAAAAATATGAAATAATAAAAGAAGGGTATGGCAGCATTATTGGAAGGAACTGATTTCATAATTGGGAGGATGTGACATTAATAAGGTAAGTGTGTTATATCACAATTGGAAGGAAATGATGTGATACTTAGAAAGAAATGACAACATAATTTGGGTTATGTGACATCATATATGTCAGTATGTAATATAATGTGTTGAAACTACCATCATAATTGTGATAATGTGACATCAACAGTGAAAATATATAATAACATAACGAACAGAATGTTACATACATGGGGTGATGTGATAAAATCCTATCAGTGAAAATATGGGCCATAGTAAAGGGAAGAAAATGAATGACATAATAACATGAAGTATGTAACAGCATAATTTGAAATAACTGGCATCATTATTGTGGCAATATAATACCATCAAAACTAAATATCCGACAAAACTGAGAGGAAAAGATGTGCTTATTGGAAGGATTTGACATTATAATCAGGATTATGGGGCAAAATATTGTAAATAAATGACATCATAATTTACGGAAATCAACCACATAATCATGATGATGTGACAGCGAGGTAAATAAGTGACATCATATTATGACAGGTAACTTGAATATTGGAACGACATTACAGCATAGTTGAGATAAAGTGATATCATCAATGTAACATATAGGACAGCAAAATTGAAAATAAACTGGACAGCATAATTGTTTTTAGATATGATATCAACAATGTAAATATATGATATCATAACAAGTAGTATATGACAGTATATTTGGAAGGACATCATAATTGTGAAGATGTGATAACTTCAACATAATTTGTGACCACACAATTGAAAGGGAGCATAGGAAGCATGTGAGATATCACAATAGGAAGAATGTGACAACATAATTGGGATTATGTGGCACCATCAATAGAAATTTATGACTTCATAAGTGGAACAAAATAACACCAAAACCTGGTGGATGTGAAAGCAATAATATGAGTATATGACATCATAATGGGAATGACATGACAACATACTTGGAAGGGCATGAAACCATAATTTGCATGATGTGACATCAAAATATCAATATGGTATCAAAGTGGGAAGAAAATTACATCATTATTATGATGATGTAACAACCACAATGTAATGTGTAAATGTATGAGATCATCAAAAGAAGGATGTGATATCAGTTTTGCTTGACCAATTATAGGGATGTGATGCTATAATTGCCAGGAACAGATGTCATAGTTGATATTAAGTAAAAATATCAATGTAAAATATGATATCTTAATCAAAATAAACTGATATCATAAATAAGTTGATGTGACACCATCAATGCCAATGTATGACATCATAGCTGGAAGGAACACACATCCCTTGAATGTGTATGTGTCAAATGTTAGCCCAGGAGAGCCTTCTTGTCAGGAATCCTTTACCTAAATGCTTGGATGTGGCCATGGTCACTCAGTGTCATGACAACCAGGTCTGTTGTGGCAGCTTTAGTGATCACCTTGGTGTGTGAAGTAGAGTAGACTGCAGCAGGATTTCTGGGCAGGTCCAAATCAGAATGTCCTTGCTTGGTCACAAAGGGACAGATTCCAGTCCCTGTCCCAAAAGTCTATATTTTGTTTCTGAGTCCTCTCTGCTGTGTTACAGATTGTCATGTGTTTCTGGAGCATTCCTTTGGAATGAGGAAGCATTTTCTAAACCTCCTAGCACACAGAATGGAGGAAAGTGTCTCATTGCAGTGTCATTGAAGACCCCATGGTTTATGCTTCACAAGTCCTGAGCCTAACAAGCATCCCTAAATCTTTCCCTATTCTAACCTCCACCTTGAACCCCTTCACCCACCTACAAGCCACACCCACACAAACTGTCTGATATACTCAGTAGCTGATTGCCCCTTAGAGAGCCATCCCAAATGCATAAAGATGTTGAGCATTTCTTTAACTGTTTCTCAGCCATTTGACATTCCTCTTTTGTGAATTGTTTGTTTAGATATGCACCTCATTTTTAATTGGGTTATTTGTTTTGTTGACATGTAGATTCTTGCAATTTTTATTTCTTTTGGATGTTAACTCTCTATTGGAAGTAGAGTTGGTCAATATCTTCCCATTCTGTAGGCTTCTGTTTTGCCCTGTTGACAATGTCATTTTCCTTACAGAAGCTTTTCAGTTTCATGAGGTCCTCTTATTAATCTTTGATCTTTGTTCCTGACCTTTCAGTGTTCTGTTAAAAAAGTTGCCTCCTGTGCCACTGCTCTCAAGGCTATTCCCTACTATCTCATCAATCAGATTCAGTATATCTGTTTTTATATTAAGAACTTAGATCCATTTGGACTTGATGTTTGTACTCAGTAATAGATATGGATCTATTTGCATTCTTCTATCTCAGACATCCAATTAGACAAACACCATTTGTTAAAGCTGCTTCCTTTTTGTCATTGTATTTTTCTAGCTTCTTTATAAAGCATCAGGTATCTTTAGATGTGTGGATATATATCTGTATCATTTATTCTGTTCCATTGGTCATCATGTCTGTTTTTGTGCCAATACCATGAAGTTTTTATTACTATGGCTCTGTAGTACAGATTAAGATCAGGGATCTTGATACCTCTAGAAGTTCTTTTATTTTTCAGGAATTTTTTAGGTATCCAAAGTTTTATTTCCACATATGAAGTAGTGTATTGCCCTTTTAATGTGTCTAAAGAAGTATATTGGGATTTTCATAGGGATTGCATTGAGTCCTTAGATTATTTTTAGTACAGTGGCCATTTTTACTATGTTAATTTTACCAACTCAGGAGCATGTGATTTCTTTCCATCTTTTGAGATCTTCAAATTCCTTCTTCAAGGACATAAAGATTTTGTCACTCAAGTCTTTCACTTGCTTGGTTAGAGTTGCCAAAGATACCTTATGTTATTTCTATCTATTGTGAAGAGTATTTTTTCTCTTATTTCTTTTCCTCTCTATTTGTCATTTGTATATAGGAGGGCTACAGATTTTTTTTTCAGTTTATCTTGTAGCCACCCATATCACTGAAGTTGTTGACCAACTATAGGAGTTCCCTGATCCAGTTTTTGAGGTCATTTATATATAATATCTCATCTGCAAATAAGGATACTTTGACTGTTTCCTTGTGAATTCATATTCCCTTAATCTCCTTCTCTTGTCTCATTGTTCTTGCTAGTACTTTAATTACTCTATTCAATATTTATAAATGGAGGGAACAGCCCCATCTTCCTTCTGATTTTAGTGAAATAGCTTTGAATTTTCCTCTATTTAATTTGATGTTGTCAGTAGGGTTGCTGTTATTTACCTTTATTATGGTTCGATATGGCCTTTTTATCCTCAATCTCTCCATAAGTTTTATTTTGAAGGGTTGTTTGATATTATCAAAAGCTTTTTCACATTTTAGTAAGATGATGATGTAGTTTTTTTCTATTAATTTGTTTATGCCGTGGATTAAATTGATTTATTTTTTTATATTGAACGATCCCTTCTTCTCTGGGATCAAATCTATTCAATCATGGTGAATAATCATTTTAATGTGTTCTTGGATGTGCTTTGTAAGTATTTTTTTAAGTTCATTTGCAACTATGTTGAAGAATGAAATGGGCATATAATTCTATTACTTTTTGAATCTTTGTGATGTTTCGGTATTAGCATGACTCCAAAATATCCAGTAACAACTTTTATTTCTACATTTTTGCAAAGGTGAATTTCTGCATTACTACTTTAGTGATGATGTTTCCAATAAAACTATGACACAAGTCCTGGATGCTAAATTGTACCTCTCAGTAGAACCCAAGGCAAGGTTCACTGATAACATAGGCTGTAATCTGTGGATATATTCTAATGCAAGGTTTTCAACTTTGTATAAAAAGCTGAAGTCGTCTGAGGTATCGAGGACTAGATGAGTTTGACATTGTGTACTAGTTCTCACAAGCTATAGTTATTTAATAGAATGGTTTCTGGGGGTGAGGTAGGTGTTTTCACTACTACAGCCTCTTTGAACTTCTAATATTTATGATTTCTTGGTGCCTGTGTTCACTGTGTCATTAACACCAGGGAAGACTGACTGCTTTGTATGTCAAAATTAAATATGGCCAAGACCACAGGTTCGAGTACTGCACCCTCTACAGTGCAGGAGTTGTTATTCCACGCTGGGGGCATCTCAGCTCTGACTTTGGCCCAGTATCAGTGATATTATACCTCAGGATCCTGTATCCTCATCCACCTAAGAATGGGTTTCCATAATGTGTAATAAATTATGATTGACGTGCCATTTTACTACACACTATATCTGATCCTTGAAAATAAGATCCTGCTCAATCTTCATCCCTAAGACCATTTACCAAGATGGGGAATACATCACATGGCATAATTGCCTAAAATAGTGAGTGGTTTGCCATCTGGGACTCTTATGTTAAGCAGTTATAGAGACTTCCCAGTAAATGGACCTATGTTATAAGCAGCATGTCTTATTTCATTCCAGGTGAAATGCTACCCCAAATCAGAATTGTCATGGTAATGCAAACACTACTTTACTTTGGATTCAAGGGAAGCTTGCTTCCTCCAGGACACCCCAACTGCTCATTCTGCCCATGGTCTGGTTACCCTGGTGAAAAGTGCAGTTTCTTGAGGTAAGTGGTGTTCTAGATTTCTTGACCTCATATAGACAAAGGGGCTTAGCAGGGATGGAAACAGTATTCACACAACAGTCTAACTTTTGGGGCTTGGGGATGGGGGAGAGTTGATGGGCTCCATTCCTGACTTCCTAGCAGAAAACATAGATATCTCAAATTCACACAGCCCGATTCATTGTCCCAAGGTGATTTCTCTGCTCTCCACAGGTACCCATAACTCATTTATGGAACACTACATGTTCTGCGAATTTTGGCCGAAGCTCATCCAGGTGGGAACATACAGTTCTTCCCTTCACTGTTTGTTTTTGCTTTTATTTTTTGATTTGTAGATAATCATATTTTCCACTTCTATTTGTTCTCTCCAAAACTTCCCACGTACCCTGATTCTTCTATCCACCTTAACAAAAGTTGACATGAATGACAACCTAAATCGAAGTTGGAAAATCCTAACAATAGATAGGCAAAATGAAACAGCAGAAGACCACAGTCCTAAACAATGATCTATAGAAAGGAAGAAATGTTGTAGTGGAAGAAATAGCCTTCCCTAGGTACGAGAAATAGTAATTACTCAATATCATTTTTGAGAATATACTACTATTAGAGTAATCCACACTTTTTTGATCTTAACAAAACACTTGTATTCATTTCATTTCTCTTTCATTTCTTCTTTTCTCATTATTTCTTTTCACCTAAAGTTAACTCTATAGTGGAGAATATCCACCACTAACTACATAAGTAAAACCTTCCCAATTACCTGTCCTTCTTGCCATTCACCCTGTTTTCTTTCCTACATAGATGACTATCTACTTCCCATCATTTATCCTTTGTTCTTTTCTTATTCATGTTCCTTTCTGCCTCTGTTTAGTTTCTTTTTGCTTCTTTCTTTCTTCATTGCTTTTTTCCTCTTTGCTTTCTTTGTTTTTATTTGTTTTAAATGTCCTCTCTTAGGATAGCTGTATCATGCCCCACTTAAGTGTCAGATAATGTTTAGGCAAGAAACCAGAACTAATACAAGGTTGTGTGAGCACTGTGCCTTCGACTGTAGATTAGGCATTTGCCACAGCTAGCTTTAGTAAGCAGACATTTAAGACTTTCTTCATGGTGAAAATGGGGAGAAGCAGAGATCTCTATGAAGGTATACAATGGATGTTAAATTTAGTGAATCAGAAGAGTTTCCTGTGTCCACTTACACTGCTTATGTGGCTTATGTAGGAAAAATGTTTCTTGGGCTAGCTGACCCATTTTTAATCTGGGGTCACTTCACTCCACCTTGGTGTAGATTCCCAGGAGGAATGAAGTGATTACAGTTGAGAAAGCCTTCCAGGCATCTTTTTTCCTCCTTGGAATATCATGCTTGCCTACTTGGCAAGCTACTCTGTATTTGTAGGTAGAAGAATGAGTAGCATGGGACCTACTATTAATCAGTTAAAGGTGTATGGAAATCCTTTGAAATCCCTTGACAGCTAAACATGGGGCAATGATGACAGCTGAGGTTCCTGAACCGTGTACAAATCAGGATTTTGCAATTTCATTCTGGGATGTCTTCTCTGTCTTTGGATCCAGTGTCAATGATTTTTTCTTCAGACTTCTTCAGGCTCATCCAGCTAATAGTGGAATTCAAGTTATCTTTTCGAATGGGTTCTCTCATTGAGGTAGAGCTAATTTACCAGACAGTGTCTATATTGCTTGGAAATGAGAGTCCTGTACAATCTTCAACCCTAAGTCCATTCCACTTACTCAACATGGGGATAATATCACTTTCCAGCATTGCCTAAAAAGAGAATGGGATGCCACATAGGAGTCTTTGAATAGGCAGAAAATAGGGAAAATTGTCTCTACAGAGGGCACATTAAATGGACCTAGGTTAAATGCATGTGATATTGCAGATGAAATACTGCCCTGAATCAGAATTGTCTTGGTGATACACACACTGCTTTCTTTCCTTTGGGTTTCTTTTCAGGCCTTGCAGTGAGGGTGGTCTGCTTCCTTCAGAACATGGCACTGGTCCCTTATAGCCTTTGGAATTTGAAGTATTGTGACGCTGGTCACTAGTGCAATCTCCTGAGGCATGCAGAGTTCTAGATTTCTTGTTCTAGCAGAGATAAAAACGCAGTTCCAGATGCCCATTGTGGCCATATTTAGCAAGGATGCATAACAGTAGTCACCCAGGAGTGCATATGGGGCTTGGCAAAGAGGAACTTATTAGGCTCTTGTTTTCCTAGTAGAAAAAATGAGAGATCCAAATTTAACACAACCCCAATCACTGTCCCAAACTTCCTTCTCTGTTCTCTATACACACTCATAGCACATTTCTTGGCATATACGCCACTATCTACTTAATACAACATTCCTAATCATCTGTCCTACTTTCAACTCATCCATTCATCCTCAATTCTTTTCTACATCCATGCCTCCTTATCATATCTTATTTTTACCTTTATTATTTTATTATTATTTTCATATTTTATATATTTTTTATTTTCATTTCTTACATTTATATTTTATATATTCATTTATTTTATACATTTATTTATTTAATAAGTAAATATTTATTACATTTATATTTTATATATTGTTACTATTTTATTATTCTATCTTTATTATTCACTCCTAATTAGATTTATTTCTTCATCTTTCATTTTATTTTATTCTTTCCTTCTTATTTTTCTTTCTCATTATAAATGTCTTCCATTAGAAGAGCTGTATGGTTACTCTTAGTCCAAGTACCTGTCAGACAATATTTTTGAAAGAAAAACTTCAAATCCATTGTTATTTTAAGGAGTTGGGAGTACTGTAGCTTGATTTGCAGACAAGGAATCTTTTACAGCTAAAAGATTTGTATCATCAAAAAGCTGAATGTTGTGTTATTATTCATGGAGAAAATTATAGAACCGGAACCCTTCATATACGGATCAAAGTATATTACAAATCAATGACATGGAAAGAGTTTGCTTTTTTGAGGTTTTGTTGCTTGTGTGGGTTATGTAGAAAACATGGCTCCTGGAATAGTTGAATCAGTTTAAATCTCGTGTTACTTAAGTCCACGTTGGTCAGGTTCCCCAGGATGCATACGAGGATCCAGGTTGAGAAATGCTTTGAGGTATAATATTTTCATGTCATGTGTTCATTCTTTTTGGCAAGTTGCTCCCTGGATACAGTAGAAGAATGGATATCATACGACTTTATTGTAATCCATGGTATGGCCTGGGGCTCAAAAATCTCACATATTAGCCTAAGATCACACATAATGTGTTCTTCCCCTGATTGTAATACAAGCCTTGGATTGTTCAGAGGTCAGGGAGTATATTCTGTCTTTGTAGATGAAGTTCAGCTCCTTTGCTTCTTGCCACCTTAAAGCTTAAAAAAGAAAGATTGTTCTATGTTGAAATCCCCATACAATCACAATTCTGAAGAGGAGCGCATGTTGACATTTGTTGTACAAGTTTCAGAAGCATGTATTCTCATTAGTATAATTGCCCATCCTTGTGACTGAGTATATAAAATCATTGGCTAATTGTAATCATTGGTAGGCGATAGATGTTATAGTTTCCATGAAGTAGTGAGTAAGTATACATACTGTGTACCTTTCCTAGAACGGAAGCCAGGCCTCACAATGTACAGAAAACCTGGTAAATGGTGTTAGGTATGGAATTAATAAGGATAGCACATTTATTACTTGTCCCCTCCTTTTTTTAAAAAAAAAAGGAACAATGATCAATCTTTGCTGTGTGCCCCATGCAGTCACAACCATCAACAGAAGCTCAGAATGATACAGGTTATAATGAATGGATCAAAGAGCTAAGTATTTTCTATAGTTGGAACAATTGTCTATTCTTATGTCTTGAATATTGACTGAAATAGACTGACATCTGTGTGAACAGCAGGTCATCAGTCAATTGAATTACATAGCTTGCTCCTGGTGAGAATTCATAGCAGGCCAAAATACATACAATTCAGTATTCAGCAGTACAATAGATCCTGGATTCTGCTTGCACAGGAGAGGGTGGTGGTGGGCAGAATGTCTAGAAGGAACCATGAGTGTTGTCTTTTTCTCTGGTCATTCCCAAAGATATCAATAGTTAGGAAGCAGCTTGTGCAGTTTATTCCTTAGATTGTCAAAGACTTCGTGTTTGCATATGAAAAGCCTTTCCCAAGGTAAAATGTCAATTGTCCAGAAATCCACAAATAAGTATCTGTTCTTGGTACCTGTGCTAGTGAATCAACAGAAGTATGGAGATTTGTCAGCATGTATGCCATCTTATGTATCGTGTGTGTGTGTGTGTGTGTGAGTGTGTGTGTGTGTATTTCAGTGTTGGTGTGTTTGTTAAGGTAGAGATATTTGTAACTCTATATCCTCTAGTACTTTGCATCTCTCCACTGGGTTTTGGTTCCCCTATTCAAAAGAACATATTATAGAGAACATGTGTCCTTTTGAGTTGGAAGGAGCTCTTCAGCTCCTTCAGTACACACATCAGTGTTCATCTCCAGTCTAGCGATATGAAAACATGTGTATCTGAAGTATGTCTAAGAATCTGTGAATCTACTAGACTGTCAATGTAATACCTTCATTCACTTGTGTGCTTTACAGCACCCATTTTACCTAAAGTATTGGTAAGAGAAGTAAAAAGGAGTTAGAACTCAAAGATAGACTTGTGATTTTGGAAAAAGTAAATAAGTTTATAGTGAAGTGTCATGAGTGAGTGGGAACTGTGTGACACTAGAAAGTTTATTATCTTGTTACTGTGTATGAGATCACAATGGTTTAGTCATGACACCAATGAGATTCTCATTATCCCCTGTCAAAGAGCCAACAGGAATGTAGCAGCTTAGATGCTGTGGTACTTGGGTTTATTTTTGTTTTTCTTTTGTTTTACTTAATGTCAGTAACTGCTGCAGCCTTTCATTTCAGCATATGTCGGTTTAAATCAAGCCATTGCTTAAGTCTTGAAAGCTTGATTTCACATCTGGCAGTTGAACTAAAGATAGTAATGTCAGCTGGCACAGGTTACAGTTATGTATAAGTTGATCAAAGAATTTTGGTGGAGAAATTCTTGTTTCCTATGAATTGTCACTATGGATTGGAAACCTTGGTCTTCTGAGGTATCCAAATGGGTAAATTGTCCACTGGGTATGTCCTCATCAGATTTTGAACTTATTTCTTAGACTAAGACTTGGTTGATGAAGTAGGTGTTTATCTCTAATGTGGCACCTTCTCAGCAGAATTTTTTGTTTATTGTATTCCTTCTCTCATGCAATAATACATCATGACATCAGTTTTTTTCTTTCTACCTATCCATGCCCTCTAGTCCTCACAGATGTGCTGGTCTTCTATTTCCCATCAGAAAAGAAAGGTCTCACAAGGATATCAACAGAATACAGCATGAAAATATACAATAAGACTAATGCACAAAACACTCAAATCAATGTTGCATGAGTCAAACCAGTAGAAGGTAAAAAATCTCTAGAGCAATAAAAGAATCAGAGACACCCAAACACTGCGGTTTAAATTGTGACTGTCTGTGAGATCATAAAAGTTTCCTGATGATCCGAGAAAAATTCCTTTGATTCCCTGTCATGCAGCCAACAGGCAGGGAGCAGTTGAGATGCTGTATGCTTGTTTAGTTTTGTTGTTGTTGTTGTTCTTTTGTTTGTATATTTTATATTCTCTGTAGTTGTGGAAGTTTATTTTTAGTTATGTTTAAATAATTTGTGCACTGTTGGGTGAGGGTCAGCCTAGGTCTTGGTGTTTAGTAGTGTCTGCAAGTACTGGATTTATGTTGGTGGTGTTTGTTTGGTCATGCTCTGCATGTGCAATAAGTAGAACACCTGAGGAATTCTATATCAATAAAAACACCTGAGCAGTGACAGTAAAGTTTTCTCTGTTCAGCATGGTGCTTGCCATGACAGTGGTTCCCTCAGCTAAAGTCTGGGAGGGATTTCATCTAGCATTATGCCACTTTGTTGTCCTAGGTGAGCCCACACACATCCACATACTGTTACACTCTACATTTCAGCAAATGTTGGCCCTTATATCTTTGGGGACTGAAGGTCTTGAGACACTGTTGATGACTGCAGTTTTCTGTGACATCAACAATGTAACTATGTGATACAATTTGATGATGTGACACTGACAATGTAGGTCTGTGACATCACAATTGGAAGGAAAATATGTGTTAATGAAGGATAGACCATCCTAATGTGGACAACATGACATCATCCTTAATGTAAAATATGTCATCACAATTAGAAAAATACTGGCATAATATTTGTGATGGAGTGAGATAAAAAATGTAAATACTCATCACAATTTGGAGATGACATCCTAGTTGGAAGAAGTTTACATATTTGGTATGATATGTCACTATCAATGCAAATATATATTATCAAAATTGGAAGACTGAGTTGAGAAATTGAAGAATATGGCATAATTTAGGTTATATGACATTACCAGTGCTAACACATGACATCATATTTTGAAGAGACTGACAGCATAGTAACAATGTGACATCATACTGGTAAATATGTGTTATCATAATGAAAAAAAGAACTGACATCATAAATAGTATGATGTGTTAACACCAATGTAGTTAAGTATATGTAATAATTATTGGATGAAATGGACATCATATTCGTTTATGACATGATGTTGACGATGTAAATATATGACACCATAATAAGAAATACAAGAAAGCATGTTTGGACAGAACAGACATCATAATTTGGATGATGTGACAAAATAAATGCCAGACGAGGTCATCATAATTGGAACAAATTATCTGATCATTGTAAGACTGATATCGCAATGTGGATTTTGTGACATCATGAATGTAAACATTTGGTATCACAATTGTAAGAAAATGACATCACAACTGTGATGTGACTTCAACAGTATAAAGAAAGTAAATCAAAATAAGGAAGATATTTCAGCATCTATGGAAGAAAATGACACTATCACCATCACCTTGAGGATATGACATATTTTCATAATTGGAAGGAAATAATGTGATAATTGAAAGAAATGACTTCTTAATGTGGATACTGTGACATCAGCACTGTAATAAAAAGTTCAGAAGCAAATTTCATCATAATCATGATGGTGTCAGAACAACATTGTAAGTATATGCTATCATAATCAGAACGGCTGAGGTCCAGCCTTGGTGAGGGCAGAGCTTAAAGTGGATTTATGAGAGAGAGATGACAGAAGAATCAGATGCAGGGCATCATTTAGTTTTTTTTATAAGAGACTGACAGAGAGGAAGCACATCTTGGTATGAGTTGACCTATTCTGACAATTTGTGACTGTCAAAGGCTTTCTTTATGCACAAAATCATTTCCTTTATGACTTTGATGATTGATTACATACACTCTGGAAGTCAGTTTTGTAAAGTCTTCCTTGATAATATAAGTATATTAAAATCAACAAAGCAAGCAAATAGCAAATTTTGTCAAAACTAAAAGCTAACATTATGATAAAATCAGTTTTCTTTAACTCAACACCTTTCTCCTTAAAATTGGTTCCATAAAGCCTTATTGTTAAAGAAATGCTAGAAAGGATGATGCTACTTGAGTTTCACTCTGTTTAAGTTCAACATAGACTTAATGGATTATAATGCCTGTTACATCAAACATATCTTTTTAACAAAAGTCACTTTTGACCCTTGTTAAATTCTTCTTTACTTTCTCTGTTCTGTTTAACATAAAACCACCATCCTTTTCTTTGATACTTAAAAAACAAAAGCACTCTGCTGTTTGTCTTTCCATACTATCAGAAAAAATCTTTATTTGATATGTTTGCGCAGGAGGACAGGCAGCTGTGACTCTGTCATGAACTCTTATTTCAATACAATCCCTATCTTTATTACAGTCCTGTAAAGGTTAAAAGGACATTAGGACTACTGGAAATGCTTACTTTATTTTCAGGAACATACCAAGGCTTATCATTAAGTACATGATCTCTCTCCCCAACCATATTAATTCTTTATTTCTGAAGCTGGACATGAAAACCTGATGATCCAGCTACAGCTCATCAGCTTCTAGAATTTCTCTAGTTTGTTTCTTCTTTAATAATTCTTCTTCCACCTCCTGTCTTATGCTTACTAATATCAATTATTAATAATATAAATGTATGTCTCAGTCCTAGACTCTAGGAAGACTCAAATTTCTGCATATTTGTATTTCCCAAGGTCCTGCCATTAGTTTCATTTTTATTAACATCAGCATTTGTTACATCATTGCAACACTTATCTTTCGGTGAGAGGCCTTTGACAGTAAAGAATATAAATGGAAGGTGTTAGTGAATTTCTGTCGAGGGCATTGAAGGGTCAATCAAAGTCATTCTAGCACTGGAACTTTGTGAAACAGAGCCCTTACTACACTTGGAATCATCACAGAAGGTTACAACAGCATAATTGAATGGAACTGACATCATGAGTGGGATGCTGTGATACAATCAATGTCAGGATTTGTCATCATAATTGGAATGAAATCACCTGATTATTGGAAGTATATGACATCATAATGTGTATTATATGACATCATCATTAATGTAAATATATGCCATCATAATTAGAGGAAATGACATCATAGTTGTGATGATGTGACATCAACAATGTAAATAAATGATATCCTAGTAAGAAGGTTATCACAGCATGAATGGTCGTAACTAACATCTTGTTAGGGGTGAAGTGTAACCATAAACCTGAGGATGTGACATCATAATTGAAAGGAAATATGATAATTGTAAGAGTGTGACTTAATTTGGGTTATGTACCATCAGCAATGTTCATCATAATCAGAAGAAACTTACATTATAAATGATACTGTGACATAAACAGTGTAAATATATGACATCATATTTGAAAATAACTGACACCAAAATCAGGTTTATGGGAGACTATCAGTGTCAATAAATGACATCAGAATTTGAAGAAACTGACATCAGAAGATGATGTTTTAATAATGTAAATATATGATATCATAAGCACATGACAAAATAATTGGATGAAACTGACATCATAATTCAGATGACATAACAGCATCAGTATAAGTATGTAACATCACAATTGCAATAAAAGTACATGGTCATAAGAAGGATTTCACATCATATGAGAATTATGTGGCATCAATGTAAATATATGACATCGCAAGAAGGACATGATATATTTGTAAGGTATTGACATCATAATTAAGGTGATTTGATATCATCAGTGTAAATACACATCACTATAATTCAAAGAAGCAGACATAATTGAGATGATGTGCCACAATCAATGTAAGGATGTGAGAGCATAATCGAGATAATATAACACTATTAAATTATGTATGTGATATCATAGGAAGAAATAATGTGATAATTAGAGACATGTCAAAATAATTAGTGTAATCTGACACCATCATAATATCATGTGCAATAAATAACACAAATATGGCATGATGTGATATCTTCAATATCAATATATGACAACATAATTGGAATAAATTGATACGATAATTAAGATGATGTGATGTCAATAATGTAAATATATGACATCATAATAAAATATATTACAGCATAAATGGAAAGAACTGCCATCATTATTGAGAGGTGACACCATCATTCTTAAGGATGTTCGACCACAATTGGAAGGAAAATGATGTGATAATTGGCAGAATAATATGGATTATGTACCATCATCACTGTCAATATATGACACCATAATTGAAAGAAGCCAACATCACAATTGCAATGATATCATCAATGTAAACATATGAAAAAATAAAAAAGGGTATGGCAGCATAATTGGAAGGAACTGATTACATAATTGAGAGGATGTGACATTAATAAGGTAAGTGTGTTATATCACATTTGGAAGGAAATGATGTGATATTTAGAAAGATATGCAACATAATTTGGGTTATGTGATATCATCTATGTCAGTATGTAATATAATGTGAAGAAACTAGCATCATAATTGTGATAATGTGACATCAACAGTGAAAATATGTAACTTAACAAACAGAAAGTTACATACATGGGGAGATGTGATAAAATCATATCAATGAAAATATAGGCCATAGTAAAGGGAAGAAAATGTATGATATAATAACATTAAGTATGTAACAGCATAATTTGAAATATTTGGCATCATAATTGTGACGATATAACACTATCAACCAAAATGTCTGACATAACTGAAAGGAAAAGATGTGCTTATTGGAAGGATATGATATTATAATTAGGATTATGTAGCAAAATAATGTAAATAAATGACATCATAATTTATGGAAAACAACCACATAATCATGATGATGTGACAGCGAGGTAAATATATGACATCATATTATTACAGAATACATGAATATTGGAAGGACATGACAGCATAGTTGAGATAATGCAATATCATCAATGTACCTATAGGACAGCAAAATTGAAAAAAAACTGACATTGTAATTGTTATGATGTGATATCAACAATGTAAATATATGACATCACAACAAGTAGTATATGACAGGATATTTGGAAGGACATCATAATCGTGAAGATGTGATAACTTCAACATAATTTGTGACCACACAATTGAAAGGGAGCATAGGAAACATGTGACATATCACAATAGGAAGCATGTCACTCCATAATTGGCATTATGTGGCACCATCAATAGAAATTTATGACTACATAAGTGGAACAAAATAACACCAAAACCTAGTGGATGTGAAAACAATAATATGAGTATAATACATCATAATTTGAGTGACATGACAACATACTTGGAAGGGCATGAAACCATAATTTGCATGATGTGACATCAAAATGTCAATATGGTATCAAAGTGGGAAGAAAATTACATCATTATTATGATGATGCAACAACCACAATGTAATGTGTAAATGTATGTGATCATCAAAAGAAGGATGTGATATCAGTTTTGGTTGACCAGTTGTAAGGATGTGATGCTATAATTGCCAGGAACAGACGTCATACTTGATATTAAGTAAAAATATCAATGTAAAATATGATATCCTAATCAAAATAAACTGATATCATAAATAAGTTGATGTGACACCATCAATGCCAATGTATGACATAATAACTGGAAGGAACACACATCCCTTGAATGTGTATGTGTCAAATGTGAGCCTAGGAGAGCCTTCTTGTCAGGAATCCTGTACCTAAATGCTTGGTTGTGGCCATGGTCACTCTGTCATGACAACCAGGTCTGTCGTGGCAGCTTTAGTGATCACCTTTGTGTGTGGAGTAGAGTAGACTGCAGCAGGATTTCTGGGCAGGTCCAAGTCTGAATGTCCTTGCTTGGTCACAAAGGGACAAATTCCAGTCCCTGGCCCAAAAGTCTATTTTTTTGTTTCTGAGTCCTCTCTGCTGTGTTACAGATTGTCATGTGTTTCTGGAGCATTCCTTTGGAATGCGGAAGCATTTTCTAAACCTCCTAGCACAAAAAATGGAGGAAAGTGTCTCATTGCAGTGTCATTGAAGACCCCATGGTCTATGCTTCACAAGTCCTGAGCCTAACAAGCATTCCTAACCCTGTCCCTGCTCTAACCTCTACCTTGAACCCCTTCAACCTTCTACAAGCCACACCCACACAAACTGTCTGATATACTCAGTAGCTGATTGCCCCTAGAGAGCCATCCCAGATACATAAAGATGTTGGACATTTCTTTAAGTGTTTCTCAGCCATTTGAGGTTCCTCTTTTGTGAATTCTTTGTTTAGATAGGCACGCCATTTTTAATTGGGTTATTTGTTTTGTTGACATGTAGATTCTTGCTTTTTTATTTATTTTGTATGTTAACTCTCTATTGGAAGTGGAGTTGGTCAATATCTTCCCATTCTGTAGGCTTCTGTTTTGCCCTGTTGACAATGTCATTTTCCTTACAAAAGCTTTTCAGTTTCATGAGGTCCTCTTATTAATCTTTGATCATTGTTCCTGACCTTTCAGTGTTCTATTAAAAAAGTTGCCTCCAGTGCCACTGCTCTCAAGGCTATTCCCTACTATCTCGTCAATCGGATTCAGTATATCTGTTTTTATATTGAGAAATTAGATCCATTTGGACTTGAGGTTTGTACTCAGTAATAGATATGGATCCATTTGCATTCTTCTATCTCAGGCATCCAATTACACAAACACCATTTGTTAAAGTTGCTTCCCGTTTGTCATTGTATTTTTTCTAGCTTCATTATAAGGATATCCTTAGGTGTGTGGATATATATCTGTATCCTTTATTTTGTTCCATTGGTCATCATGTCTGTTTTTGTGCCAATACCATGAAGTTTTTATTACTATGGCTCTGTAGTACAGATTAAGATCAGGCACCTTGATAACCCTTGAAGTTCTTTTTTTTCAGGATTTTTTTAGGTATCCAAAGTTTTTTATTTCTACATATGAAGTAGTGTATTGCCCTTTTAATGTCTCTAAAGAAGTATATTGGGATTTTGATAGGGATTTCATTGAGTACTTAGATTATTTTTAGTACAGTGTCCATTTTTACTATGTTAATTTTACCAACTCAGGAGCATGAGATTTTTTTCCATCTTATGAGATCTTCAAATTCCCTCTTCAAGGACATAAAGATTTTGTCATTCAAGTCTTTCCCTTGCTTGGTTAGAGTTGCCAAAGATACCTTATATTATTTCTATCTATTGTGAAGAGTATTTTTTCTCTTATTTCTTTCTCTTTCTATTTGTCATTTGTATATAGGAGGGCTACAGATTTTTTTTTAGTTTATCTTGTAGCCATCCATTTCAGTGAAGTTGTTTTCCAGCTATAGGAGTTCCCTGATCCAGTTTTTGAGGTCATTTATATATAATATCTCATCTTCAAATAAGGATACTTTAACTGTTTCCTTGTGGATTCATATCCCCTTAATCTCCTTCTCTTGTCTCATTGTTCTTGCTAGTACTTTAAGTACTGTATTCAATATTTATAAAAGGAGGGAACAGCCCAATCTTCCTTCTGATTTTAGTGAAATTTCTTTTAATTTTCCTCTATTTAATTTGATGCTATCAATAGAATTGCTGTTACTTACCTTTATTATGTTTCAGTATGGCCTTTTATCCTCAATCTCTCCATAAGGTTTATTTTGAAGGGTTGGTTGATATTATCAAAAGCTTTTTCACATTGTACTGAGAAGATCATATAATTTTTTTCTATTAATTTGTTTACGCAGTGGATTACATTGACTTATTTTCTTATATTGAACGATCCCATCTTCTCTGGGATCAAGGCTATTCAATCATGGTGAATAATATTTTTAATGTGTTCTTGGATGTGCTTTGTGAGTATTTTTTTAACTTAATTTGCAACTATGTTGAAGAATGAAATGGGTATATAATTCTATTACTTTTTGAAGCTTTGTGATGTTTGGGTATTAGCATGACTCCAAAATATCTTGTAACAACTTTTATTTCTACATTTTTGCATTGGTGAATTTCTGCATTTCTACTTTGGTGATGTTTCCAATAAAACTATGACACAAGTCCTGGATGCTAAATTGTACCTCTCACTAGTACCCAAGGCAAGGTTCACTGGTAATATAGGCTGTAGTCTGTGGATATCTTCTCTTGCAAGGTTTTAAACATTGTATAGACAGCTGAAGGCATCTGAGGTATCGAGGACAAGATGAGTTTGACATTGTGTACTAGTTCTCACAACCTATAGTTATTTCATAGAATGGTTTCTGGGGGATGAGGTAAGTGTTTTCACTAATATAGCCTCCTTAAACTTCTAATATTTATGTTTTCTGGGTGTTTGAGTTCAGTGTGTCATTAAAACCAGGGAAGACTGACTGCTTTGTATGTCAAAATTAAATATGGCCAAGACCACAGGTTCGAGTACTGCACCCTCTACAGTGCAGGAGTTGTTATTCCACGCTGGGGGCATCTCAGCTCTGGGTTTGGCCCAGTGTCAGTGACATTATACTTCAGGATTCTGTATCCTCATCCACCTAAGAATGGATTTCCATTCAGTTTTCATAATGTGTAAGAAATTAGGATTGACATGCCATTTTACTAGACAGTATATCTGATCCTCGAAAATGAGATTTTGTTCAATCTTCATCCCTAAGACCATTTACCTAGATGGGAAAAACATCACTTGGCAGAATTGCCTAAAATAGTGAGTGGTTTGCAATCTGGGACTCTTATGGTAGGCAGTTATGGAGAGGTCCCAGTAAGTGGAACTATGTTATAAGCAGCATGTCTTATTTCATTAAATGTGAAATGCTACCCCAAATCAGAATTGTCATGGTAATGCAAACACTACTTTACTTTTGATTCAAGGGAAGTTTGCTTCCTCCAGGACACCCCAACTGCTCATTCTGCCCAAGGTCTGGTTACCATGGTGAAAAGTGCAGATTCTTGATGTAATTGCTGTTCTAGAATTCTTGACCTCATAGAGACAAAAAAGATTAGCAGGGATGCAAAACAGTATTCATACTACAGTCTAACTTTTGGGGCTTCGGAAGGGGGGAAAGTTGATGAGCTCCATTCCTGACTTCCTAGCAGAAAACATAGATATCTCAAATTCACACAGCCCCATTCATTTTCCCAAGGTGCTTTCTCTGCTCTCTATAGGCACCCATAACTCTTGTATGGAACACTACATGTTCTGTTAATTTTGGCCCAATCTCATCCAGGTGGGAACAGAACATACTGTTCTTCCCTTCAATATTTGCTTTTGCTTTCATTTTTTCATTTTAAGATATTCATATTTTCTACTTCTATTTTTTCTCTCCAAAACTTCCCACATACCCTGATTCTTCTATCCACTCTGACAAAAGTTGACATGAATGACATCCTAAACCGGAGTTGGAAAATCCTAACAATAGATAGTCAAAATGAAACAGCAGCAGCCACAGTCCTAAACAAAGATATACAGAAAGGAAGAAATGTTGTAGTGAAAGAAATAGCCTTCCCTAGGTAAGAAAAATACTAATTATTAAGTATCATTTTTGAGAATATACTATTATTAGAGTAAACCCCCTTCTTTGATCTTAACACAACACTTGTATTCACTTCATTGTTCATTCATTTCTTCTTTTCTGATTATTTCTTTTCACCTAAAGTTAACTCTATAGAGGAGAATATTCACCATTAACTACATAAGTAAAACCTTCCCAGTTACCTGTCCTTCTTGCCACTCACCCTTTTTTCCTTCCTACATAGATGACTATCCACTTCCCATCATTTATCCTTTGTTCTTTTCTTATTCATGTTCCTTTCTCCCTCTGTTTAGTTTTTTTTGCTTCTTCCTTTCTTCATTGCTTTTTTCCTCTTTGCATTCTTTGTTTTTTTTTTTAAATGTCCTCTCTTGGGATAGCTGTATCATGGACCAATTATGTGCCAGATAATGTTTAGGCAAGAAACCAGAAGTAATGGAAGGTTTTGTGAGCACTGTGCCTTGGTCTGTAGATTAGGCATTTGCCACAGCTAGCTGTAGTAAGCAGACATTTAAAACTTTCTTCATGGTGAAAATAAGGAAAAGCAGAGATCTCTATGAAGGTATACAATGGAGCTTATATTCAGTGAATCAGAAGAGTTTCATGTGTCCACTTACACTGCTTATGTGGCTAATCTAGGAAAATGCTTCTTGGGATAGAGGACTCATTTTTAATCTGGGGTCACTTCACTCCACCTTGGTCTAGATTCCCAGGAGGAATGAAGTGATCACAGTTGAGAAAGCCTTCCAGGCATCTTTTTTCCTCCTTGGTATGTCATGCTTGCCTCCTTAGCAAGCTACTCTCTATTTGCAGGTAGAAGAATGAGTAGCATGTGACCTAATATTAATCAGTTAAAGGTGTATGGAAATCCCTTGAAATCCCTTGACAGTTAAACATGGGGCTATGATGACAACTGAGGGTCCTATACCATGTACAAACCAGCATTTTGCAATTTCATTCTGGAATGTCTTGTCTTTGGTTCCAGTGTCAATGATTTGTTCTTCAGACTTCTCCAGGCTCATCCAGCTAATAATGGAATTCATCTTATCTTTTCAAATGTGTTCTCTCATTGAGGTGGAGCCAATATTACCAGACAATGTCTATATTCCTTGGAAATGAGAATCTTGTACAATCTTCAACCCTAAGTCCATTCAACTTCCTCAACATGGGGATAATATCATTTTCCAGCATTGCATAAAAAAGTGAGTGGTTTGCCACAAAGGAGTCTTTTGAATAGGCAGAAAATAGGGAAAATTGTCTCTACAGATGAGCACATTAAATGGAACTAGGTTTAAAAGCATATGAGATTGCAGGTGAAATACTGCCCTCAATCAGATTTGTCTTTGGTGATGCACACACTGCTTTCTTTCCTTTGGATTTCTTTTTCAGGCATGGACAATGAGGGTGGTGTGCTTCCTTCAGAACATGGCACTGGGTCCCCTTTAGTCCTTTGGAATTGGGGGTATTGTGACTTCTCTGGGGACCGGACCACTCCACAGGGCGTGCAGGAGGTCTAGATTTCTCATTCTATCAGAGATAGAAAACACAGTTCCAGGTGCCCATTGTGGCCATATTTAGCAGGGTTGCCATAAACAGTTGTCACCCAGGAGTGCATATAGGGCTTTGCAAAGGGGAACGTGCCTCGGCCCTTTTTTGTTTTCCTAGAAGAAATAATGAGAGATCCATATTTAAACACAACCCCAATCACTGTCCAAGCTTCCTTCACTGTTCTCTATACACACTCATTGCACATTTCTTTGCATATACCCCACTATCTACATAATACCTCACATTCCTATTCATCTGTCTTACTTTCAACTCATCCATTCATCCTCAATTTTTTTTTCTACATCCATGCCTCCTTATTCATGTCCTATTTTTATTCTTTATTATGTTATTATTATTTTCATATTTTATATATTTTATATTTTTATTACTTTTTTATATTTTTAAATATTCATTTTATTTTATACATTTATTTATTTAATAAATAACCTATTTGTTACATTTATATTTTATATATTGTTACTATTTTTTTATTTTTTATCATTATCATTACAGAGACCATTTTTATCTAAATTCTTGGTAAGAGAAGTAAAAAGGAGTTAGAACTCAAAGATAGACTTGTGATTTTGGAAAAAGTACTAAGTTTATAGTGAAGTGTCATGAGTGAGTGGGAACTGTGTGACACTCGAAAGTTTACTAACTTGTTACTGTGTATGAGATCACAATGGTTTTCCTCATGACACCAATGAAATTCTCATTATCCCCTGTCAAAGCGCCAACAGGAATGTGTAAGCTTGAGATGCTGTTGCTCTTGGGTTTGTTTTTGTTTTGTTTAACTCAACATCAGTATCTGCTACAACCTATCATTTCAGCATATGTTGGTTTAAATAAAGCCATTGCTCAAGTCTTGAAAGCTTGATTTCACATCTGACATTAGAAGTAAAGGTAGTAATGCCAGCTGGCATAGGTTACAGTTGTGTATAAGTTGATCAAAGAATTTTGGTTGAGAAATTCTTGTTTCCTATGAATTGTCACTGTGGAATGGAAACCTTGATCTTCAGAGGTATCCAAAATGGGTAAGTTCTTTACTGTGTATGTCTTCACCAGATTTTGAACTCATTTCTTAAACTAAGCCTTTTTGATGAGGTAGGTGTTTTTCTCTAATGTGGCATCTTCTCAGCATTTTTGTTTGTTTATTGTATTCTTCTCTCATACAATAATACATCATGACATCAGTTTTTTTTTCCTTCTACCTATCCATGCCCTCTTCCCTCACAGATGCACTGGTCTTCTATTTCCCATCAGAAAAGAACAGGTCTCACAAAGATATCAACAGAATACAGTATAAAAGGTATACAATAAGACTAGGCACAAACACTCAAATCATGGTTGGATGAGTCAAACCAGTAGGAGTCAAAATATCTCAAGTGTAGGTAAAAGGGTCAGAGACACCCAAACACCGCAATTAAATTGTGACTGTAAGATCATAAAAGTTTCCTGATGACCCCAGAAAATTCTTATGATTCCCTCTCATGCAACCAACAGGCAGCGAGCAGTTGAGATGCTGTAGGTTTGTAGTTCTGTTGTTGTTGTTGTTTTGTTTGTATATTTTATACTCAAGTATATTTTATATTCCTCTATAATTGTGGAAGTTTATTTTTAGTTATGTTTAAAATAATTTTGTTCACTGTTGAGTGAGGGTCAGCCTAGGTCTTGGTGTTTTGTAGTGTCTGCAAGTGTTGGATTTATGTGGGGGTTGTTTGTTTGGACATGCTCTGCATGTGCAATTAGTAGAACACCTGAGCAATTCTATACAATAAAAACACCTGAGCAGTGGCACTCAAGTTTCCTCTGTTCAGCATGGTGCTTGCCATGACAGTGGTTCCCTCAGCTAAAGTCTGGCAGGGATTTCATCTATCGTTATGCCACTTTGTTGTCCTAGGTGAGCTCACTTTTCAACATACTGCTACACTCTACATTTCATACGTTGGTTCTTATGTCTTTGGGGATTGAAGGTCTTGAGACGCTGTTGATCACTGCAGTCTTCTGTGACATCAACAATGTAAATATGTGATACAATTTTGATGATTTGACACTGACAACCTACGCCTGTGTCATCACAATTAGAAGAAAAATGTGATTGAATGAAGGATAGAGCACCTTAATGTGGACATCATGACATCATCATCAATGTAAAATATATGTCATCATAATTAGAAAAAAATGGCATAATAATTGTGATGTAGTGAGATAAAAAATGTAGATACACATAACAATTTATAGATGACATCATAAATGGGAGAAGTTTACATAATATTTGGGATGGTATGACACTATCAATTCAAGTATGTGATATCAAAAGTGGGAGACAATGATTAGAGAAAAAGAAGAATATGCTATCATAATTTGGCTTATAAGACATCACCAGTTTTAACAAATGAAATCTTTTGGAAAGAAACTGACAGCATAGTAACAATGTGACATCATCCACGTGAATATGTGATATCATAATGAAAAGAAATTGACATCATAATTAGAGGGATGTGTAAACATCAATGTAAGAATATGTAATAATGATTGGATGAAAGAGACACCATAATCGTGATGACATGAGGTCAACGATGTAAATATATGGCACCATAATAAGAAATGCATGAAAGCATGGTTGGATAGAACAGAAATCATAATTTGGATGATGTGACAAAGTTACTGCCAGAAAAGGTCATCATAATTGGAACATATTATCTGATCATTGTAAGACTGATATCATAATGTGGATTTCGTGACATCATAAATGTAAACATTTGTCATCCCAAGTGTAAGAAAATGACAACACACCTGTGATGTGACTTCAACACTATCAAAATAAGGAAGATATTTCTGCAAAAATGGAAGGAAATTACACCATCAATTACACCTTGAGGATGTGACATATTTTCATAATTGGAAGGAAATGATGTGATAATTGCAAAGAAATGACTTCTTTATGTGGATTCTGTGACATCAGCATTGTAATAAGAAAGGTATGGCATTATATTTGGTAGAAACTTTCATCATAATCATGATGGTGTCAGATCAACATTTTAAGTATATGCTATCATACTCAGAACTACTGAGGTCCAGCCTTGGTGAGGGCAGAGCTTGCAGGGGATGGATGAAAGAGTGATGAGGGAAGAATCAGATGCAGGACACCATTCAGTTTTGTTTTATAAGAGATTGACAGAGAAAAAGCACATCTCAGTATGGCTTGACCTATTTGAAAATTTGTGACCCTCAAAGGCTTTACTTATGCACAAAATCATTTCCTTTAAGACTTTGATTAGTGATTACATACCCTCTGGAAGTCATTTTTGTAAAGTCTTCCTTGATACATGAGTATATTAAAATCAACAAAGCATGCAAATAGCAAATTTTGTCAAAACTAAAAGCTAACATTATGATAAAAATCAGTTTTCTTTTAACTCAACATCTTTCTCCTTAAAATTGATGTCATAAAGCCTTGTGGTTAAAGAAATACTAGAGAGGATGATGCTATTTGAGTTTGACTCTGTTTAAGTTGAACATAGAGTTAATGGATTATAATGCCTGTTACATCAAACATTTTTTTAACAAAAGTCACTTTTAACCCTTGTTAAATTCTTTCCTTTCTCTGTTCTGTTTAACATAAGACCACCATTCGTTCCTTTGATTCTTAAAAAACGAAAACCATCTCCTCTTTGTCTTTTCATACTATAAGAAAAGTCCTGATTTGACATGTTTGATCAGGAGGACAGGCAGTTCATTGAGCTGAAATGTCCTTTTCTGTGACTCTGTCATGAAGTCTTGTTTCAATACAATCCCTATCTTTATTTCAGTCCTGTAAAGGTTAAAAAGACAATAGGACTCCTAGAACTGCTTACTTTATTTTCAGGAACATACCAAGGCTTATCATTAAGTACATGATCTCTCTTACTGCCCATATTAATTCTTTATTTCTAAAGCTGGACATGAAAACCTGATGATCCAGCTACAGCTCATCAGCTTCTAGAATTTCTCTAGTTTGTTTCTTCTTTAATAATTCTTCTTCCACCTCCTGTCTTATGCTTACTATTTTCATTTATTAATAATCTAAATGTATATCTCAGTCCTAGACTCTATGGAAGACTCAAATTTCTGCATATTTGTATTTCCCTACGTCCTGCCATTAGTTCCATTTTTATTAACACCGGCATTTGTTACATTATTCCAACTCTATCTTTCGACGAGTGGCCTTTGACAGTAAAGAATATCAGAGGAAGTTGCTAGGGAATTTCTTTCAAGGGCAGTGAAGGGTCAATCAAGGTCATCCTAGCACTGGAACTTTGTGAAACAGAGCGTTCACTACACTTGGCATCATCAAAGAAGTATACAACAGCATAACTGAAAGGAACTGACATCATGAGTGGGTTGCTGTGATGCAATAAATGTCAGGATTTGTCATCTTAATTGAAATTAAATCACCTGATGATTGGAAGTATATGACATCATAATGTGTATTATGTGACACCATCATTAATGTAAATATATGCCATCATAATTAAAAGAAATGACATCATAATTGTGATGATGTGACATCAACACTGTAAATAAATGATATCCTAGTAAGAAGGTTATCACAGCATGAATGGAAAGAACTGACATGATAGTTATGTGTAATCATATACCTGAGGATGTGACATCATAATTGAAAGGAAATATGAAAATTGGAAGGATGTGACTTAATTTGGATTATGTACCATCGACAATGTTCATCATAATCAGAAGAAACTGACCTCATAAATGATACTGTGACATAAACAATGTAAATATATGACATCTTATTCTGAAAATAACTGACATCAACATAGGTTTATGAGAGATTATCAGTTTTGATAAATGACATCACAATTTGAAGAAACTGACATCAGATGATATGTTAATAATGCAAATATAAGACATCATAAGCACATGACAAAATAATGGGATGAAACTTACATCATAATTGAGATGACATAACAACATCAATATAAGTATGTAACATAACAATTGTAAGAAAAGAACATGATCATAAGAAGGATTTCACATCATATGCGAATTATGCGGCATCAATGTATATATATATATATATATATATATATATATATGACATCACACGGAGGACATGCTATATTTGTAAGGTATTGACATCATAATTAAGGTGATTTGATATCATCTGTGTAAATAAACATCATTATAATTCAAAGAAGCAGACATAATTGTGATGATGTGACACCAAAATTGTAAATATATGACATACCTATTAAGGATATGGAATGAACTGACACCATAATTGAGATGATGTGCCACATTCAATGTAAGGATGTGAGAGAATAATTGGGATAATATGACACTATTAAATTATGTATGTGATATCATAGTTAGAAAGAAATAATGTGGTAATTGGAGAGACATGCCAACATAATTTGTATTATGTGACACCATCATAATATGATGTGCAATAAATAACGTAAATATATGACAACATAATGAGAATGGTATAAGATTATATTTGGAAGGAACTGACAGCTTATTTGGGATATTTTACCACCCTATCAATGTAAGAATGTGACATCATAATTGGAAAGAAGTCACCTGATAACTGGAAGGACATGGCATCATAATGTGGATTATGTAACATCATCAGAGCAAATATATCTCATCATAAATGAAAGGAACTGACATAATTGCAAATTTGTAATATCAACAAGGTAAATATAAAATAATAATAAAAAGGATGTCAGCATATTTGCAAGGAAATTATCCCATAATTGATATGATATTCCACCATCAATGTAATTATTGACATCATAATTAGAAGAAAGTGACAAAAATATGGCACAAATAATCTATATATGTCTGATCATAAGAATGTCATTGAATTTTGAAGGTACTGACAGAATTGGAACTATATGGAATTATCAGTGTTAATATATGACCTCATAATTTGAAGAAACTGTCATCACAATCATGATGATGTGACATCAACTACGTAACTATGTGTCATCAAAAATTGAGACATGGCATAATAGGAAGGACTGGCATCATAATTATGATGATGTGAGATCGATGATATAAATAGATGACACCAAAATAGGAAAGTGAAAGCATAATTGGAAGAAGTGAGCATCATAAGCGTGTTATTACTTCAACAGTATAAATATATGACCTCAGATGATGAAGACTGTGAAAGCATAATCAGCATATGTCATCAACAATGTAAATTTATGACATCATAATAAGAAAGAGGGAACTTTCATCATAATTCTGATGACATGACACTATCAAAGTTGATCTGAGACATCACAATTTGAAGAATATGACATGATAATTGGAGGATAGGACAACATAATGCAGATTATGTTACATCGTCAATGACATTAAAAGATATCACGATTGATAGAAACTGACAACAATTTTGACATGAATGTTGTAAATATATGACATCATAATTGGAAGATATTGACATCATAATTGGGATGATGTGACAACAGCCATGTAAATATAAGTCATCATAATATGAGGTGTATGACAAAATTATAAGAAAAACATCATTGTAATCACAAACATCAATAATGTATATGTATGATCTAATATGAATGATTTGACAGAAAAATTGGGAAGAACGCACATCATAATATGAATGTTTTGTCACCATCAATATGACATGGTGACATCACAATTGGAAGGAAATGATGTGATATTGTAAGGATAAAGTATCTTAATATAGATTATAATAGTATAATCAGTGTACATATGTCATCATAATTGGATGAAACTGACATCATAATCATGATATGACATCAACCATGTAAATATAGGACACCTTACTAGAAGATATCACTTCAAAGTCAATATGATGTTATGCAAACAATATAAATATATGGTATAATGAGAAATGACAGCATAATATGAAGAAACTGACAACATGATTTTGTGACACAATCGTTGCAAGTATGTGACATTTCAATTGCTAGGAAATGATGTGATAATTGGAGGATATGAAATGATAATTGGAATTATGTGTCATTTGCAGAGTAACTATATGACACCATAATTGGAAGAAACTGACATCACAATAGTCAACAATGTAAATATATGACATCCCAATAAGGATGTAACATCAAATTTGGAAGGCATTTACATCAAATTAGCATGATGTGACATCTTCAATATCAATATGTGACAACATAATTGGAATAAACTGATATCATAATTAAGATGATGTGATGTCAACAATGCAAATATATGACATTATAATAAAATATATGACAGCATAACTGGAAAGAACTACCATCATTATTGAGATGTGACACCATCATTCTTAAGGATGTTTGACCACAATTGGAAGGAAAATGATGTGATAATTGGCAGAGTAATATGGATTATGTACCATCATCTCTGTCAATATATGACACCATAATTGAAAGAAACCAACATCTTAATTGTAGTGATATCATCAATGTAAGCATATGAAATAATAAAAAACGGGTATGGCAGCATAATTGGAAGGAACTGAATTCATAATTGGGAGGATGTGACATTATTAAGGTAAGTGTGTTATATCACAATTGGAATTAAATGATGTGATATTTAGAAAGATATGACAACATAATTTGGGTTATGTGAGATCATCTATGTCAGTATGTAATATAATGTGTAGAAACTACCATCATAATTGTGATAATGTGACATCAACAGTGAAAATATATAATAACATAACGAACAGAATGTTACATACATGGTGTGATGTGATAAAATCCTATCAGTGAAAATATGGGCCATAGTAAAGGGAAGAAAATAAATGACATAATAACATGAAGTATGTAACAGCATAATTTGAAATAACTGGCATCATTATTGTGGCAATGTAATACCATCAACCTAAATATCCGACAAAACTGAGAGGAAAAGATGTGCTTATTGGAAGGATTTGACATTATAATCAGGATTATGTGGCAAAATATTGTAAATAAATGACATCATAATTTACGGAAAACAACCACATAATCATGATGATGTGACAGCGAGGTAAATAAGTGACATCATATTATGACAGGTAACTTGAATATTGGAACGACATTACAGCATAGTTGAGATAATGTGATATCATCAATGTACATATAGGACAGCAAAATTGAAAAAAAACTGACATCATAATTGTTTTGATATGATATCAACAATGTAAATATATGATATCATAACAAGTAGTATATGACAGTATAATTGGAAGGACATCATAATTGTGAAGATGTGATAACTTCAACATAATTTGTGACCACACAATTGAAAGGGAGCATAGGAAACATGTGAGATATCACAATAGGAAGAATGTGACAACATAATTGGGATTATGTGGCACAATCAATAGAAATTTATGACTTCATAAGTGGAACAAAATAACACCAAAACCTGGTGGAGGTGAAAGCAATAATATGAGTATATGACATCATAATAGGAATGACATGACAACATACTTGGAAGGGCATGAAATCATAATTTGCATGATGTGACATCAAAATATCAATATGGTATCAAAGTGGGAAGAAAATTACATCATTATTATGATGATGTAACAACCACAATGTAATGTGTAAATATGTGAGATCATCAAAAGAAGGATGTGATATCAGTTTTGCTTGACCAATTATAGGGACGTGATGCTATAATTGCCAGGAACAGATGTCATAGTTGATATTAAGTAAAAATATCAATGTAAAATATGATATCTTAATCAAAATAAACCGATATCATAAATAAGTTGATGTGACACCATCAATGCCAATGTATGACATCATAGGTGGAAGGAACACACATCCCTTGAATGTGTATGTGTCAAATGTTAGACCAGGAGAGCCTTCTTGTCAGGAATCCTCTACCTAAATGCTTGGATGTGGCCATGGTCACTCAGTGTCATGACAACCAGGTCTGTTGTGGCAGCTTTAGTGATCACCTTGGTGTGTGGAGTAGAGTAGACTGCAGCAGGATTTCTGGGCAGGTCCAAATCAGAATGTCCTTGCTTGGTCACAAAGGGACAGATTCCAGTCCCTAGCCCAAAAATCTATATTTTGTTTCTGAGTCCTCTCTGCTGTGTTACAGATTGTCATGTGTTTCTGGAGCATTCCTTTCGAATAAGGAAGCATTTTCTAAACCTCCTAGCACACAGAATGGAGGAAAGTGTCTTACTGCAGTGTCATTGAAGACCCCATGGTCTATGCTTCTCATGTCCTCAGCCTAACAAGCATCCCTAACCCTTTAGCTATTCTAACCTCCACCTTGAACCACTTCAACCACCTACAAGCCACACCCACACAAACTGTCTAATAGACTCAGTAGCTGATTGCCCCTAGAGAGACATCCCAGAAACATAAAGATATTGAACATTTCTTTAAGTGTTACTCAGCCATTTGAGGTTCCTCTTTTGTGAATTCTTTGTTTAGATATGCATCCCTTTTTAATTGGGTTATTTGTTTTGTTGACATGTAGATTCTTGCATATTTTTATTTATTTTGTACGTTAACTCTCTATTGGAAGTCAATATTTTCCCATTCTGTAGGCTTCTGTTTTTCCCTGTTAACAATGTCATTTTCCTTACAGAAGCTTTTCAGTTTCATGAGGTCCTCTTATCAATCTTTGATCTTTGTTCCTGACCTTTCAGTGTTCTGTTAAAAAGTTGCCTCCTGTGCCACTGCTCTCAAGGCTATTCCCTACTGTCTCTTCAATCAGATTCAGTATATCTGTTTTTGTACTGAGAACTTAGATCCATTTGGACTTGAGGTTTGTACTCAGTAATAGATATGGATCTATTTGCATTCTTCTATCTGAGACATCGAATTAGACAAACACCATTTGTTAAAGCTGCTTCCTTTTTGTCATTTGTATTTTTCTAGCATCTTCATAAATGATCAGGTATCCATAGGTGTGTGGATATATATCTGTATCCTTTATTCCGTTCCATTCGTCATCATGTCTGGTTTTGTGCCAAAACCATGAAATTTTCATTACTATCTCTCTGTAGTAGAGATTAAGATCAAATATCTTGATACCTCTAGAAGTTCTTTAATTTTTCAGGATTGTTTAGGTATCCAAAGTTTTTTATTTCTACATATGAATTACTGTATTGCCCTTTTAATGTCTCTAAAGAAGTATATTGGGATTTTGATAGGGATTGCATTGAGTCCTTAGATTATTTTTAGTACAGTGGCCATTTTTACTATGTTAATCTTACCAACCCAGGAGCATGCAATTTCTTTCCATCTTTTGAGATCTTTAAATTCCCTCTTCTAGGACATAAAGATTTTGTCATTCAAGTCTTTCCCTTGCTTGGTTAGAGTTGCCAAAGATACCTTATGTTATTTCTATCTATTGTAAAGAGTATTTTTTTATTATTTCTTTCTGTCTCTATTTGTCATTTGTATATAGGAGGGCTACAGATTTTTTTTAGTTAATCTTTTATCCACCCATTTCACTGAAGTTGTTGACCAGCTATAGGAGTTCCCTGATCCAGTTTTTGAGGTCATTTATATATAATATCTCATCCGCAAATAAGGATACTTTGACTATTTCCTTGTGAATTCATATGCACTTTATCTCCTTCTCCTGTCTCATTGTTCTTGCTAGTACTTTAAGTACTGTATTCAATATTTATAAATGGAGGGAACAACCCGATCATCCTTCTGATTTTAATGAAATTGTTTTGAATTTTCCTCTATTTAATTTGATGTTGTCAGTAGGATTGCTGTTACTTACCTTTATTATGTTTCCGTATGGACTTTTTATCCTCAATCTCTCCATAAGGTTTATTTTGAAGGGTTGTTTGATATTATCAAAAGCTTTTTCACATTGTAGTGAGATGATCATGTAGTTTTTTTTCTATTAATTTGTTTATGCCTTGGATTACATTGACTTATTTTCTTATATTGAACAATCCCTTCTTCTCTGGGATCAAGGCTATTCAATCATGGTGAATAATATTTTTAATGTGTTATTTGATGTGCTTTGTGAGTATTTTTTTTGAGTTCATTTGTAACTATGTTGAAGAATGAAATTGGCATATAATTCTATTATTTTTTTGAATCTTTGTGATGTTTGGGTATTAGCATGCCTCCAAAATAACTTTTTGTTACAACTTTTATTTCTACATTTTTGCATTGGTTAATTTCTGTACTTCTACTTTGGTGATGATGTTTCCAATAAAACTATGACACAAGTCCTGCATGCTAAATTGTACCTCTCACTAGTACCCAAGGCAAGGTTCACTTTTAACATAGGCTGTAGTCTGTGGATATCTTCTCATGCAAGGTTTTCAACTTTGTATCAAAAGCTGAAGGCGTCTGAGGTATCAAGGACAAGATGAGTTTGACATTGTGTACTAGTTCTCACAAGCTATAGTTATTTCATAGAATGGTTTCTGATAGATGAGGTAGGTGTTTTCACTACTATAGCCTCTTTGAAGTTATAATATTTATGATTGCTGGGTGCCTGGGTTCAGTGTGTCATTACTACCTGGGAAGACTGACAGCTTTGTATGTCAAAATTAAATAGGGCCAAGACCACAGCTTCGAATACTGCACCCTGGACAATTCAGGAGTTGTTATTCCACACTGGGGGCATCGCAGCTCTGACTTTGGCCCAGTGTCAGTGACATTATACCTCAGGATTCTGTATCCTCATCCACCTAAAAATGGATTTCCATTCAGTTTTCATGCTGTGTAAGAAATTAGGATTGACATGCCATTTTACTAGACAGTATATCTGATCCTTGAAAATGAGATTCTGTTCAATCTTCATCCCTAACACCATTTACCAAGATGGGAAAAACATCACTTGGCAGAATTGCCTAAAATACTGAGTGGTTTGCCATCTGGGACTCTTATGGTAAGCAGTTATGCAGAGGTCCCAGTAAGTGGACTTATGTTAAAGCAGCATGTCTTATTCATTCCAGGTGAAATACTACCCCAAATCACAATTGTCATGGTTTTGCAAACACTACTTTACTTTGGATTCAAGGGAAGTTTGCTTCCTCCAGGACACTCCAACTGCTCATTCTGCCCATGGTCTGGTTATCCTGGTGAAAAGTGCAGATTCTTGATGTAATTTGTGTTCTAGAATTCTTGACCTCTTAGAGACAAAAAAGCGTAGCAGGGATGAAAAACAGTATTCATACTACAGTCTAACTTTTGGGGCTTGGGAAAGGGGGAGAGTTGATGAGCTCCATTCCTGACTTCCTAGCAGAAAACATAGATATCTCAAATTCACACAGCCCCATTCATTGTCCCAAGGTGCTTTCTCCGCTCTCCACAGGCACTCATAACTCATTTATGGAACACTACATGTTCTGTTAATTTGGGCCCAAGCTCATCCAAGTGAGCTTCAATACTTGCTCTTGCTTTTATTTTTTTCATTTTAAGATAATCGTATTTTCCACTTCTCTTTGTTCTCTCCAAAACTTCCCACATACCCTGATTCTTCTATCCACTCTAACAAATGTTGACATGAATGACATCCTAAACCAGAGTTGGAAAATTCTCACAATAGATAGGCAAAATGAAACAGCAGAAGATCATAGTCCTAAAGAAAGATCTACAGAAAGGAAGAAATGTTGGAGTGGAAGAAATAGCCTTCCCTAGGTAAGAAAAATACTAATTACTCAGTATCATTTTTGAGAATAAACTATTATTAAAGTAAACCCCCCTACTTTGATCTTAACACAACACTTGTATTCACTTCATTATTCATTCATTTCTTTTTTTCTCTTTATTTGTTTTAACCTAAAGTTAACGCTATAGAGGAGAATATTCACCATTACCTACATAAGTAAAACCTTCCCAATTACCTGTTCTTCTTGCCACTCACCCTGTTTTCTATCCTACATAGATGACTATCAACTTCCCATCATTTATCCTTTGTTCTTTTCTAATTCATGTTCCTTTCTCCCTCTTTTAAGTTTCTTTTTGATTCTTCCTTTCTTCATTGCTTTTTTTCCTCTTTTCTTTCTATGTTTTTATTTGTTTTAAATGTCCTCTCTTAGGATAGCTGTATCATGGTCCAATTACGTGTCAGATATTGTTTAGGCAAGAAACCAGAACTAATACAAGGTTTTGTGAGCACTGTGCCTTGGTCTGTAGATTGGGCATTTGCCACAGCTAGCATTTGTAAGCAGACATTTAAGACTTCTTTCATGGTGAAAGTGAGGAGAAGCAGAGATCTCTATGAAGGTATACAATGGAGGTTAAATTTAGTGAATCAGAAGAGTTTCTTGTGTCCACTTACACTACTTATGTGGCTTATCTAGGAAAAATGTTTCTTGGGTTAGCTGACCCATTTTTAATCTGGGATCACTTCACTCCACCTTGGTCTAGATGCCCAGGAGGAATGAAGTGATCACAGTTGAGAAAGCCTTCCAGGCGTCTTTTTTCCTCCTTGGAATGTCATGCTTGCCTCCTTGGCAAGCTACTCGCTATTTGCAGGTAGAAGAATGAGTAGCATGGAACCTAATAGCAATCAGTTAAAGGTGTATGGAAATCCCTTGAAATCCCTTGACAGTTAAACATGGAGCCATGATGACAGCTGAGGGTCCTATACCATGTACAAACCAGCATTTTGCAATTTCATTCTGGGATGTCTTCTCTGTCTTTGGTTCCAGTGTCAATGATTTATTCTTTAGACTTCTTCAGGCTCATCCAGCTAATAATGGAATTCATCTTATCTTTTCAAATGGGTTCTCTCATTGAGGTGGAGCCATTTTACTAGACAGTGTCTATATTCCTTGGAAATGAGAATCCTGTACAATCTTCAACCCTAAGTCCATTCCAATTACTCAACATGGGGATAATATAATTTTTCAGCATTGCCTGAAGAAGTGAGTGGGTTGCCACATAGGAGTCTTTGAATAGGCAGAAAATAGGGAAAATTGTCTGTACAGAGGGTACATTAAATGGACCTAGGTTAAAAGCATATGATATTGCAGATGAAATACTGCCCTGAATCAGAATTATGTCTTGAATATTGATTGAAATAGACTGACATCTGTGTGAACAGCAGCTCATCAGTCAATTGAATTACATAGCCGGCTCCTGGTGAGAATTCATAGCAGGCCAAAATGCATACAATTCAGTGTTCAGCAGTACAATAGATCCTGGATTCTGGTTGTACAGGAGAGTGGTGGTGGGCAGAATGTCTAGAAGGAACTAAGAGTGTTGTCTTTTTCTCTGGTAATTCCCAAAGATATCAATAGGGAGGAGGCAACTTTCCTTAGATTGTCGAAGATTTCGTGTTTCATATGAAAAGCTTTTCCCAAGGTAAAATGGCAATTTTCCAGAAATCCACAAATAACTATCTGTTCTTGGTACCTGTGCTAGTGAATCAATAGAAGTATGGAGAGTTGTCAGCATGTATGCCATTTTATGTATCTTATGTGTGTGTGTGTTTGTGTGTGTGTGTATCTCAGTGTTGGTGTGTTTGTTCAGGAAGAGATATCTGTAACCCTATATCCTCTAGTACTTTGCATCTTTCTACTGGGTTTTCGTTCTGCTTTTCAAAAGAACTCATTAAAGAGAGCATGTGTCCTTCTGAGTTGGAAGGAGCTGAAGGCAGAACACAGATTGGTGTTCATCTCCATTCTAGTCATATGAAAGCATGAGTATCTAAAGTATGTCTAAGAATCTATGAATCTACTAGACTGGAAATGTAATACCTGCATTCACTTGTGTGCTTTAACATTTTTACCTAAATTGTTGGTAAAAGAAGTAAAAAGGAGTTAGAACTCTCAAAGATAGACTTGTGATTTTGGAAAAAGTATATAAGTTTATAGTTAAGTATCATGACTGAGTGGGAACTGTGTGGCGCTAGAAACTTAATTAACTTGTTACTGTGTATGAGATCACAATGGGTTAGTCATGACACCAATGAGATTCTTATTATCCCCTGTCATACAGCCAACAGGAATATAGCAGCTGAGATGCTGTGGTTCTTGGGTTTGTTTTTGTTTTTGTTTTTTTTACTCAACATCAGTATCTGCTACAGCCTTTCATTTCAGCATATGTTGGTTTAAATCAAGCCATTGCTCAAGTCTTGAAAACCTGATTTCACATCTGGCAGTAGAATCAAAGGTATGCCAGCTGTCACATGTTACAGTTGTGTATAAGTTGATAAAATAATTTTGGTGGAGAAATTCTTCTTTCCTATGAATTGTCACTACGGAATTGAAATCTTGTGCTTCACAAGTATTCACAATGCAGTAAGTTCTCCACAGGGTACCTTTTTTCACCATATTTTGAACTCATTTCTTAAAGTAGGCCTTGTCGATGAGCTAGGTGTTTATCTCTAATATGACATCTTCTCAGCATTTTTGTTTTTTACTGTATTCTTCTCTCATGCAATAATACATCATGACATCAGGGTTTTTTTTTTCCTTCTACCCATCCATGCCGCCTGCCCTCACAGATGCCCTGTTCTTCTATTTCCCATCAGAAAATAAAAGGTCTCACAAGGATATCAACAGAATACACTATAAAAGTATACAATAAGACTAGGCACAAACACTCAAATCAAGGCTGGATGAGTCAAAATAGTAGGAGTCAAAATATCTCAAGTGCAGTTAAAAGAATCAGAGACACCCAAACATTGCTGTTAAATTTTGACTCTCTGTGAAATAATAATGATTTCCTGACGACCCCAGAAAAATTATTATGATTCCCTGTCATGCAGCCAACAGGCAGGGAACAGTTGAGTTGTGGCAGGTTTGTAGTTTTGCTGTTGTTGTTGTTGTTTTGTTTGTATATTTTATATTCCTCTATAGTTGTGGAAGTGTGTTTTTAGCTATGTTTACAATAATTTTATGCCCTGTTGGATGAGGTGCAGCCTTGGTCTTGGTGTTTTGTAGTGTCTGCAAGTGTTGGATTTATGTGTGGGACGTTTGTTTGTTCATGCTCTGAATGTGCAATCAATAGAACACCTGAGTAATTCTATAACAGTAAAAACACCTGAGCAGTGACAGTCACGTTTCCACTGTTTAGCATTGTGCTTACCATGGCAGTGGTTCCCTCAGCTAAAATCTGGCAGGGATTTCATCTATCATTATGCCACTTTGTTATCCTAGGTGAGCCCACATATATCAACATACTGTTACACTCGACATTTCATCATATGCTGGTCCTTATGTCTTTGGGGACTGAAGGTCTTGAGACACTGTTTTCTGTGACATCAACAATGTAAATATGTGATACAATTTTGATGATGCGACACTGACAGTCTAGGTTGTGACATCGCAATTAGAGGGAAAATGTGATTTAATGAAAAATAGAGCATCTTTATATGGACAACATAACATCATCATCAATGTAAAATATATGTAATCAAAATTAGAAAAAAACTGGCATAATAATTGTGATGGAGTGAGGGCAAAAAATATAAATACACATCACAATTTATAGATGACATCATAATTGCGAAATTTTACATAATATATGGGATGGTATGACACTATCAATGTAAGTATGTAATATCAAAATTTGAAGACAATGATTTGAGAATTGGAAGAATATAATATCATAATTTGTGTTATATGACAACACCAGTGCTAAAAAATGACATCTTATTGGGACAAAACTGACAGCATAGCAACAATGTGACATCATCCATGTAAATATGTGATATCATAATGAAAAGGAACTGACATAAATAGAGTGATGTGGTAACATCAATGAAAGTATATGTAATAATGATTGGATGAAATGGACACCATAATTGTGATGACATGAGGTCAATGATGTAAATATATGTCACCATAATAAGAAATTCATGAAAGCATGATTAGAAAGAACAGACATCATAATTTGGATGATGTGACAAAATTAATGCCAGAAAAGGTCATCATAATTGGAACAAATTTCTGATCATTGTCAGACTGATATCGTAATGTGGATTTCATCACATCATGAATGTAAACATAAGTCATCAAAAATGTAAGAGAATGACATCACAACTGTGATGTGACTTCAACAATATAAAGAAAGGAAATCAAAATAAACAAGATATTTCTGCAAAAATGGAAGGAAATTACACCATCAACCATCACCTTGAGGATGTGACATATTTTCATAATTGGAAGGAAATGATGTGATAATTAAAAAGAAATGACATCTTCATGTGGAGAACGAGACATCAGCCATGTAATGTATGCCGTTGTAATAAGAAGTGTATGGCATTATATTTGAAAGAAATTGCCATCATAATCATGATGGTGTCAGATCATCATTGTAAGTACATGCTATCACAATCAAAATGGCTGGGGTCCAGCCTTGGTGAGGGCAGTGATTAAAGCAGATGAATTTGAGAGCAATGAGAGAAGAATCAGATGCATGACACCATTCATATTTGTTTTATGAGAGACTCATAGACAGAAAGCACATATTGGTATGGCTTGACCTTTCTGACAACTTGTGACTCTCACAGGCTTTATTTATGCACAAAATTCTTTCCTTTAAGACTTTGATAATTGATTACATAGCCCTATAGAAATTATTTTTGTAAAGCCTTCCTTGATTAGAGGAGTACATTAAAATAAAAAAACAGGGAAATAACAAATATTTTCAAAACTAAAAAACTAGCATGATAAAATCAGTTTTCTTTTAACTCAACATCTTACTCCTTAAATTGGTTTCATAAATCCTTGTGGTTAAAGAAATGTTAGATATGACGATGCTATTTAGGTTTGACTCTGATTAAGTTCGACATAGAGTTAATAGATTATAATGCCTGTGATATCAAACATATCTTTTTGACAAAAGTCACTTTTGACCCTTGTTTAATTCGTCTTTCCTTTCTCTGTTCTGTTTAACAAAAGACCACCATCTTTTAGTTTGATTCTTTAAAAGCAAGAGCAGTCTGCTGTTTGTGCTTCCATACTCTCAGAAAAGTCCTGATTTGACATGTTTACACAGGAGGACAGGCAGTTCATTGAGCTAAAATGTCTTTTTCTGTGCCTCTGTCATCAACTCCTGTTTCAATACAATCCATATCTTTATTGCAGTCCTGTAAAGGTTAAAATGGCATTAGGACTCCTAGAACTGCTTAATTTATTTTCAGGAACATACCAAGGCTTATCATTAAGTACATGATCTCTCTCCCTGCCCATACTAATTCTTTATTTCTGAAGCTGGACATGAAAACCTGATGATCCAGCTATAGCTTCTAAGCTTCTAGAATTTCTCTAGTTTGTTTCTTCTTAAATAATTCTTCTCCCATCTCCTGTCTTATGCTTACTAATTTCATTTATTTATAATCTAAATGTATGTCTCAGTCCTAGAATCTATGGAAGACTCAAATTTCTTCATATTTGTATTTCCCAAGGTCCTGCCATTAGTTTCATTTTTATTAACATCAGTATTTGTTACGTCATTCCAACTCTATCTTGCGGTGAGTGGCATTTGACAGTAAAGAATAACAGTGGAAGGTGTTAGTGAGTTTCTGTCAAGGTCAGTGAAGGGTCAATCAAAGTCATCCTAGCACTGGAACTTTGTGAAACAGAGCCCTCTCTACACTTGGCATTACCACAGAAGGATACAAAAGCGTAATTGAAAGGAACTGACATAATGACTGGGTTGCTGTGATACCATCAATGTCAGAATTTGTCATCATAATTGGAGTGAAATCACCTGATGATTGGAAGTATATGACATCATAATGTGTATAATGTGACATCATCGTTAATGTAAATATATGCCATCATAATTAGAAGAAATGACATCATAATTTTGATGATGTGATATCAACACTATAAATGAATGATATCCTAGTAAGGTTATCATAGCATGAATAGAAGGAACTGTCATCATAATAGGGGTGAAGTGTAACCATAAACCTGAGGATGTGACATCATAATTGAAAGGAAATATGATAATTGGAAGGATGTGACTTAATTTGTGTTATGTACCATAAGCAATATTCATCATAATCAGAAGAAACTGACATCATAAATGATGCTATGACATAAACAATGTAAATATATGATATCATATTTGAAAATAACTGACATCAAAATCAGGTTTATGTGAGATTATCAGTGTCAATAAATGACATCACAATTGAAGAAACTAACATCAGATGATATGTTAATAATGTAAATATATGACATCATGAGCACATGACAAAATAATTGGATGAAACTGACATAATTGAGATGGCATAACAGCATCAATATAAGTATGTAACATCACAATTGCAAGAAAAGCACATGATCATAAGGATTTCACATCATATGCAAATTACGTGTCATCAGTTTAAATATATGACAGCAAAAGAAGGACATGCTATATTTGTAAGGTATTGACATCATAATTAAGGTGATTTGATATCATCAGTGTAAATAAACATCATTATAATTCAAAGAAGCAGACATAATTGTGATGATGTGACATCATAATTGTAAATATATGACATACATATTAAGGATACGGAATGAACTGACATCATAATTGATATGAAGTGCCATAATCAATGTAAGGGTGTGAGAGCATAATCGGCATAATATGACACTATTAAATTATGTATGTGATATCATAGTCAGAAAGAAATAATGTGATAATTGGAGAGACATGCCAACATAATTAGTATTATGTGACACCATCATAATATGATGTGCAATAAATAACATAAATATATGACAACATAATGAGAATGATATGACATATTTGGAAGGAACTGACAGCTTAATGGGATGTTATACCACTCTATCAATGTAAGAATGTGACATCAAAATTGCAAACAAATCACCTGATAATTGGAAGGACATGAAATCATAATGTGGATTATGTACCATCATCAAAGTAAATATATCTCACCATAAATGAAAGGAACTGACATAATTGCAAATTTGTAATATCAACAAGGTAAATATAAAATAATAATAAAAAGGGTATCACAGGATATTTGCAAGGAATTATACCATAATTGATATGATATTCCACCATCAATGTAACATCATACTTAGAAGAAAGTGACAAAAGTATGGCATAAAAATTCTATATATGTCTGAACATAAGAATGTCACTAATTTTTGAAGGTACTGACATAATTGTAAATATGTGGAATTATCAATGTCAATATATGACTTCATAATTTGAGGAAAGTGTCATCACAATCATAATGGTGAGACATCAACTGCATAACTATATATCTTCAAAAACTAAGGCATGGCATAATAGGAAGGACTGACATCATAATTATGATGATGTGACATCAATGATATAAATAGGTGACACCAAATTAGAAAAGTGAAAGCATAATTGGAAGAAGCAAACATCATAATCACAATATTACTTCAACAGTATAAATATATGACCTCAGATAACGAAGAATGTGAAAGCGTAATCAGCATCTGACATCAACAATGTAAATTTATGACATCATAATAAGAATGAGGGAACTTTCATCATAATTCTGATGACATGACATTATCAAAGTTGATCTGAGACATCACAATTTGAAGAATTTGACATCATAATTGGAGGATAGGACATCATAATGCGGATTATGTTACATCGTCAATGACATTAAAAGATATCACGATTGGTAGAAACTGCCAACAATTTTGACATGTATGTTGTAAATATATGACATTATAATTGAAAGATATTGACATCATAAAAGTCCCATCACGATGTGATTACAGCCATGCAAATAAATAGTTTTGTGAGTATTTTTTTGAGTTCATTTGTAACTATGTTGAAGAATGAAATAGGCATATAATTCTATTATTTTTTGAATCTTTGTGATGTTTGGGTATTAGCATGCCGCCAAAATATCCTGGAACAACTTTTATTTCTACATTTTTGCATTGGTGAATTTCTGCATTTCTACTTTGGTGATGATGTTTCCAATAAAACTATGACACAAGTCCTGCATGCTAAATTGTACCTCTCACCCAAGGCAAAGTTCACTGGTAACATAGGCTGTAGTCTGTGGGTATCTTCTCATGCAAGGTTTTCAACTTTGTATAGAAAGCTGATGGCCTCTGAGGTATCGAGGACAAGAGGAGTTTGACATTGTGTACTAGTTCTCAAAAGCTATAGTTATTTCATAGAATGTTTCTGGGGGATGAGGTAGGTGTTTTCACTACTATAGCCTCTTTGAACTTCTAATATTTATAATTTCTGTATGGCTGGGTTCACTGTGTCATTACCACCAATGAAGACTGACTGCTTTGTATGTCAAAATTAAATATGGCCAAGACCACAGCTTCAAGTTCTGCACCCTGTACAATTCAGGAGTTGTTATTCCACGCTGGGGGCATCTCAGCTCTGAATTTGGCCCAGTGTCAGTGACATACCTCAGGATTCTGTATCCTCATCCACCTAAGAATGGATTTCCATTCAGTTTTAATAATGTGTAAGAAATTAGGATTGACATGCCATTTTACTACACAATATATCTGATCCTTGAAAATGAGATTCTGTTCAATCTTCATCCCTAAGACCATTTACCAAGATGGGAAAAACATCACTTGGCAGAATTGCCTAAAATAGTGACTGGTTTGCCATCTGGGACTCTTATGGTAAGCAGTTATGCAGAGGTCCCAGTAAGTGGACCTATGTTATAAGCAGCATATCTTATTTCATTCCAGGTGAAATGCTACCCCAAATCAGAATTGTCATGGTAATGCAAACACTACTTTACTTTGGATTCAAGGGAAGTTTGCTTCCTCCAGGACACCCCAACTGCTCATTCTGCCCAAGGTCTCGTTACCCTGGTGAAAAGTGCAGTTTCTTGATGTAATTGGTGTTCTAGAATTCTTGACCTCATAGAGACAAAAAAGCTTAGCAGGGATGCAAAACAATATTCACACAACAGTCTAACTTTTGGGGCTTGGGAAAGGGGGATAGTTGATGAGCTCCATTCCTGACTTCCTAGCAGAAAACATAGATATCTCAAATTCACACAGCCCCATTCATTGTCCCAAGGTGCTTTCTCTGCTCTCCACAGGCACCCATACCTCATTTATGGAACACAACATGTTCTGTTAATTTTGGCCCAAGCTCATTCTGGTGGGAACATAGAGTTCTTCCCTTCAATATTTGCTTTTGCTTTTATTTTTTCATTTTAAGATAATCATATTTTCCACTTCTATTTGTTCTCTCTAAAACTTCCCACATACCCTGATTCTTCTATCCACTCTAACAAAAGTTGACATGAATGACCTCCTAAACCGGAGTTGGAAAATCCTAACAATAGATAGCCAAAATGAAACAGCAGCAGACCACAGACCTAAAGAAAGATCTACAGAAAGGAAGAAATGTTGTAGTAGAAGAAGTAGCTTTCCCTAGGTAAGAAAAATACTAATTACTCAGTATCATTTTTGAGAATATACTATTATTAGAGTAAACCCCCCTTCTTTGATCTTAACACAACACTTGTATTCACTTCATTATTCATTCATTTCTTCTTTTCTCATTATTTCTTTTAACCTAAAGTTAACTCTATAGAGAAGAATATTCACCATTAGCTACATAAGTAAAACCTTCCCAATTACCTGTCCTTCTTGTCACTCACCCTGTTTTCTTTCCTACATAGATGACTATCTACTTCCCATCATTTATACTTTGTTCTTTTCTTATTCATGTTCCTTTCTCCTTCTTTTTAGTTTCTTTTTGCTTCTTCCTTTCTTCATTGTTTTTTTTTCCTCTTTGCTTTCTTTTTTTTTTTTAATGTCCTCTCTTAGGATTGCTGTATCATGAACCAATTATGTGACAGATAATATTTAGGCAAGAAACCAGAACTAATACAAGTTTTTGTGAGCACTGTGCCTTGGTCTGTAGATTAGGCATCTGCCACAGCTAGCTTTAGTAAGCAGACATTTAAGACTTTCTTCATGGTGTAAATAAGGAAAGGCAGAGATGTCTATGAAGGTATACAATGGAGCTTAAATTCAGTGAATCAGAAGAGTTTCTTGTGTCCACTTACACTGCTTATGTGGCTTATCTAGGAAAAATGCTTCTTTGGCTACCTGACCCATTTTTAATCTGGGGTCACTTCACTCCACCTTGGTCAAGATTCCTAGGAGGAATGAAGTGATCACAGTTGAGAAAGCATTCCAGGCATCTTTTTTCCTCCTTGGTATGTCATGCTTCCCTCCTTGCCAACCTACTCCCTATTTGCAGGTAGAAGAATGAGTAGCATGGGACCTAATATTAATCAGTTAAAGGTGTATGGAAATCCCTTGAAATACCTTGACAGCTAAACATGGGGCCATGATGACAGCTGAGGGTCCTATACAATGTACAAATCAGGATTTTGCAATTTCATTCTGGGATGTCTTCTCTGTCTTTGGTTCCAGTGTCAATGATTTGTTCTTCAGACTTCTTCCAGCTCATCCAGCTAATAATGGAATTCAAGTTATCTTTTCAATTGGGTTCTCTCATTGAGGTGGAGCCATTTTACCAGACAATGTCTATATTCCTTGGAAGTGAGAATCCTGTACAGTCTTCAACCCTAAGTCCATTCCACTTACTGAACATGGGGATGATATCATTTTCCAGCATTGCCTGAAAAAGTGAGTGGGTTGCCACATAGGAGTCTTTGAAAAGGTAGAAAATTGGGAAAATTGTCTCTACAGAGGGCACATTAAATGGACCTAGGTTAAAAGCATATGATGTTGCAGGTGATCTACTGCCCTGAATCAGAATTGTCTTTGGTGATGCACACACTGCTTTTTTTCCTTTGGATATCTTTTCAAGCCTTGCAATGAGGGTGGTCTGCTTCCTTCAGAACATGGTACTAGTCCCTTATAGTTTTTGGAATTGGAGGTATTGTGACTCTGGTGACCAGTGCAGACACATGAGGCATGCAGACTTCTAGATTTCTTGTTCTATCAGAGATAAACACACAGTTCCAGATGCCCATTGTAGCCATATTTAGGAGGAATGCATAACAGTAGTCACCCAGGAGTGCATATGGGGCTTTTCAAAAGGGAACATGCTGGGCCCTTTCTTGTTTTCCTAGCAGAAAAAATGAGAGATCCAAATTTAACACAACCCCAATCCCTGTCCCAAACTTCCTTCTCTGTTCTCTATATACACTCATAGCACATTTCTTGGCATAAACCTCACTATCTACATAAACAACATTCCTAATCATCTGTCCTACTTTCAACTCATCCATTCATCCTCAATTATTTTTTTCTACATCCATGCCTCCTTATCATGTCCTATTTTTACCTTTATTATTTTATTATTATTTTCATATTTTATATATTTATTACTTATGTTTATATATTATATATTCATTTATTTTAAACATTTATTTATTTAATAAATAAACATTTGTTACATTTGTATTTTATATATTGTTATTATTTTATTATTTTATCTTTATTATTCACTCCTAATTAGATTTATTTCTTCATCTTTCATTTTGTTTTATTCTTCTCTTCTTATTTTTCTTTTTCGTTTTAAATGTCTTCCATTAGAAGAGCTGTATGGTTACTTTTAGTCCATCTACATGCCAGACAATATTTTTGAAAGAAAAACTTCAAATCCATTATTATTATAAGGATTTGGGAGTACTGTAGCTAAAAGATTTGTATCATCAAAAAGCTGAATGTTGTGTGATTATTCATGGTAAAAATTATAGAACTGGAACTTCATATAGTGATCAAAGGATATTACAAATCAATGAAATAGAAAGAGTTTGCTTTTTTCAGGTGTCATTGCTCGTGTGGCTTATGTAGAAAACATGATTCCTGGAATAGTTGAATCAGTTTAAATATGGTGTTACTTACCTCCCCAAAGGTCAAGTTCCCCAGGATGCATACGAGGATCCAGGTTGAGAAATGCTTTGAGCTATAATATTTTCATGTCATGAGTTCATTCTTTTTGTCAAGTTGCTCCCTGAATACAGTAGAAGAATGGATATCATACGACTTTATTGTAATCCACGGTAGGGCCTGGGGCTCAAAAAATCTCACAAATTAGCAAAAGATCACACATAATGTGTTCTTCCCCTGACTGGAATGCAAGCCTTGGATTGTTCAGAGGTCAGGGAGTATATTCTGTCTGTTGTAGATGAAGTTCAGATCCTCTCCTTCTTGCCACATTAAAGCTTAAAAAAGAAAGATTGTTCTATGATGGAAGCCCCATGCAATCACAATTCTGAAGGGTAGCCCATGTTGACACTGGTTGTACAATGTTCAGAAGCATGTATTCTCATTAGTATAATTTCCGATCCTTGTAACTGAGCATCTAAAATCATTGGCTAATTGTAATCATTGGTAGGGGATAGATGTTATAATTCCCATGAAGTAGTGAGTAAGCATACATACTGTGTACCTTTCCTAGAAAGGAAGCCAAGCCTCAAAATGTACAGAAAACCTGGTAAATGGTGTTAGGTATGTAATTTATTAGGATAGCACATTTATTACTTGTCCTCTCCTTTTTTTAAAAAAAGGAACAATGATCGATATTTGGTGTGTGCCCCATGCAATCACAACCATCAACAGAAGTTCAGAATGATACAGGTTATAATGAATGGATCACAGAGCTAAGTATTTTCTATAGTTGGAACAATTGTCTATTCTTGTGTCTAGCATATTGATTGAAATAGACTGACATCTGTGTGAACAGCAGCTCATCAGTCAATTGAATTACATAGCCTGCTCCTGGTGAGAATTCATAGCAGGCCAAAATGCATACAATTCAGTGTTCAGCAGTACAATAGATCCTGGATTCTGGTTGTACAGGAGAGTGGTGGTGGGCAGAATGTCTAGAAGGAACTAAGAGTGTTGTCTTTTTCTCTGGTAATTCCCAAAGATATCAATAGTGAGGAGGCAACTTTCCTTAGATTGTCGAAGATTTCGTGTTTGCATATGAAAAGCTTTTCCCAAGGTAAAATGGCAATTTTCCAGAAATCCACAAATAACTATCTGTTCTTGGTACCTGTGCTAGTGAATCAATAGAAGTATGGAGAGTTGTCAGCATGTATGCCATTTTATGTATCTTGTGTGTGTGTGTGTGTGTGTTTGTGTGTGTGTGTATCTCAGTGTTGGTGTGTTTGTTCAGGAAGAGATATCTGTAACCCTATATCCTCTAGTACATTGCATCTCTCCACTGGGTTTTGGTTCTGCTATTCAAAAGAACTTATTAAAGAGAACATGTGTCATTTTGAGTTGGAAGGAGCTGAAGGCAGAACACAGATTGGTGTTCATATCCAGTCTAGTGATATGATAGCATGAGTATCTGAAGTATGTGTAAGAATCTATAAACTTGCTAGACTGGCAATGTAATACCTGCATTCACTTGTGTGCTTTAACATTTTTACCTAAATTGTTGGTAAGAGAAGTAAAAAGGAGTTAGAACTCAAAGATAGACTTGTGATTTTGGAAAAAGTAAATAAGTTTATAGTAAAGTATCATCACTGAGTGGGAACTGTGTGGCACTAGAAAGTTTATTAACTCGTTACTGTGTATGAGATCACAATGGTGTAGTCATGACCCCAATGAAATTCTTATTATCCCCTGTCATACAGCTAACAGGAATGTAGCAGCTGAGATGCTGTGGTTCTTGGGTTTATTTTTGTTTTTGTTTTGTTGTACTCAACATCAGTTTCTGCTGCAACCTTTCATTTCAGCATATGTTGTTTTAAGTCAAGCCATTGCTCAAGTCTTTAAAGCTTGATTTCACATCTGGCAGTTGAACTAAAGGTAGTAATGCTAGCTGGCACAGGTTACAGTTGTGTTTAAGTTGATCAAAGAATTTTGGTGGAGAAATTCTTCTTTCCTATGAATTGTCACTGTGCAAAGGAAACCTTGTGCTTCACAAGTATTCACAATGCAGTAAGTTCTCCACAGGGTACATTTCTTCACCAGATTTTGAACTCATTTCTTAAACTAGGCCTTCTTGATGAGGTAGGTGTTTATCTCTAATGTGACATCTTCTCAGCATTTTTGTTTTTTTACTGTATTCTTCTCTCATGCAATAATACATCATGACATCAGAGTGTTTTTTTCCTTCTACCCATGCATGTCCTCTGCCCTCACAGATCCGCTGGTCTTCTATTTACCATCAGAATGGAACAGGACTCACAAGGGTATCAACAGAATACAGTATAAAATATACAATAAGAGTAGGCACAAACACTCAAATCAAGGCTGGATGAGTCAAACCAGTAGGAGTATCTCAAGTGCAGGTAAAATAATCAGAGACATCCAAACACCGCTGCGAAAATGTGACTGTCTGTGAAATCATAATGATTTTCTGACTACCTCAGAAAAATTCTTATGATTCCCTGTCATGCAGCCAACCAGCAGGGAGCAGTTGAGATGCTGCAGGTTTGTAGTTTTGTTGTTGTTGTTTTTTTGTTTGTATATTTTATATTCTTCTATAGTTTTGGAAGTGCATTTTTAGTTATGTTTACAATAATGTTTCGCACTATTGAGTGAGGGACAGCCTAAGTCTTTATGTCTTGTAGTGTCTGCAAGTGTTGGATTTATGTGGGGGATGTTTGTTTTGTCATGCTCTGAATGTGCAATCAATAGAACACCTGAGGAATTCTATATCAGTAAAAACACCTGAGCAGTGACAGTCAGGTTTCCTCTGTTCAGCATGGTTCTTGCCATGACAGTGGTTCCCTCAGCTAAAGTCTGGCAGGGATTTCATCTATCATTATGCCACTTTGTTGTCCTAGGTGAACTCACATATCAACATACCGCTATACTCTATATTTCACCATATGTTGGTTCTTATGTCCTTGGGAATTGAAGATCTTGAGCCATTGTTGATCACTGCAGTCTTCTGTGACATCAACAATGTAAATATGTGATACAATTTTGATGACGTGACACTGAAATCCTAGGCCTGCGTCATCACAATTAGAAGAAAAATGTGATTGAATGAAGGATAGAGCATCTTTATGTGGACAACATAACATCATCATCAATGTAAAATATATGTCATCAAAATTAGAAAAAACTGGCATAATAATTGTGATGGAGTGAGGGCAAAAAATGTAAATACACATCACAATTTATAGATGACATCCTAATTGGGAGAATTTTACATAATATATGGGATGGTATGACACTATCAATGCAAGTATGTAATATCAAAATTTGAAGACAATGATTTGAGAATTGGAAGAATATGATATCATAATTTGTGTTATATGACAACACCAGTGCTAAAAAATGACATCTTATTGGGACGAAACTGACAGCATAGCAACAATGTGACATTGTCCACGTGAATATGTGATATCATAATGAAAAAGAACGGACGTCATAAATAGAGGGATGTGTTAACACCAATTTAAGAATATGCAATACTCATTGGATGAAATGGACACCATAATCATGATGACCTGAGGTCAATGATGTAAATATATGGCACCATAATAAAAAATACAAGAAAGCATGATTGGACAGAACAGACATCATAATTTGCATGATGTGACAAAGTTAATGCCAGAAAAGGTCATCATTATTGGAACAAAATATCTGATTATTGTAAGACTGGTATCAAAATGTGGATTTCATGACATCATGAATGTAAACATTTGTCATCAAAATTGTAAGAAAATGACATCACAACTTTGATGTGACTTCAACAGTATAAAGAAAGGAAATCAAAATACGGAAAATATTTCTGCAAAAAAGGAAGGAAATTACACCATCAACTATCACTTTGAGGATGTGACATATTTTCATGATTGGAAGGAAATGATGTGATAATTGCATAGAAATGACTTCTTAATGTGGATTCTGTGACATCAGCATTGTAATAAGAAGGGTATGCTGTTATATTCAGAAGAAACTGCCATCATCATCATAATGATGTCAGATCAACATTGTAAGTATATGCTATCATACTCACAAATGCTAAGGTCCAGCCTTGGTGAGGGCAGAGCTTAAAGGGGATGGATGATAGGGCTGTGAGGGAAGAATCAGATGCAGGACACCATTCAGTTTTGTTTCATAAGAGACTGACAAACAGGAAGCACATCTCAGTATGGCTTGACATATTCTGACAATTTGTGACTGTCAAAGGCTTTATTTATACACAAAATCATTTAAGACTTTGATGATTGGTTACATACGCTCTGGAATTCATTTTTGTAAAGTCTTCCTTGATTATATAAGTATATTAAAATCAACAAAGCAGGCAAATAGCAAATTTTGTCAAAACTAAAAGCTAACATTATGATAAAATCAATTTTCTTTAACTCAACATCTTTGTCCTTAACATTGGTGTCATAAAGCCTTTTGGTTAAAGAAATGGTAGAGAGGATGATGCTATTTAAGTTTGACTCTGTTTAAGTTGAACATAGAGTTAATGGATTAAAATGCCTGTTACATCAAACATATCTTTTTAACAACAGTCACTTTTGACCCTTGTTAAATTCTTCTTTCCTTTCTCTGTTCTATTTAACATAAGACCACCATCTTTTCCTTTGATTCTTAAAAAGCAAAAGCAGTCTGCTGTTTGTCTTTCCATGCTATCAGAAAAATCCTGAAAGTCCTGATTTGACATGTTTGCTCAGGAGGACAGGCAATTCATTGAGCTAAAATGTCCTTTTCTGTGACTCTGTCATGAACTCTTGTTTCAATACATTCCCTATCTTCATTGCAGTCCTGTAAAGGTTAAAAGGACATTAGGACTCCTTGAACTGTTTACTTTATTTTCAGGAATATACCAAGCTTATCATTAAGTACATGATCTCTCTCACTGCCCATATTAATTCTTTATTTCTGAAGCTGGACATGTAAACTGATGATCCAGCTACAGCTCATCAGCGTCTAGAATTTCTCTAGTTTGTTTCTTCTTTAATAATTCTTCTTCCACCTCCTGTCTTTTGGTTACTAATATCAATTATTAATAATCTAAATGTATGTCTCAGTTCTAGACTCTAAGGAAGACACAAATTTCTGCATATTTGCACTTCCCAAGGTACTGCCATTAATTTCATTTTTATTAACACCAGCATTTGTTACATCATTCCAACTCTATATTTCGGTGAGTGGCCTTTGACAGTAAAGAATATAAGTGAAAGGTGTTAGTGAATTTCTGTCAAAGTCAGTGAAGGGTAAATCAAAGTCATCCTAGCACTGGAACTTTGTGAAACAGAGCCCTCACTGCACTTGGCATCACCACAGGATACAACAGCATAATTGATGGAACTGACATCATGAGTGTGTTGCTGTGATACAATCAATGTCAGGATTTGTCTTCATAATTGTCATGAAATCACCTGATGATTGGAAGTATATGACATCATAATTGTATTATTTGACATCATCATTAATGTAAGTATATGCCATCATAATTAGAAGAAATGACATCATAATTGTGATGATGTGACATCAACAATGTAAATAAATGATACCCTAGTAAGAAGCATGAATAGAAGGAACTAACATCATAGTATTGGTGATGTGTAACTATAAACTTGAAGAACTTACATCATAATTGAAAGGAAATATGAAAATTGGAAGGATTTGTCTTAATTTGGGTTATGTACCATCGGCAAGGTTCATCATAATCAGAAGAAACTGACATCATAAATGATACTGTGACATAAATAATGTAAATATATGACATCATATTCGAAAGTAACTGTCATCGAAATCAGGTTTATAGGAGATTATCATTGTCAATAAATGATATCACAATTTGAAGAAACTGACATCTGATGATTTGTTAATAATGTAAATATGTGATATCGTAAGCACATGACAAAATAATTTGATGAAACTGACATCATAATTGAGATAGCATAACAGCATCAATATAAGTATGTAACATCACAATTGCAAGAAAAGTACATGATCATAAGAAGAATTTCACATCATATGCGAATTATGTGGCATGAATGTAAATATATGACATCACAAGAAGGACATGCTATATTTGTAAGGTATTGACATCATAATTAAGGTGATTTGATATCATCAGTGTAAATATACATCATTATAATTCAAAGAAGCAGACATAATTGAGATGATGTGCCAAAATTAATGTAAGGATGTGAGAGCATAATCGAGATAATAAGACACTAGTAAATTATGTATGTTATATCAAAGAAAGAAATAATGTGACAATTGGAGAGACATGCCAACATAATAAGTATTATGTGACACCATCATAATATGACATGCAATAAATAACATAAATATATAAAAATATAATGAGAATGATTTGACATATTTGGAAGGAACTGACAGCTTAATTGGGATTTATACCACTGTATCTATGTAAGAATGTGACATCATAATTGGAAACAAGTGACTTGATAATTGGAAGGACATCGCATGATAATGTGGTTTATGTAACATCATCAAAGTAAATATATCTCATCATAAATGAAAGGAATTGACGTAATTGCAAATTTGTAATATCAACAAGGTAAATATAAATAATAAAAAGGGTATCACAAGACATTTGCCAGAACTTAAATCATAATTGATATGATATTCTACCATCAATGTGACATAATAATTAGAAGAAAGTGACAAAAATATGGCATAAAAACCTATATATGTCTGAACATAAGAATGTCATTGAATTTTGAAGGTATTGACATAATTGGAAATATGTGGAATTATCAATGTCAATATATGGCCTCATAATTTGAGGAAAATGTCATCACAATCACGATGATTTGATATCAACTACATAACTATATGTCATCAAAAATTAAAGCATGGCATAATAGGAAGGACTGACATCATAGTTATAATGATTTGACATCAATGATATAAATAGATGACACCGAAATAGGGTGAAAGCCTAATTGGAAGAAGTGAATATCATAATCACGATATTACTTCAACAGTATAAATATATGACCTCAGATATTGAAGAATGTGAAAGCATAATCAGCATATGACATCAACAATGTAAATTTATGACATCATAATAAGAATGAGGGAATTTTCATCATAATTCTGATGACATGACATTATCAAAGTTGATCTGAGACATCATAATTTGAAGAATATGACATGATAATTGGAGGATAGGACATCATAATGCAGATTAGGTTACATCGTCAATGGCATGAAAAGAAATCACGATTGGTAGAAACTGACAATTTTGACATGAATGTTGTAAATATATGACATTATAATTGAAAGATATTGACATCATAAAAGTCACATCATGATGTGACTACAGCCATGTAAATATAAGTCATCATAATATGAGCTGTATGACAAAATTATAAGGAAACAACATAATAATGGTAATGACAAACAACAATGTATATGTATGATATAATATGAATGATTTGACAGCAAAATTGGGAAGAACTTACATCATAATTTGAATGATGTGACACCATCAATATGACATGGTGATATCACAATTGAAAGGAAATGATGTGATATTGTAAGGATAAAGCATCTTAATATAGGATTATAATAGTATAATCAGTGTACATATGTCACCATAATTGGATGAAACTGACATCCTAATCGTGTATCACATCAACCATGTAAATATAGGACACCTTATTAGAAGAAAGCACATCACATCCATATGATGTTATGCAAACAATATAAATATATGGTATAATGAGAAATGACAGCATAAAATGAAGGAACTGACAACATAATTATATGACAACATCAATGCAAGTATGCACATCTCAATTGGTAGGAAATGATGTGATAATTGGAGGATATGAAATGATAATTGGAATTAGGTATCATTGGCAGTGTAACTATATGACACCATAATTGGAAGAAACTGACACCATAATTGTGATAAGTTTACATAAACAAAGTAAATGTATGACATCCCAATAAGTATGTAACATCAAATTTGGAAGGAATTTACATCCAATTGGCATGATGTGACATCTTCAATATCAATATATGACAACATAATTGGAATAAACTGATACCATAATTAAGAGGATGTGATGTCAACAATGTAAATATATGACATCATAATAAAATATATGACAAAATAAATGGAAAGAGGTGTCATCATTATTTAAATGTGACATCATCATTGTTAAGGATTTTCCACCACAACTGGGAGGAAAATGATGTGATAATTGGCAGAATAACATGGATTATGTACCATCATCACTGTCAATATATGACACCATAATTGAAAGAAACAAACATATTAATTGCAATGATATCATCAATGTAAAAATATGAAATAATAAAAGAAGGGTATGGTTGCATTATTGGAAGGAACTGATTTCATAATTGGGAGGATGTGACATTAATAAGGTAAGTGTGTTATATCACAATTGGAAGGAAATGATGTGATACTTAGAAAGAAATGACAACATAATTTGGGTTATGTGACATCATATATGTCAGTATGTAATATAATGTGTTGAAACTACCATCATAATTGTGATAATGTGACATCAACAGTGAAAATATATAATAACATAACGAACAGAATGTTACATACATGGGTTGATGTGATAAAATCCTATCAGTGAAAATATGGGCCATAGTAAAGGGAAGAAAATGAATGACATAATAACATGAAGTATGTAACAGCATAATTTGAAATAACTGGCATCATTATTGTGGCAATGTAATACCATCAAGCTAAATATCCGACAAAACTGAGAGGAAAAGATGTGCTTATTGGAAGGATTTGACATTATAATCAGGATTATGTGGCAAAATATTGTAAATAAATGACATCATAATTTACGGAAAACAACCACATAATCATGATGTTGTGACAGCGAGGTAAATAAGTGACATCATATTATGACAGGTTACTTGAATATTGGAAGGACATTACAGCTTAGTTGAGATAATGTGATATCATCAATGTACATATAGGACAGCAAAATTGAAAATAAACTGACATCATAATTGTTTTGATATGATATCAACAATGTAAATATATGATATCATATCAAGTAGTATATGACAGTATATTTGGAAGGACATCATAATTGTGAAGATGTGATAACTTCAACATAATTTGTGACCACACAATTGAAAGGGAGCATAGGAAGCATGTGAGATATCACAATAGGAAGAATGTGACAACATAATTGGGATTATGTGGCACAATCAATAGAAATTTATGACTACATAAGTGGAACAAAATAACACCAAAACCTGGTGGATGTGAAAGCAATAATATGAGTATATGACATCATAATAGGAATGACATGACAACATACTTGGAAGGGCATGAAATCATAATTTGCATGATGTGACATCAAAATATCAATATGGTATCAAAGTGGGAAGAAAATTACATCATTATTATGATGATGTAACAACCACAATGTAATGTGTAAATATATGAGATCATCAAAAGAAGGATGTGATATCAGTTTTGGTTGACCAATTATAGGGATGTGATGCTATAATTGCCAGGAACAGATGTCATAGTTGATATTAAGTAAAAATATCAATGTAAAATATGATATCCTAATCAAAATAAACTGATATCATAAATAAGTTGATGTGACACCATCAATGCCAATGTATGACATCATAGCTGAAAGGAACACACATCCCTTGAATGTGTATGTGTCAAATGTTAGACTAGGAGAGCCTTTTTGTCAGGAATCCTGTACCTAAATGCTTGGTTGTGGCCATGGTCACTCAGTGTCATGACACTGTCGTGGCAGCTTTAGTGATCACCTTGGTGTGTGGAGTAGAGTAGACTGCAACAGGATTTCTGGGCAGGTCCAAGTCAGAATGTCCTTGCTTGGTCACAAAGGGACAGATTCCAGTCCCTGGCCCAAAAGTCTATTTTTGTTTCTGAGTCCTCTCTGCTGTGTTACAGATTGTCATGTGTTTCTGGAGCATTCCTTTGGAATGAGGAAGCATTTTCTAAACCTCCTAGCACACAGAATGGAGGAAAGTGTCTCATTGCAGTGTCATTGAAGACCCCATGGTCTATGCTTCTCATGTCCTGAGCCTAACAAGCATTCCTAACCCTTTCCCTATTCTAATCTCTACCTTGAACCACTTCAACCACCTACAAGCCACACCCACACAAACTGTCTGATATACTCAGTAGCTGACTGCCCCTAGAGAGACATCCCAGATACATTAAGATGTTGAGCATTTCTTTAAGTGTTTCTCAGCCATTTGAGGTTCCTCTTTTGTTAATTCTTTGTTTAGATATGCACCCCATTTTTAATTGGGTTATTTGTTTTGTTGACATGTAGATTCTTGCATTTTTTTATTTATTTTGTATGTCAACTCTCTATTGGAAGTGGAGTTGGTCAATATCTTCCCATTCTGTAGGCTTCTGTTTTGCCCTGTTGACAATGTCATTTTCCTTACAGAAGCTTTTCAGTTTCATGAGGTCCTCTTATTAAACTTTGATCTTTGTTCCTGACCTTTCAGTGTTCTATTAAAAAAGTTGCCTCCTGTGCCAGTGCTCTCAAGACTATTCCCTACTATCTCTTCAATCAGATTCAGTATATCTGTTTTTATATTGAGAACTTAGATCCATTTGGACTTGAGGTTTGTACTCAGTAATAGATATGGATCTATTTGCATTCATCTACCTCAGACATCCAATTAGACAAACACCATTTGTTAAAGCTGCTTCCTTTTTGTCATTGTATTTTTCTAGCTTCTTTATAAAGGATCAGGTATCCTTAGGTGTGTGGATATATATCTGTATCCTTCATTCCGTTCCATTGGTCATCATGTCTGTTTTTGTGCCAATACCATGAAGTTTTTATTACTATGGCTCTGTAGTACAGATTAAGATCAGGGATCTTGATACAGCTAGAAGTTCTTTTATTTTTCAGAATTTTTTTAGGTATCCAAAGTTTTTATTTCTACATATGAAGTAGTGTATTGACCTTTTAATGTCTCTAAAGAAGTATATTGGGATTTTGATAGGGATTTCATTGAGTCCTTAGATTATTTTTAGTACAGTGGCCGTATTTACTATGTTAATTTTACCAACTCAGGAGCAAGCGCTTTCTTTCCATCTTTTGAGATCTTCAAATTCCCTCTTATAGGACATAAATATTTTGTCATTCAAGTCTTTCACTTGCTTGGTTAGAGTTGCCAAAGATACCTTATGTTATTTGTATCTATTGTGAAGAGTATTTTTCTCTTATTTCTTTCTCTCTCTATTTGTCATTTGTATATAGGACGGCTACAGATTTTTTTTTAGTTTATCTTGTAGCCAGCCATTTCACTGAAGTTGTTGACCAGCTATAGCAGTTCCCTGATCCAGTGTTTGAGGTCATTTTATATAATATCTCATCTGCAAATAAGGATACTTTAAGTGTTTCCTTGTGGATGCATATTCCCTTAATCTCCATCACTTGTCTCATTGTTCTTGCTAGTACTTTGAATACTGTATTCAATATTTTTCTTTTCTTTTCTTTTCTTTTCTATTCTTTTCTATTCTTTTCTATTATTTTCCTTTCAATTTTTTTGACACAGGTTCTCTTGAGTTCCCCACTCACACATTCCATCCTTCTGCTCCAACCACCATTGTAGCTCGGTGACAGGACCATGTCTATGAGTGTGGCAGAAACTTTTTACAAGCAATGAGGTAATCAGATGATGGAGTTGTGCTTGCATCCAAGGGGAGAGTTCTTTTCTACAAAATCACCGACAGAGCAATTTTGATGGCCGGTTGCCCTTGCAGGGGCCTGGATTCAGTACTCAGTATCTGCATGCTAGCTCTGATATGTGGCTACTGTTCCAGTGGATCCAACATGCAACCTTCTGACCCCTACAAGATACAGCTGGTGAAAGTTGAAATGTGACACTGACCCCTAATGGAGGAGGGCTCCCTGATCTTGCCTATTGCAAAGATGCAAAGAGCAGCATCAGCCACAAGTTCTTGTGAGCAGAAAGAACCCGGGAAAGAACAGGAAGGGGTTCATGGAATTTTAGAAAAAGGAAAAAGGTCCTCAGCAGAAGGATCAAGAGCCGCTGGTGGGAGTGCAAATGAACAGGGTCTGAAGAAGAGAGGATTTTCGGGCAGTGAGAAGAGGCTAACCATGTTTCCAGAAGGGTCCTGGAATCGCAGCAATGAGCCTGCTCATTGCTGGGGATAAGGGTTCACAGTGCATGTGTGCAGGAACCTCAATGGAAGTTGGCTGCCTCCGCAGAGGTAGTCAGGAGCGGCATTGTGGCATTTGAACCCCAATTGATAGTTACTGCATCCGTCTCAAACTGGTGTGGAAGCTTAACCCTCGCTTTACAGGGGACTGGAGATGTTTTTGAAACCATTCGCGTGACTGTGTCTTAGGGAAACACATTTCGAAATAATGTATTCCATGGTGTGAACAATGCATGGCGTGTCTAGAGTTACAGGACAAAGTCATAAATGATCGTCACATCTTGAGGGGATCAGCGTTGGGTTGAAAAGAACATTGACATCTGTTCTTGGCAAAAGGGGTCACAACGAAAACTGGCCAAAGTGGCTGTTGACAAGTCCAAAGTGACCCTATACTTTTTGATTCAGGACCTACAATAAACCAACTCTCCACCATCACTAAGGTCTGAACATGATCTGCTATTGATCATGATTGACTCAAGTGTGACTTATTTCTACACAGTGGTTCTCAACCTTCCTCATATTGCAACACTTTAATGCAGTTCCTCATGTTGTGAGAAACCCAACAATGAAATTATTCTGTTGCTAACTTGTAACTGTTGTTTTGCAAAGCTACTTCTACCAAACTTAATGCAAATGTCTGATATGCAGCAGTTCGTATTAGAACCGTAGGAGAGAGTCCTTCTGGCTCATAATTGGTTGAGCCTCTCAGCATGAGAACTGATGGCGTATATGAACAGGCCCTGTTAGAGACTTTGGTTTCTTTGAAGTGGTTCTCTGTTCAAAATAAAAGCCAAGACTTTGTGAATACTGTAGAGGTATGATTCAAAATTTACTTCCTTTTTTCTTTCCTTTCTTCTCTTTGGTTTCTTTCTTATCTCTTCTTGCGTTGTTAAATTTCTGAGTCAGGAACATTCGTAGATCTCCACACAAAAATTCCACTCATCTGCCGCAGTCACCCTTGTCTTTCGGTGACAGGCTGTGACCCCAAGCATGGCAAACCTTTTTACAAACAATGAGGGAATCAGAAAAAGGAAGTGTGCAGGAATCCATTATTAGAATTTTTTTTACAAGGAAAAATCCAAGCGTTTATGAGGCCCGTGCGACTTTGCAGGTGCCTGGATTCAGTACTCAGCATCCAGATGATAGCTGCTATATGTGGCTACCTATCCACAAGTTCCAACATCCACATTGGTGCCCCCTGCAGAGACCAGCTCCTGTATTTTCAAAATCTGACATTGACCCATAATGGTGGAGGGCTCCTTGATCTTGCCCTGTGGAAAAATGCAAAGAGTAGAATCAGGAACAAATTCTTATAAGCAGAAAGAACCAGGGAAAGAACAGGAAGGGGTCCACGAAATTTTAGAACGAGGACGCTGGGGCTCATCAGGAGGATCATGACGCATTGCTGAGGGTGGGATTGAGAAAGGTCAGAAGAAGGGAGGCTCTCAATGCAGCAAGAAGAGGCTCACCGCGTGTCCAGAAGGGTATTTGAATGAATTCTCTGAACCCTTCTGCCCCAGCCATGAGCGCTTGCTCATGGTTGGGACTGAAGGGTTCAGAGAACAACCATGAAAGAAAGCCCATGGACGTTGCCTTCCTCCGCAGTGGTAGGCTACCGCCACACGGTGGCGTATGTTCCCAACTTGTTAGTTACTACATCTGTCTCAAGCTGCTCTGGAGCCTGAACCTTAGCTTCACAGGGGCCTGGAGATGCTTTTGAAGCCATTCGCATGACTGTATATCAGAGAAGTACAGTAGGTTATCCCAAAACAGTGCATTCCATGGTCTGAACAATGCATGGCATTTCTAGCGTTACAAGACAAAGTCAGAAATGAACACCGCTTCCTGAGGGGATCAGCGTAGGTTGAAAAGAACACTGACATGTGTTCATGACAAAAGTGGTAAGAGAGAAAAAAGGCAAAAGTTGCTGATGACAAGTCAGAAGTGACCCTGTAGTATTGGATTCAGGACCCGCAATATACCAAATATCCACCATTACTAAGGTGTGATCATGATCTACTATCGAGCGTGATTCACTCAGGTGTAACTTACATCTACACAGTGGTTCTCCACCTTCCAAAAACTGCCACAATTTAAAAATTTTCCTCATCTTGTAGAGAACCCAACAAAGAAATTACTCTCTTGCTAATTAGTAACATTGGTTTTGCTAATAACTTCTATCAATCTAAATGCAAATGTCTCACATGCTGCTGTTCTTAATCAAACCCTGGGACAAAGTTCTTCAAGTTCCAAATTGGTTGTGCCACCTGCATGGGAAATGTTGGCTTCTATGCACAGGCCCTGTTAGAACTTTTATTTCTTTTATGTGTTTGGGTGCTTAGGATCAAACACAGGACCTTGTGAATCCTGTGGAGGTACCATCCAAACACTTCCTTTCCTTTCCTTTCCTTCCCTTTCCTTTCCTTTCCTTTCCTTTCCTTTCCTTTCCTTTCCTTTCCTTTCCTTTCCTTTCCTTTCCTTTCCTTTCCTTTCCTTTCCTTTCCTTTCCTATTGTTTCCTTTGGTATTCTATTCTTTTCTTTTCTATTATTTCCTTTCAACCTTTTTGAGACAGGTTCTCTTGAGTTCCCCACTCACACATTCCATCCTTCTGCTCCAACCACCATTGTAGCTCGGTGACAGGCCCATGTCTATGAGCGTGGCAGAAACTTTTTACAAGCAATGAGGTAATCAGATGATGGAGTTGTGCTTGCATCCAAGGGGAGAGTTCTTTTCTACAAAATCACCCACAGAGCAATTTTGATGGCCGGTTGCCCTTGCAGGGGCCTGGATTCAGTACTCAGTATCTACATGCTAGTTCTGATATGTGGCTACTGTTACAGTGGATCCAACATGCAACCTTCTTACCCCTACAAGATGCAGCTTGTGAAAGTGGAAATGTGACACTGACCCCTAATGGAGGAGGGCTCCCTGATCTTGCCTATTGTAAAGATGCAAAGAGCAGCATCAGCCACAAGTTCTTGTGAGCAGAAAGAACCCGGGAAAGAACAGGAAGGGGTTCATGGAATTTTAGAATAAGGAAAAGTTCCTCAGCAGAAGGATCAAGAGCCGCTGGTGGGAGTGCAAATGAACAGGGTCTGAAGAAGAGAGGTTTTTCGGGCAGTGAGAAGAGGCTAACCATGTTTCCAGAAGGGTCCTGGAATCGCAGCAATGAGCCTGCTCATTGCTGGGGATAAGGGTTCACAGTGCATGTGTGCAGGAACCTCAATGGAAGTTGGCTGCCTCCGCAGAGGTAGTCAGGAGCGGCATTGTGGCATTTGAACCCCAATTGATAGTTACTGCATCAGTCTCAAACTGGTGTGGAAGCTTAACCCTCGCTTTACAGGGGACTGGAGATGTTTTTGAAACCATTCGCGTGACTGTGTCTTAGGGAAACACATTTCGAAATAATGTATTCCATGGTGTGAACAATGCATGGCGTGTCTAGAGTTACAGGACAAAGTAGAAATGAACATCGCTTCCTGAGGGGATCAGCGTAGGATTGAAAAGAATACTGACATGTGTTCATGACAAAAGTGGTAATAGAGAAAAAAGGTGAAAGTTGCTGATGACAAGTCAGAAGTGACCCTGTAGTATTGGATTCAGGACCCGCAATATACGAAATTCCACAATCACTAAGGTCAGAACATGATCTGCTATTGATCATGATTCACTCAAATGTGACTTATTTCTACACAGTGGTTCTCAACCTTCCTCATTTGCAACACTTTAATGCAGTTCCTCATGTTGTGAGAAACCCAACAATGAAATTATTCTGTTGCTAACTTGTAACTGTTGTTTTGCAAAGCTACTTCTATCAAACTTAATGCAAATGTCTGATATGCAGCAGTTCGTATTAGAACCCTAGGACAGAGTCCTTCTTGCTCATAATTGGTTGATCCTCTCAGCATGAGAACTGATGGTGTATATGAACAGGCCCTGTTAGAGACTTTGGTTTCTTTGAAGTGGTTCTCTGTTCAAAATCAAACCCAAGACTTTGTGAATACTGTAGAGGTATGAATCAAAATTTTCTTCCTTTTTTCTTTCCTTTCTTCTCTTTGGTTTCTTTCTTTTCTCTTCTTGCATTGTTAAATTTCTGAGTCAGGATCATTCCTAGATCTCCACATAACATTCCACCCATCTGCCGCAGTCACCCTTGTCTTTCGGTGACAGGCTGTGTCCCTACGCATGGCAGACCTTCTTACAAACAATGAGGGAATCAGAAAAAGGAAGTGTGCAGGAATCCATTATGAGAATTTTTTTACAAGGAAACCTCCAAGCGTTTAAGAGGCCCGTGTGACTTTGCAGGGGCCTGGATTCAGTACTCAGCATCCAGATGATAGCTGCTATATGTGGCTACCTATCCACAAGTTCCAACATCCACATTGGTGCCCCCTGCAGAGACCAGCTCCTGTATTTTCAAAAGCTGACATTGACCCATAATGGTGGAGGGCTCCTTGATCTTGCCCTGTGGAAAAATGCAAAGAGTAGAATCAGGAACAAATTCTTGTAAGCAGAAAGAACCAGGGAAAGAAAAGGAAGGGGTTCACGAAATTTTAGAACGAGGACCCTGGGGCTCAACAGGAGGATCAGGACGCATTGCTGAGGGTGGGATTGAGAAAGGTCAGAAGAAGGGAGGTTCTCAAGGCAGCGAGAAGTGGCTCACCGCGTGTCCAGAAGGTCCCTGAATGAATTCTTTGAACCCTTCTGCACCAGCCATGAGCGCTTGCTCATGGCTGGGGCAGAAGGGTTCAGAGAACAACCATGAAAGAAAGCCAATGGACGTTGCCTTCCTCCGCAGTGGCAGGCTACAGCCACACGGTGGCGTATGTTCCCAACATGAGAGTTACTGCGTCTGTCTCAAGCTGCTCTGGAGCCTGAACCTTAGCTTCACAGGGGCCTGGAGATGCTTTTGAAGCCATTCGCATGACTGTGTCTCAGGGAAGTACAGTAGGTTAGCCCAAAACAGTGCATTCCATGGTCTGAACAATGCATGGCATTTCTAGAGTTACAGGACAAAGTCAGAAATGAACACCGCTTCCTGAGGGGATCAGAGTATGGTTGAAAAGTACACTGACATGTGTTCATGACAAAAGTGGTAATAGAGAAAAAAGGCAAAATTTGCTGATGACAAGTCTGAAGTGACCCTGTAGTATTGGATTCAGGACCGGCAATATACCAACTCTCCACAATCACTAAGGCCTGATCATGACCTGGTATCGAGCGTGATTCACTCAGGTGTAACTTATTTCTACACAGTGGTTCTCAACCTTCCTCATATTGCAACACTTTAATGAAGTTCCTCGTGTTGGAGAAACCCAACAATGAAATTATTCTGTTGCTCACTTGTAACTGTTGTTTTGCAAAGCTACTTCTATCAAACTTAATGCAAATGTCTGATATGCAGCAGTTCATATTAGAACCCTAGGTAGAGTCCTTCTTTCTCATAGTTGGTTGAGCCTCTCAGCATGAGAACTGATGGCGTATATGAACAGGCCCTGTTAGAGACTTTGGTTTCTTTGAAGTGTTTCTCTGTTCAAAATCAAACCCAAGACTTTGTGAATACTGTAGAGGTATGATTCAAAAATTTCTTCCTTTTTTCTTTCCTTTCTTCTCTTTGGTTTCTTTCTTTTCTCTTCTTGCGTTGTTAAATTTCTGAGTCAGGATCATTCCTAGATCTCCACACAAACATTCCTCCCATCTGCCGCAGTCACCCTTGTCTTTCGGTGACAGGCTGTGTCCCCACACACGGCAGACCTTCTTACAAACAATGAGGGAATCAGAAAAAGGAAGTGTGCAGGAATCCATTATGAGAATTTTCTTACAAGGAAACCTCCAAGCGTTTACGAGGCCCGTGCGACTTTGCAGGGGCCTGAATTCAGTACTCAGCATCCAGATGATAGCTGCTATATGTGGCTACCTATCCACAAGTTCCAACATCCACATTGGTGCCCCCTGCAGAGACCAGCTCCTGTATTTTCAAAATCTGACATTGACCCATAATGGTGGAGGGCTCCTTGATCTTGCCCTGTGGAAAAATGCAAAGAGTAGAATCAGGAACAAATTCTTGTAAGCAGAAAGACCCAGGAAAAGAACAGGAAGGGGTTTACAAAATTTTAGAACGAGGACCCTGGGGCTCATCATGAGGATAAGGACGCATTGCTGAGGGTGGGATTGAGAAAAGTCAGAAGAAGGGAGGTTCTCAAGGCAGTGAGAAGAGGCTCACCGTGTGTCGAGCAGGGTCCTTGAATGAATTCTCTGAACCCTTCTGCGCCAGCCATGAGTGCTTGCTCATGGCTGGGGCAGAAGGGTTCAGAGAACAACCATGAAAGAAAGCCCATGGATATTGCCTTCCTCCGCAGTGGCAGGCCACCGCCACACGGTGGCGTATGTTCCCAACTTGTTACTTACTGCATCTGTCTCAAGCTGGTCTGGAGCCTGAACCTTAGCTTCTCAGGGGCCTGGAGATGCTTTTGAAGCCATTCGCATGACTGTGTCTCAGGGAAGTACAGTAGGTTAGCCCAAAACAGTGCATTCCATGGTCTGAACAATGCAGGGCATTTCTAGAGTTACAGGACAAAGTCAGAAATGAACACCGCTTCCTGAGGGGATCAGTGTAGGGTTGAAAAGTACACTGACATGTGTTCATGACAAAAGTGGTAATAGAGAAAAAAGGCGAAAGTTGCTGATGACAAGTCTGAAGTGACCCTGTAGTATTGGATTCAGGACCCGCAATATACCAACTCTCCACAATCACTAAGGTCTGATCATGATCTGCTATCGAGCATGATTCACTCAGGTGTAACTTATTTCTACACAGTGGTTCTCAACCTTCCAAAAACTGCCACAATTTAAAAATTTTCCTCATCTTGTAGGGAACCCAACAATGAAATTACTCTCTTGCTAATTAGTAACATTTGTTTTGCTAATCAACTTCTATCAATCTTAATGCAAATGTCTCACATGCTGCTGTTCTTAATCAAACCCTGGGACAAAGTTCTTCAAGTTCCAAATTGGTTGTGCCCCCTGCATGGGAATTGTTGGCTTATATGCACAGGCCTGTTAGAACTTTTATTTCTTTTATGTGTTTGGGTGCTTAGGATCAAACACAGGACCTTGTGAATCCTGTGGAGGTACCATCCAAACACTTCCTTTCCTTTCCTTTCCTTTCCTTTCCTTTCCTTTCCTTTCCTTTCCTTTCCTTTCCTTTCCTTTCCTTTCCTTTCCTTTCCTTTCCTTTCCTTTCCTATTGTTTCCTTTGGTAATCTATTCTTTTCTATTATTTCCTTTCAATTTTTTAGAGACAGGTTCTCTTGAGTTCCCCACTCACACATTCCATCCTTCTGCTCCAACCACCATTGTAGCTCGGTGACAGGCCCATGTCTATGAGCGTGGCATAAACTTTTTACAAGCAATGAGGTAATCAGATGATGGAGTTGTGCTTGAATCCAAGGGGAGAGTTCCTTTCTACAAAATCACCGAAAGAGCAATTTTTATGGCCGGTTGCCCTTGCAGGGGCCTGGATTCAGTACTCAGTATCTACATGCTAGCTGTGATATGTGGCTTCTGTTCCAGTGGATCCAACATGCAATCTTCTGACCCCTGCCAGAAGCAGCTGGTGAAAGTCGAAATCTGACACTGACCCCTAATGGAGGAGGGCTCCCTGATCTTGCCTATTGCAAAGATGCAAAGAGCAGCATCAGCCACAAGTTCTTGTGAGCAGAAAGAACCCAGGAAAGAACAGGAAGGGGTTCATGGAATTTTAGAAAAAGGGCAAAGGACCTCAGCAGAAGGATCATGAGCCGCCGGTGGGAGTGCAAATGAACAGGGTCTGAAGAAGAGAGGTTTTTCGGGCAGTGAGAAGAGGCTAACCATGTTTGCAGAAGGGTCCTGGTATCGCAGCAATGAGCCTGCTCATTGCTGGGGATAAGGGTTCACAGTGCATGTGTGCAGGAACCTCAATGGAAGTTGGCTGCCTCCGCAGAGGTAATCAGGAACGGCATTGTGGCATTTGAATCCCAATTGATAGTTACTGCATCAGTCTCAAACTGTTGTGGAAGCTTAACCCTCGCTTTACAGGGGACTGGAGATGTTTTTGAAACCATTCGCGTGACTGTTTCTTAGGGAAACACATTTCGAAATACTGTATTCCATGGTGTGAACAATGCATGGCGTGTCTAGAGTTACAGGACAAAGTCATAAATGATCATCACATCTTGAGGGGATCAGCGTTGGGTTGAAAAGAACATTGACATCTGTTCTTGGCAAAAGGGGTCACAACGAAAACTGGCCAAAGTGGCTGTTGACAAGTCGAAAGTGACCCTATACTGTTCGATTCAGGACCTACAATAAACCAACTCTACACCAACACTAAGGTCTGAACATGATCTGCTATTGATCATGATTCACTCAAGTGTAACTTATTTCTACACAGTGGTTCTCAACCTTCCTCATATTGCAACACTTTAATGCAGTTCCTCGTGTTGTGAGAAACCCAACAATGAAATTACTCTGTTGCTAACTTGTAACTGTTGTTTTGCAAAGCAACTTCTATCAAACTTAATGGAAATGTCTGATATGCAGCAGTTCGTATTAGAACCCTAGGTAGAGTCCTTCTTTCTCATAGTTGGTTGAGCCTCTCAGCATGAGAACTGATGGCGTATATGAACAGGCCCTGTTAGAGACTTTGTTTTCTTTGAAGTGGTTATGTGTTCAAAATCAAACCCAAGACTTTGTGAATACTGTAGAGGTATGATTCAAAATTTTCTTCCTTTTTTCTTTCCTTTCTTCTCTTTGGTTTCTTTCTTTTCTCTTCTTGCGTTGTTAAATTTCTGAGCCAGGATCATTCCTAGATCTCCACACAAACATTCCACCCATCTGCCGCAGTCACCCTTGTCTTTCGGTGACAGGCTGTGTCCCCAAGCATGGCAGACCTTCTTACAAACAATGAGGGAATCAGAAAAAGGAAGTGTGCAGGAATCCATTATGAGAATTTTCTTACAAGGAAACCTCCAAGCGTTTATGAGGCCGTTGTGACTTTGCAGAGGCCTGGATTCAGTACTCAGCATCCAGATGATAGCTGCTATATGTGGCTACCTATCCACAAGTTCCAACACCCACATTGGTGACCCCTGCAGAGACCAGCTCGTGTATTTTCAAAAGCTGACATTGACCCATAATGGTGGAGGGCTCCTTGATCTTGCCCTGTGGAAAAATGCAAAGAGTAGAATCAGGAACAAATTCTTGTAAGCAGAAAGAGCCAGGGAAAGAACAGGAAGGTGTTCACGAAATTTGAGTACGAGGACCCTGGGGCTAATCAGGAGGATCAGGACGCATTGCTGAGGGTGGGATTGAGAAAGGTCAGAGGAAGGGAGGTTCTCAAGGCAGTGAGAAGAGGCTCACCGCGTGTCCAGAAGGGTCCTTGAATGAATTCTCTGAACCCTTCTGCCCCAGCCATGAGCGCTTGCTCATGGCTGGGGCAGAAGGGTTCAGAGAACAACCATGAAAGAAAGCCCATGGACGTTGCCTTCCTCCGCAGTGGCAGGCCACCGCCACACGGTGGCGTATGTTCCCAACTTGTTACTTACTGCATCTGTCTCAAGCTGGTCTGGAGCCTGAACCTTAGCTTCACAGGGGCCTGGAGATGCTTTTGAAGCCATTCGCATGACTGTGTCTCAGGGAAGTACAGTAGGTTAGCCCAAAACAGTGCATTCCATGGTCTGAACAATGCATGGCATTTCTAGAGTTACAGGACAAAGTCAGAAATGAACACCGCTTCCTGAGGGGATCAGAGTATGGTTGGAAAGAACACTGACATGTGTTCATGACAAAAGTGGTAAGAGAGAAAAAAGGCGAAAGTTGCTGATGACAAGTCAGAAGTGACCCTGTAGTATTGGATTCAGGACCCGCAATATACCAACCCTCCACAATCACTAAGGTCTGATCATGATCTGCTATCGAGCGTGATTCACTCAGGTGTAACTTATTTCTACACAGTGGTTCTCAACCTTCCAAAAACTGCCACAATTTAAAAATTTTCCTCATCTTGTAGGGAACCCAACATGAAATTACTCTCTTGCTAATTAGTAACATTTGTTTTGCTAATCAACTTCTATCAATCTTAATGCAAATGTCTCACATGCTGCTGTTCTTAATCAAACCCTGGGACAAAGTTCTTCAAGTTCCAAATTGGTTGTGCCCCCTGCATGGGAATTGTTGGCTTATATGCACAGGCCCTGTTAGAACCTTTTGTTTCTTTTAAGTGTTTGGGTGCTTAGGATCCAACACAGGACCTTGTGAATCCTGTGGAGGTACATTCCAAACACGTCCTTTCCTATCCTTTGTTTTCCTTTCCTTTCCCTTCCCTTCCTTTCCTTTCCTTTCCTTTCCTTTCCTTTCCTTTTCCTTTCCTTTCCTTTCCTTTCCTTTCTTTTCCTTTCCTTTAATTTCCTTTCCTTTCCCTTTCTTTCCTTTCCTTTCCTTTCCTTTCCTTTCCTTTCCTTTCCTTTCCTTTCCTTTCCTTTCCTTTCCTTTCTTTTCCTTTCCTTTAATTTCCTTTCCTTTCCTTTTCTTTCCTTTCTTTTCCTTTCCTGTTGTTTCCTTTGGTATTCTTTTCTTTTCTTTTCTATTATTTTCCTTTCAATTTTTTTGAGACAGGTTCTCTCTGAGTTCCCCACTCAGACATTCCATCCTTCTGCTCCAACCACCGTTGTAGCTCGGTGACAGGCCCATGTCTACGATCGTGGCAAACCTTTTTACAAGCAATGGGGAAATCAGATGATGGAGTTGTGCTGGCATCCAAGGGGAGAGTTCATTTCTACAAAACCACCTACAGAGCAATTTGAAGGCCGGTTGACCTAGCAGGGGCCTGGATTCAGTACTCAGTATCTAAATGCTAGCTCTAATATGTGGCTACTGTTCCAGTGGATCCAACATGCAATCTTCTGACCCCTGCCAGAAGCAGCTGGTGAAAGTTGAAATCTGACACTGACCCCTAATGGAGGAGGGCTCTCTGATCTTGCCTATTGCAAAGATACTTAGAGCAGCATCAGCCACAAGTTCTTGTGAGCAGAAAGAACCCGGGAAAGAACAGGAAGGGGTTCATGGAATTTTAGAAAAGGGACAAAGGGCCTCAGCAGAAGGATCAGGAGCCCCTGGTGGGAGTGCAAATGAACAGGGTCTGAAGAAGAGAGGTTTTTCGGGCAGTGAGAAGAGGCTAACCATGTTTCCAGAAGGGTCCTGGAATCGCAGCAATGAGCTTTCTCATTGCTGGGGATAAGGGTTCACAGTGCATGTGTGCAGGAACCTCAATGGAAGTTGGCTGCCTCCGCAGAGGTAGTCAGGAGCGGCACTGTGGCATTTGAACCCCAATTGATAGTTACTGCATCTGTCTCAAGCTGGTCTGGAAGCTTAACCCTCGCTTCACAGGGGACTGGAGATGTTTTTGAAACCATTCGCATGACTGTGTCTCAGGGAAACAGTCGGTTTGCCCGAAATAGTGTATTCCATGGTGTGAACAATGCATGGCGTGTCTCGAGTTACAGGACAAAGTCAGAAATGAACACCACATCCTGAGGGGATCAGCGTTGGGTTGAAAAGAACATTGACATCTGTTCTTGGCAAAAGGGGTCATAACGAAAACTGGCCAAAGTGGCTGTTTACAAGTCCGAAAGTGACCCTACAATATTTGATTCAGGACCCCCAGTATAGCAAGTCTCCACAATCACTAAGGGCTGATCATGATCTGCTATGGAGCATGATTCACTCAGGTGTGACTTATTTCTACACAGTGGTTCTCAACCTTCCTAAGACCGCCACACTTGAATACACTTTCTCGTGTTGTGGGGACCCCGATAATGAAGTTCTTCTGTTGCTAATTAGCAACTTTTGTTTTGCGAAGCAACTTGTATGAATCTTAATGCAAATGTCTGACACGCAGCAGTTCTTAATCGAATCCTGGGACAATGTTCTTCACGCTCCACATTGGTTGTGCCCGCTGCATGAGAATTGCTGCCTCATATGCACAGGCCCTGTTAGAACCTTCTGTTTCTCTTAAGTGTTTGGGTGCTCAGGATCAAACCCAGGACTTTGTGAATCCTGGAGAGGTACGATCCAAACATTTCCTTTGCTTTCCTTTCGTTTCCTTTCCTTGTCTTTTCTATTCATTCCCTTTCAGTTTTTTGAGATAGGATCTATCTGAGCTCCCCTCACAGACAACCCATGCTTCTGCTTCAAGCACTGTTGCAGCTCGGTGACAGGCCCATGTCCACAAGCGTGGCAGAACGTTTCTACCAGCAATGAAGAAATCAGATGATGGAGATGTGCTGGCATCCAAAGGGAGAGTTGTTTTCTACAAAATCACCTCCAGAGCATTTATGATGCCTGCTTGCCCTAGCAGGGGCCTGGATTCAGTACTCAGTGTCTACATGCTAGCTCCTACATGTGGCTACCGTTCCAGTGGTTCGAACATCCAGTCTGCTGACCCTTGAAAGAAGCAGCTGGTGTAAGTGAAAAAGCTGACATTGACCCATAATGGAGGAGGGCTCCTTGATCTTGCCTACTGCAAAGATGCAAAGGGGAGCATCAGCCACAAGTTCCTGTGAGCAGAAAGAACCCGGGACAAAACAGGAAGGGGTTCGTGGAATTTAAGAACAGGGACCCAGTGGCTCAGCAGAAGGATCAGGAGTCACGGGTGGGAGTGCAAATGAGCAGGGTCTGAAGAAGGGAGGTTTTCAGGGCAGCGAGAAGAGGCTATCCATGTGTCCCGAAGGGTCCCTGAATGGATTCTCTGAACCCTTCTGCCCCAGCAATGAGCTTGTTTGCTCATTGCTGGGGCAGAAGGGTTCAGAGTCCAGGCGTGAAGGAGCCTCCGTGGAAGTTGCCTGCCTCCGCAGAGTTAGCCAGGAGCCAAATGTTGGCACTTGAGCCCCAGTTGAAAGTTACTGCCTTGGTCTCAAGCCGGTCTGGAAGCTTAACCCTCGCGTCACAGGGGACTGGAGATGTTTTGGAAGGCATTTGCATGCCTGTGTCTCAGGGAAACACGGTCGGTTGCCCGAAATAGTGGATTCCGTGATTGGAACAGTGCATGGCGTTTCTCGATTTACAGGACAAAGTCAGAAATGAACACCACATCCTGAGGGGATCGTCGTGGGCTTGGAAAGATCATTGACATCTGTTCTTGGCAAAAGGGGTCATAAAATAAAATGGCCAAAGCGGCTGTTTACAAGTCCGAAGTGACCCTACAATATTTGATTCAGGACCCACAAAATACCGACTCTCCACAATCACTACGGTCTGATCACGATCTGCTGTCGAGCATGATTCAGTCAGCTGTGACTTGTTTCTACACAGTGGTTGTCAAACTTCCTGCGACTGCCACACTTGAAGACAATTCCTCGTGTTGTGAGAACCCCAACAATGAAATTATTCTGTTGCTAACTTGTAAGTGTTGTTTTGCAAAGCTACTTCTATCAAACGTATTGCAAATGTCTGACATGCAGCAGTTCTTAATCGAAACCTGGGACACAGTCGCTCAAGCCCCAACTGGCTTGAGCCCCTCAGCATGAGAATTGCTGGCCTATATGCACAGGCCCTTTTATAACCTTTGGTTTCCTTTAAGTGGTTGAGTGTTCAGAATCAAACCCAGGACTTTGTGAATACTTGAGAGGTACGACCCGAACCTTTTCTTCCTTTTTTCCTTTTCATTTCTTTTCCTTCTTTCTTTTCTATTGTTTCGTTTCTAAATTTCCGAGTCAGGATCGTTCCTGGTTCTCTGCTCATACATTCCATCCTTCCGACTCAGTCACCCTTGTGTTTCGGTACAGGCTGTGTCCCCAAGCATTGCAGACCTTCTTCCAAACAATGATGGGATCAGAAGGTGGAGATGTGCAGGCATCATATATGAGAATTTTTTTCTCCAAGAAAACCTGCAAGCGTTTATGATGTCTGAGTGACCTCGCAGGGGCCTGGATTCAGTCCTCAGCATCTAGATGGTAGCCGCTCTATGTGGCTACCTTTGCAGAAGTTCCAACATCCACATTGGTGACCCCTGCAGAGACCAGCTCCTGTAAGTTAAAAAGCTGACATTGACCCGTAATGGTGGAGGGCTCCTTGATCTTGCCCCGGGGAAAAAAGCAAAGAGTAGAGTCAGCCACAAGATCTTGTAAGCAGAAAGAACCAGGGAAAGGACCGGAAGGGGTTCCTGGAATTTTAGAGAGAGGACCCTGGGGCTCAGCAGGAGGATCAGGACGCACGGGTGAGGGTGCGCCTGAGCATAGTCAGAAGAAGGGAGGTTCTCATGGCGGCGAGAAGAGGCTCACCACGTGTCCGGAAGGGTCCTTGAATGAATTCTCTGAACCCTTCTGCCCCAGCCATGAGCAGTTACTGCTCATGGCTGGGGCAGAAGGGTTCAGAGGGCAACCATGAAGGCAACTCCCTGGAAGCTGCCTGCCTCCGCAGTGGCAGTCTGCTGCCACACGGTGGCGCACGTGTCCCACTTGATAGTAACTGCATCTGTCTCAAGCTGGTCTGGAGGCTGAACCCTAGCTTCACAGGGGACTGGAGATGTTTTTGAAGCCATTCACATGATTGTGTCTCATGGACACACAGTCGGTTTGCCCGAAATAGTGTATTCCGTGGTGGGAACAACGCATGGCGCTTCTCGAGTTACAGGACAAAGTTCAGAAATGAACACCACATCCTGAGGGGATCAGCGTTGGGTTCGAAAGAACATTGACACCTGTTCATGGCAAAAGGGGTCATAAAGAGAAATGACCAAAGTGGCTGTTTACATGTCCGAAATGCCCCTACAATATTTGATTCAGCACCCCCAGTATAGCAAGTCTCCACAATCACTAAGGGCTGATCATGATCTGCTATGGAGCATGATTCACTCAGGTGTGACTTATTTCTACACAGTGGTTCTCAACCTTCCTAAGACCGCCACACTTGAATACACTTTCTCGTGTTGTGGGGACCCCGATAATGAAGTTCTTCTGTTGCTAATTAGCAACTTTTGTTTTGCGAAGCAACTTGTATGAATCTTAATGCAAATGTCTGACACGCAGCAGTTCTTAATCGAATCCTGGGACAATGTTCTTCACGCTCCACATTGGTTGTGCCCGCTGCATGAGAATTGCTGCCTATATGCACAGGCCCTGTTAGAACCTTCTGTTTCTCTTAAGTGTTTGGGTGCTCAGGATCAAACCCAGGACTTTGTGAATCCTGGAGAGGTACGATCCAAACATTTCCTTTGCTTTCCTTTCGTTTCCTTTCCTTGTCTTTTCTATTCATTCCCTTTCAGTTTTTTGAGATAGGATCTATCTGAGCTCCCCTCACAGACAACCCATGCTTCTGCTTCAAGCACTGTTGCAGCTCGGTGACAGGCCCATGTCCACAAGCGTGGCAGAACGTTTCTACCAGCAATGAAGAAATCAGATGATGGAGATGTGCTGGCATCCAAAGGGAGAGTTGTTTTCTACAAAATCACCTCCAGAGCATTTATGATGCCTGCTTGCCCTAGCAGGGGCCTGGATTCAGTACTCAGTGTCTACATGCTAGCTCCTACATGTGGCTACCGTTCCAGTGGTTCGAACATCCAGTCTGCTGACCCTTGAAAGAAGCAGCTGGTGTAAGTGAAAAAGCTGACATTGACCCATAATGGAGGAGGGCTCCTTGATCTTGCCTACTGCAAAGATGCAAAGGGGAGCATCAGCCACAAGTTCCTGTGAGCAGAAAGAACCCGGGACAAAACAGGAAGGGGTTCGTGGAATTTAAGAACAGGGACCCAGTGGCTCAGCAGAAGGATCAGGAGTCACGGGTGGGAGTGCAAATGAGCAGGGTCTGAAGAAGGGAGGTTTTCAGGGCAGCGAGAAGAGGCTATCCATGTGTCCCGAAGGGTCCCTGAATGGATTCTCTGAACCCTTCTGCCCCAGCAATGAGCTTGTTTGCTCATTGCTGGGGCAGAAGGGTTCAGAGTCCAGGCGTGAAGGAGCCTCCGTGGAAGTTGCCTGCCTCCGCAGAGTTAGCCAGGAGCCAAATGTTGGCACTTGAGCCCCAGTTGAAAGTTACTGCCTTGGTCTCAAGCCGGTCTGGAAGCTTAACCCTCGCGTCACAGGGGACTGGAAGATGTTTTGGAAGGCATTTGCATGCCTGTGTCTCAGGGAAACACGGTCGGTGTGCCCGAAATAGTGGATTCCGTGATTGGAACAGTGCATGGCGTTTCTCGATTTACAGGACAAAGTCAGAAATGAACACCACATCCTGAGGGGATCGTCGTGGGCTTGGAAAGATCATTGACATCTGTTCTTGGCAAAAGGGGTCATAAAATAAAATGGCCAAAGCGGCTGTTTACAAGTCCGAAGTGACCCTACAATATTTGATTCAGGACCCACAAAATACCGACTCTCCACAATCACTACGGTCTGATCACGATCTGCTGTCGAGCATGATTCAGTCAGCTGTGACTTGTTTCTACACAGTGGTTGTCAAACTTCCTGCGACTGCCACACTTGAAGACAATTCCTCGTGTTGTGAGAACCCCAACAATGAAATTATTCTGTTGCTAACTTGTAAGTGTTGTTTTGCAAAGCTACTTCTATCAAACGTATTGCAAATGTCTGACATGCAGCAGTTCTTAATCGAAACCTGGGACACAGTCGCTCAAGCCCCAACTGGCTTGAGCCCCTCAGCATGAGAATTGCTGGCCTATATGCACAGGCCCTTTTATAACCTTTGGTTTCCTTTAAGTGGTTGAGTGTTCAGAATCAAACCCAGGACTTTGTGAATACTTGAGAGGTACGACCCGAACCTTTTCTTCCTTTTTTCCTTTTCATTTCTTTTCCTTCTTTCTTTTCTATTGTTTCGTTTCTAAATTTCCGAGTCAGGATCGTTCCTGGTTCTCTGCTCATACATTCCATCCTTCCGACTCAGTCACCCTTGTGTTTCGGTACAGGCTGTGTCCCCAAGCATTGCAGACCTTCTTCCAAACAATGATGGGATCAGAAGGTGGAGATGTGCAGGCATCATATATGAGAATTTTTTTCTCCAAGAAAACCTGCAAGCGTTTATGATGTCTGAGTGACCTCGCAGGGGCCTGGATTCAGTCCTCAGCATCTAGATGGTAGCCGCTCTATGTGGCTACCTTTGCAGAAGTTCCAACATCCACATTGGTGACCCCTGCAGAGACCAGCTCCTGTAAGTTAAAAAGCTGACATTGACCCGTAATGGTGGAGGGCTCCTTGATCTTGCCCGGGGAAAAAAGCAAAGAGTAGAGTCAGCCACAAGATCTTGTAAGCAGAAAGAACCAGGGAAAGGACCGGAAGGGGTTCCTGGAATTTTAGAGAGAGGACCCTGGGGCTCAGCAGGAGGATCAGGACGCACGGGTGAGGGTGCGCCTGAGCATAGTCAGAAGAAGGGAGGTTCTCATGGCGGCGAGAAGAGGCTCACCACGTGTCCGGAAGGGTCCTTGAATGAATTCTCTGAACCCTTCTGCCCCAGCCATGAGCAGTTACTGCTCATGGCTGGGGCAGAAGGGTTCAGAGGGCAACCATGAAGGCAACTCCCTGGAAGCTGCCTGCCTCCGCAGTGGCAGTCTGCTGCCACACGGTGGCGCACGTGTCCCACTTGATAGTAACTGCATCTGTCTCAAGCTGGTCTGGAGGCTGAACCCTAGCTTCACAGGGGACTGGAGATGTTTTTGAAGCCATTCACATGATTGTGTCTCATGGACACACAGTCGGTTTGCCCGAAATAGTGTATTCCATGGTGGGAACAACGCATGGCGCTTCTCGAGTTACAGGACAAAGTTCAGAAATGAACACCACATCCTGAGGGGATCAGCGTTGGGTTCGAAAGAACATTGACACCTGTTCATGGCAAAAGGGGTCATAAAGAGAAATGACCAAAGTGGCTGTTTACATGTCCGAAATGCCCCTACAATATTTGATTCAGCACCCCCAGTATAGCAAGTCTCCACAATCACTAAGGGCTGATCATGATCTGCTATGGAGCATGATTCACTCAGGTGTGACTTATTTCTACACAGTGGTTCTCAACCTTCCTAAGACCGCCACACTTGAATACACTTTCTCGTGTTGTGGGGACCCCGATAATGAAGTTCTTCTTTGTTGCTAATTAGCAACTTTTGTTTTGCGAAGCAACTTGTATGAATCTTAATGCAAATGTCTGACACGCAGCAGTTCTTAATCGAATCCTGGGACAATGTTCTTCACGCTCCACATTGGTTGTGCCCGCTGCATGAGAATTGCTGCCTCATATGCACAGGCCCTGTTAGAACCTTCTGTTTCTCTTAAGTGTTTGGGTGCTCAGGATCAAACCCAGGACTTTGTGAATCCTGGAGAGGTACGATCCAAACATTTCCTTTGCTTTCCTTTCGTTTCCTTTCCTTGTCTTTTCTATTCATTCCCTTTCAGTTTTTTGAGATAGGATCTATCTGAGCTCCCCTCACAGACAACCCATGCTTCTGCTTCAAGCACTGTTGCAGCTCGGTGACAGGCCCATGTCCACAAGCGTGGCAGAACGTTTCTACCAGCAATGAAGAAATCAGATGATGGAGATGTGCTGGCATCCAAAGGGAGAGTTGTTTTCTACAAAATCACCTCCAGAGCATTTATGATGCCTGCTTGCCCTAGCAGGGCCTGGATTCAGTACTCAGTGTCTACATGCTAGCTCCTACATGTGGCTACCGTTCCAGTGGTTCGAACATCCAGTCTGCTGACCCTTGAAAGAAGCAGCTGGTGTAAGTGAAAAAGCTGACATTGACCCATAATGGAGGAGGGCTCCTTGATCTTGCCTACTGCAAAGATGCAAAGGGGAGCATCAGCCACAAGTTCCTGTGAGCAGAAAGAACCCGGGACAAAACAGGAAGGGGTTCGTGGAATTTAAGAACAGGGACCCAGTGGCTCAGCAGAAGGATCAGGAGTCACGGGTGGGAGTGCAAATGAGCAGGGTCTGAAGAAGGGAGGTTTTCAGGGCAGCGAGAAGAGGCTATCCATGTGTCCCGAAGGGTCCCTGAATGGATTCTCTGAACCCTTCTGCCCCAGCAATGAGCTTGTTTGCTCATTGCTGGGGCAGAAGGGTTCAGAGTCCAGGCGTGAAGGAGCCTCCGTGGAAGTTGCCTGCCTCCGCAGAGTTAGCCAGGAGCCAAATGTTGGCACTTGAGCCCCAGTTGAAAGTTACTGCCTTGGTCTCAAGCCGGTCTGGAAGCTTAACCCTCGCGTCACAGGGGACTGGAGATGTTTTGGAAGGCATTTGCATGCCTGTGTCTCAGGGAAACACGGTCGGTGTGCCCGAAATAGTGGATTCCGTGATTGGAACAGTGCATGGCGTTTCTCGATTTACAGGACAAAGTCAGAAATGAACACCACATCCTGAGGGGATCGTCGTGGGCTTGGAAAGATCATTGACATCTGTTCTTGGCAAAAGGGGTCATAAAATAAAATGGCCAAAGCGGCTGTTTACAAGTCCGAAGTGACCCTACAATATTTGATTCAGGACCCACAAAATACCGACTCTCCACAATCACTACGGTCTGATCACGATCTGCTGTCGAGCATGATTCAGTCAGCTGTGACTTGTTTCTACACAGTGGTTGTCAAACTTCCTGCGACTGCCACACTTGAAGACAATTCCTCGTGTTGTGAGAACCCCAACAATGAAATTATTCTGTTGCTAACTTGTAAGTGTTGTTTTGCAAAGCTACTTCTATCAAACGTATTGCAAATGTCTGACATGCAGCAGTTCTTAATCGAAACCTGGGACACAGTCGCTCAAGCCCCAACTGGCTTGAGCCCCTCAGCATGAGAATTGCTGGCCTATATGCACAGGCCCTTTTATAACCTTTGGTTTCCTTTAAGTGGTTGAGTGTTCAGAATCAAACCCAGGACTTTGTGAATACTTGAGAGGTACGACCCGAACCTTTTCTTCCTTTTTTCCTTTTCATTTCTTTTCCTTCTTTCTTTTCTATTGTTTCGTTTCTAAATTTCCGAGTCAGGATCGTTCCTGGTTCTCTGCTCATACATTCCATCCTTCCGACTCAGTCACCCTTGTGTTTCGGTACAGGCTGTGTCCCCAAGCATTGCAGACCTTCTTCCAAACAATGATGGGATCAGAAGGTGGAGATGTGCAGGCATCATATATGAGAATTTTTTTCTCCAAGAAAACCTGCAAGCGTTTATGATGTCTGAGTGACCTCGCAGGGGCCTGGATTCAGTCCTCAGCATCTAGATGGTAGCCGCTCTATGTGGCTACCTTTGGCAGAAGTTCCAACATCCACATTGGTGACCCCTGCAGAGACCAGCTCCTGTAAGTTAAAAAGCTGACATTGACCCGTAATGGTGGAGGGCTCCTTGATCTTGCCCCGGGGAAAAAAGCAAAGAGTAGAGTCAGCCACAAGATCTTGTAAGCAGAAAGAACCAGGGAAAGGACCGGAAGGGGTTCCTGGAATTTTAGAGAGAGGACCCTGGGGCTCAGCAGGAGGATCAGGACGCACGGGTGAGGGTGCGCCTGAGCATAGTCAGAAGAAGGGAGGTTCTCATGGCGGCGAGAAGAGGCTCACCACGTGTCCGGAAGGGTCCTTGAATGAATTCTCTGAACCCTTCTGCCCCAGCCATGAGCAGTTACTGCTCATGGCTGGGGCAGAAGGGTTCAGAGGGCAACCATGAAGGCAACTCCCTGGAAGCTGCCTGCCTCCGCAGTGGCAGTCTGCTGCCACACGGTGGCGCACGTGTCCCACTTGATAGTAACTGCATCTGTCTCAAGCTGGTCTGGAGGCTGAACCCTAGCTTCACAGGGGACTGGAGATGTTTTTGAAGCCATTCACATGATTGTGTCTCATGGACACACAGTCGGTTTGCCCGAAATAGTGTATTCCATGGTGGGAACAACGCATGGCGCTTCTCGAGTTACAGGACAAAGTTCAGAAATGAACACCACATCCTGAGGGGATCAGCGTTGGGTTCGAAAGAACATTGACACCTGTTCATGGCAAAAGGGGTCATAAAGAGAAATGACCAAAGTGGCTGTTTACATGTCCGAAATGCCCCTACAATATTTGATTCAGCACCCCCAGTATAGCAAGTCTCCACAATCACTAAGGGCTGATCATGATCTGCTATGGAGCATGATTCACTCAGGTGTGACTTATTTCTACACAGTGGTTCTCAACCTTCCTAAGACCGCCACACTTGAATACACTTTCTCGTGTTGTGGGGACCCCGATAATGAAGTTCTTCTGTTGCTAATTAGCAACTTTTGTTTTGCGAAGCAACTTGTATGAATCTTAATGCAAATGTCTGACACGCAGCAGTTCTTAATCGAATCCTGGGACAATGTTCTTCACGCTCCACATTGGTTGTGCCCGCTGCATGAGAATTGCTGCCTCATATGCACAGGCCCTGTTAGAACCTTCTGTTTCTCTTAAGTGTTTGGGTGCTCAGGATCAAACCCAGGACTTTGTGAATCCTGGAGAGGTACGATCCAAACATTTCCTTTGCTTTCCTTTTCGTTTCCTTTCCTTGTCTTTTCTATTCATTCCCTTTCAGTTTTTTGAGATAGGATCTATCTGAGCTCCCCTCACAGACAACCCATGCTTCTGCTTCAAGCACTGTTGCAGCTCGGTGACAGGCCCATGTCCACAAGCGTGGCAGAACGTTTCTACCAGCAATGAAGAAATCAGATGATGGAGATGTGCTGGCATCCAAAGGGAGAGTTGTTTTCTACAAAATCACCTCCAGAGCATTTATGATGCCTGCTTGCCCTAGCAGGGGCCTGGATTCAGTACTCAGTGTCTACATGCTAGCTCCTACATGTGGCTACCGTTCCAGTGGTTCGAACATCCAGTCTGCTGACCCTTGAAAGAAGCAGCTGGTGTAAGTGAAAAAGCTGACATTGACCCATAATGGAGGAGGGCTCCTTGATCTTGCCTACTGCAAAGATGCAAAGGGGAGCATCAGCCACAAGTTCCTGTGAGCAGAAAGAACCCGGGACAAAACAGGAAGGGGTTCGTGGAATTTAAGAACAGGGACCCAGTGGCTCAGCAGAAGGATCAGGAGTCACGGGTGGGAGTGCAAATGAGCAGGGTCTGAAGAAGGGAGGTTTTCAGGGCAGCGAGAAGAGGCTATCCATGTGTCCCGAAGGGTCCCTGAATGGATTCTCTGAACCCTTCTGCCCCAGCAATGAGCTTGTTTGCTCATTGCTGGGGCAGAAGGGTTCAGAGTCCAGGCGTGAAGGAGCCTCCGTGGAAGTTGCCTGCCTCCGCAGAGTTAGCCAGGAGCCAAATGTTGGCACTTGAGCCCCAGTTGAAAGTTACTGCCTTGGTCTCAAGCCGGTCTGGAAGCTTAACCCTCGCGTCACAGGGGACTGGAGATGTTTTGGAAGGCATTTGCATGCCTGTGTCTCAGGGAAACACGGTCGGTGTGCCCGAAATAGTGGATTCCGTGATTGGAACAGTGCATGGCGTTTCTCGATTTACAGGACAAAGTCAGAAATGAACACCACATCCTGAGGGGATCGTCGTGGGCTTGGAAAGATCATTGACATCTGTTCTTGGCAAAAGGGGTCATAAAATAAAATGGCCAAAGCGGCTGTTTACAAGTCCGAAGTGACCCTACAATATTTGATTCAGGACCCACAAAATACCGACTCTCCACAATCACTACGGTCTGATCACGATCTGCTGTCGAGCATGATTCAGTCAGCTGTGACTTGTTTCTACACAGTGGTTGTCAAACTTCCTGCGACTGCCACACTTGAAGACAATTCCTCGTGTTGTGAGAACCCCAACAATGAAATTATTCTGTTGCTAACTTGTAAGTGTTGTTTTGCAAAGCTACTTCTATCAAACGTATTGCAAATGTCTGACATGCAGCAGTTCTTAATCGAAACCTGGGACACAGTCGCTCAAGCCCCAACTGGCTTGAGCCCCTCAGCATGAGAATTGCTGGCCTATATGCACAGGCCCTTTTATAACCTTTGGTTTCCTTTAAGTGGTTGAGTGTTCAGAATCAAACCCAGGACTTTGTGAATACTTGAGAGGTACGACCCGAACCTTTTCTTCCTTTTTTCCTTTTCATTTCTTTTCCTTCTTTCTTTTCTATTGTTTCGTTTCTAAATTTCCGAGTCAGGATCGTTCCTGGTTCTCTGCTCATACATTCCATCCTTCCGACTCAGTCACCCTTGTGTTTCGGTACAGGCTGTGTCCCCAAGCATTGCAGACCTTCTTCCAAACAATGATGGGATCAGAAGGTGGAGATGTGCAGGCATCATATATGAGAATTTTTTTCTCCAAGAAAACCTGCAAGCGTTTATGATGTCTGAGTGACCTCGCAGGGGCCTGGATTCAGTCCTCAGCATCTAGATGGTAGCCGCTCTATGTGGCTACCTTGGCAGAAGTTCCAACATCCACATTGGTGACCCCTGCAGAGACCAGCTCCTGTAAGTTAAAAAGCTGACATTGACCCGTAATGGTGGAGGGCTCCTTGATCTTGCCCCGGGGAAAAAAGCAAAGAGTAGAGTCAGCCACAAGATCTTGTAAGCAGAAAGAACCAGGGAAAGGACCGGAAGGGGTTCCTGGAATTTTAGAGAGAGGACCCTGGGGCTCAGCAGGAGGATCAGGACGCACGGGTGAGGGTGCGCCTGAGCATAGTCAGAAGAAGGGAGGTTCTCATGGCGGCGAGAAGAGGCTCACCACGTGTCCGGAAGGGTCCTTGAATGAATTCTCTGAACCCTTCTGCCCCAGCCATGAGCAGTTACTGCTCATGGCTGGGGCAGAAGGGTTCAGAGGGCAACCATGAAGGCAACTCCCTGGAAGCTGCCTGCCTCCGCAGTGGCAGTCTGCTGCCACACGGTGGCGCACGTGTCCCACTTGATAGTAACTGCATCTGTCTCAAGCTGGTCTGGAGGCTGAACCCTAGCTTCACAGGGGACTGGAGATGTTTTTGAAGCCATTCACATGATTGTGTCTCATGGACACACAGTCGGTTTGCCCGAAATAGTGTATTCCATGGTGGGAACAACGCATGGCGCTTCTCGAGTTACAGGACAAAGTTCAGAAATGAACACCACATCCTGAGGGGATCAGCGTTGGGTTCGAAAGAACATTGACACCTGTTCATGGCAAAAGGGGTCATAAAGAGAAATGACCAAAGTGGCTGTTTACATGTCCGAAATGCCCCTACAATATTTGATTCAGCACCCCCAGTATAGCAAGTCTCCACAATCACTAAGGGCTGATCATGATCTGCTATGGAGCATGATTCACTCAGGTGTGACTTATTTCTACACAGTGGTTCTCAACCTTCCTAAGACCGCCACACTTGAATACACTTTCTCGTGTTGTGGGGACCCCGATAATGAAGTTCTTCTGTTGCTAATTAGCAACTTTTGTTTTGCGAAGCAACTTGTATGAATCTTAATGCAAATGTCTGACACGCAGCAGTTCTTAATCGAATCCTGGGACAATGTTCTTCACGCTCCACATTGGTTGTGCCCGCTGCATGAGAATTGCTGCCTCATATGCACAGGCCCTGTTAGAACCTTCTGTTTCTCTTAAGTGTTTGGGTGCTCAGGATCAAACCCAGGACTTTGTGAATCCTGTGAGAGGTACGATCCAAACATTTCCCTTTGCTTTCCTTTCCTTTTTCCTATTGTTTCCTTTGGTGTTCTTTTCTATTCATTTTCCTTTCAGTTTTTTTTGAGATAGGTTCTATCTGAGCTCCCCTCACAGACAACCCATGCTTCTGCTTCAAGCACTGTTGCAGCTCGGTGACAGGCCCATGTCCACAAGCGTGGCAGAACGTTTTTACAAGCAATGAAGAAATCAGGATGATGGAGTTGTGCTGGCATCCAAGGGGAGAGTTCTTTTCTACAAAATCACCTAAAGAGCAATTTTGATGGCCGGTTGCCCTAGCAGGGGCCTGGATTCAGTACTCAGCAACTACATGCTAGCTCTAATATGTGGCTACCGTTCCAGTGGATCCAACATGCAATCTTCTGACCCCTGCCAGAAGCAGCTGGTGAAAGTTGAAATCTGACACTGACCCCTAATGGAGGAGGGCTCCCTGATCTTGCCTATTGCAAAGATGCAAAGAGCAGCATCAGCCACAAGTTCTTGTGAGCAGAAAGAACCCAGGGAAAGAACAGGAAGGGGTTCATGGAATTTTAGAAAAAGGGACAAAGGTCCTCAGCAGAAGGATCAGGAGCCCCTGGTGGGAGTGCAAATGAACAGGGTCTGAAGAATGAGGTTTTCGGGCAGTGAGAAGAGGCTAACCATGTTTCCAGAAGGGTCCTGGAATCGCAGCAATGAGCTTGTTTGCTCATTGTTGGGGATAAGGGTTCACAGTGCATGTGTGCAGGAACCTCAATGGAAGTTGGCTGCCTCCGCAGAGGTAGTCAGGAGCGGCATTGTGGCATTTGAACCCCAATTGATAGTTACTGCATCGGTCTCAAACTGGTGTGGTATTAGCTTAACCCTCGCTTTACAGGGGACTGGAGATGTTTTTGAAACAATTCGCGTGACTGTGTCTTATAGAAACACATTTTGAAATAGTGTATTCCATGGAGTGAACAATGCATGGCATGTCTAAGAGTTACAGGACAAAGTCAGAAATGATCATCACATCTTGAGGGGATCAGCGTTGGGTTGAAAAGAACATTGACATCTGTTCTTGGCAAAAGGGGTCTCAACGAAAACTGGCCAAAGTGGCTGTTGACAAGTCCAAAGTGACCCTATACTTTTTGATACAGGACCTACAATATACCAACTCTCCACAATCACTAAGGTCTGAACATGATCTGCTATCGATCATGATTCACTCAAGTGTGACTTATTTCTACACAGTGGATCTCAACTTTCCTCATATTGCAACACTTTAATGCAGTTCCTCGTGTTGTGAGAAACCCAACAATGAAATTATTCTGTTGCTAACTTGTAACTGTTGTTTTGCAAAGCTACTTCTATCAAACTTAAGGCAAATGTCTGATATGCAGCAGTTCGTATTTGAACTCTAGGACAGAGTCCTTCTTGCTCATAATTGGTTGAGCCTCTCAGCATGAGAACTGATGGCGTATATGAACAGGCCCTGTTTGAGACTTTGGATTCTTTGAAGTGGTTCTGTGTTTAAAATCAAACCCAAGACTTTGTGAATACTTTAGAGGTATGATTCAAAATTTTCTTCCTTTTTTCTTTCCTTTCTTCTCTTTGGTTTCTTTCTTTCCTATTCTTGTGTTTTTAAATTTCTGAGTCAGGATCATTTCTAGATCTCCACACAAACATTCCACCCTTGTGCCGCAGTCACCCTTGTCTTTCGGTGACAGGCTGTGTCCCAAGCAAGGCAGACCTTCTTACAAACAATGAGGGAATCAGAAAAAGGAAGTGTGCAGGAATCCATTATGAGAATTTTTTTACAAGGAAACCTGCAAGCGTTCATGAGGCCCGTGTGACTTTACAGGGCCCTGGATTCAGTACTTAGCATCCAATTGATAGCTGCTATATGTGGCTACCTATCCACAAGTTCCAACACCCACATTGGTGACCCCTGCAGAGACCAGGTCCTGTATTTTCAAAAGCTGACATTGACCCATAATGGTGGAGGGCTCCTTGATCTTGCCCTGTGGAAAAATGCAAAGAGTAGAATCAGGAACAAATTCTTGTAAGCAGAAAGAACCATGGAAAGAACAGGACCAGGGGTTCACGAAATTTTAGAACGAGGACGCTGGGGCTCATCAGGAGGATCAGGACGCATTGCTGAGGGTGGGATTGAGAAAGGTCAGAGGAAGGGAGGTTCTCAAGGCAGTGAGAAGAGGCTCACCGCATGTCCAGAAGTGTCCTTGAATGAATTCTCTGAACCCTTCTGCCCCAGCCATGAGCCCTTGCTCATGGCTGGGGCAGAAGGGTTCAGAGAACAACCATGAAAGAAAGCCCAGGGACGTTGCCTTCCACCGCAGTGGCAGGCCACCGCCACACGGTGGCGTATGTTCCCAACCTGTTACTTACTGCATCTGTCTCAAGCTGGTCTGGAGCCTGAACCTTAGCTTCAACAGGGGCCTGCAGATGCTTTTGAAGCCATTCGCATGACTGTGTCTCAGGGAAGTACAGTAGGTTAGCCCAAAACAGTGCATTCCATGGTCTAAACAATGCATGGCATTTCTAGAGTTACAGGACAAAGTCAGAAATGAACATCGCTTCCTGAGGGGACCAGCGAATGGTTGGAAAGAACACTGACATGTGTTCATGACAAAAGTGGTAAGAGAGAAAAAAGGCAAAAGTTGCTGATGACAAGTCAGAAGTGACCATGTAGTACTGGATTCAGGACCCGCAATATACCAACCCTCCACAATCACTAAGGTATGATCATGATCTGCTATCGAGCGTGATTCACTCAGGTGCAACTTATTTCTACACAGTGGTTCTCAACCTTCCAAAAACTGCCACAATTTAAAAATTTTCCTCATCTTGTAGGGAACCCAACAATGAAATTTGTCTCTTGCTAATTAGTAACATTTGTTTTGCTAATCAACTTCTATCAATCTTAATGCAAATGTCTCACATGCTGCTGTTCTTAATCAAACCCTGGGTCAAAGTTCTTCAAGTTCCAAATTGGTTGTGCCCCCTGCATGGGAATTGTTGGCTTATATGCACAGGCCCTGTTAGAACCTTTTGTTTCTTTTAAGTGTTTGGGTGCTTAGGATCAAACACAGGACCTTGTGAATCCTGTGGAGGTACCATCCAAACACTTGCTTTCCTATCTTTTTTTCCTTTCCTTTCCTTTCCTTGCCTATTGTTTCCTTTGGTGTTCTTTTCTTTTCTTTTTTTATTATTTTCCTTTAAGTTTTTTTGAGACATGTTCTCGCTGAGTTCCCCACTCGGACATTCCATCCTTCTGCGCCAACCACCGTTGTAGCTCGGTGACAGGCCCATGTCTACGAGCGTGGCAGAACCTTTTTACAAGCAATGAGGATGATGGAGTTGTGCTGGCATCCAAGGGGAGAGTTCTTTTCTACAAAATCACCTAAAGAGCAATTTTGATGGCCGGTTGCCCTAGCAGGGGCCTGGATTCAGTACTCAGCAACTACATGCCAGCTCTAATATGTGGCTACCGTACCAATGGATCCAACATGCAATCTTCTGACCCCTGCCAGAAGCAGCTGGTGAAAGTTGAAATCGGACACTGACCCCTAATGGAGGAGGGCCCCCTGATCTTGCCTATTGCAAAGATGCAAAGAGCAGCATCAGCCACAAGTTCTTGTGAGCAGAAAGAACCCAGGAAAGAACAGGAAGGGGTTCATGGAATTTTAGAAAAGGGACAAAGGTCCTCAGCAGAAGGATCAGGAGCCCCTGGTGGGAGTGCAAATGAACAGGGTCTGAAGAATGAGGTTTTTCGGGCAGTGAGAAGAGGCTAACCATGTTTCCAGAAGGGTCCTGGAATCGCAGCAATGAGCCTGCTCATTGTTGGGGATAAGGGTTCACAGTGCATGTGTGCAGGAACCTCAATGGAAGTTGGCTGCCTCCGCAGAGGTAGTCAGGAGCGGCATTGTGGCATTTGAACCCCAATTCATAGTTACTGCATCGGTCTCAAACTGGTGTGGTAGCTTAACCCTCGCTTTACAGGGGACTGGAGATGTTTTTGAAACAATTCGCGTGACTGTGTCTTATAGAAACACATTTTGAAATAGTGTATTCCATGGAGTGAACAATGCATGGCATGTCTAGAGTTACAGGACAAAGTCAGAAATGATCATCACATCTTGAGGGGATCAGCGTTGGGTTGAAAAGAACATTGACATCTGTTCTTGGCAAAAGGGGTCTCAACGAAAACTGGCCAAAGTGGCTGTTGACAAGTCCAAAGTGACCCTATACTTTTTGATACAGGACCTACAATAAACCAACTCTCCACAATCACTAAGGTCTGAACATGATCTGCTATCGATCATGATTCACTCAAGTGTGACTTATTTCTACACAGTGGATCTCAACTTTCCTCATATTGCAACACTTTAATGCAGTTCCTCGTGTTGTGAGAAACCCAACAATGAAATTATTCTGTTGCTAACTTGTAACTGTTGTTTTGCAAAGCTACTTCTATCAAACTTAAGGCAAATGTCTGATATGCAGCAGTTCGTATTTGAACTCTAGGACAGAGTCCTTCTTGCTCATAATTGGTTGAGCCTCTCAGCATGAGAACTGATGGCGTATATGAACAGGCCCTGTTTGAGACTTTGGATTCTTTGAAGTGGTTATGTGTTTAAAATCAAACCCAAGACTTTGTGAATACTTTAGAGGTATGATTCAAAATTTTCTTCCTTTTTTCTTTCCTTTCTTCTCTTTGGTTTCTTTCTTTCCTATTCTTGTGTTTTTAAATCTGAGTTTGGATCATTTCTAGATCTCCACACAAACATTCCACCCTTGTGCCGCAGTCACCCTTGTCTTTCGGTGACAGGCTGTGTCCCAAGCAAGGCAGACCTTCTTACAAACAATGAGGGAATCAGAAAAAGGAAGTGTGCAGGAATCCATTATGAGAATTTTTTTACAAGGAAACCTGCAAGCGTTCATGAGGCCCGTGTGACTTTACAGGGCCCTGGATTCAGTACTTAGCATCCAATTGATAGCTGCTATATGTGGCTACCTATCCACAAGTTCCAACACCCACATTGGTGACCCCTGCAGAGACCAGGTCCTGTATTTTCAAAAGCTGACATTGACCCATAATGGTGGAGGGCTCCTTGATCTTGCCCTGTGGAAAAATGCAAAGAGTAGAATCAGGAACAAATTCTTGTAAGCAGAAAGAACCATGGAAAGAACAGGACAGGGGTTCACGAAATTTTAGAACGAGGACGCTGGGGCTCATCAGGAGGATCAGGACGCATTGCTGAGGGTGGGATTGAGAAAGGTCAGAGGAAGGGAGGTTCTCAAGGCAGTGAGAAGAGGCTCACCGCATGTCCAGAAGTGTCCTTGAATGAATTCTCTGAACCCTTCTGCCCCAGCCATGAGCCCTTGCTCATGGCTGGGGCAGAAGGGTTCAGAGAACAACCATGAAAGAACGCCCAGGGACGTTGCCTTCCACCGCAGTGGCAGGCCACCGCCACACGGTGGCGTATGTTCCCAACCTGTTACTTACTGCATCTGTCTCAAGCTGGTCTGGAGCCTGAACCTTAGCTTGACAGGGGCCTGCAGATGCTTTTGAAGCCATTCGCATGACTGTGTCTCAGGGAAGTACAGTAGGTTAGCCCAAAACAGTGCATTCCATGGTCTAAACAATGCATGGCATTTCTAGAGTTACAGGACAAAGTCAGAAATGAACATCGCTTCCTGAGGGGACCAGCGAATGGTTGGAAAGAACACTGACATGTGTTCATGACAAAAGTGGTAAGAGAGAAAAAAGGCAAAAGTTGCTGATGACAAGTCAGAAGTGACCATGTAGTACTGGATTCAGGACCCGCAATATACCAACCCTCCACAATCACTAAGGTATGATCATGATCTGCTATCGAGCGTGATTCACTCAGGTGCAACTTATTTCTACACAGTGGTTCTCAACCTTCCAAAAACTGCCACAATTTAAAAATTTTCCTCATCTTGTAGGGAACCCAACAATGAAATTTGTCTCTTGCTAATTAGTAACATTTGTTTTGCTAATCAACTTCTATCAATCTTAATGCAAATGTCTCACATGCTGCTGTTCTTAATCAAACCCTGGGTCAAAGTTCTTCAAGTTCCAAATTGGTTGTGCCCCCTGCATGGGAATTGTTGGCTTATATGCACAGGCCCTGTTAGAACCTTTTGTTTCTTTTAAGTGTTTGGGTGCTTAGGATCAAACACAGGACCTTGTGAATCCTGTGGAGGTACCATCCAAACACTTGCTTTCCTATCTTTTCCTTTCCTTTCCTTTCCTTGCCTATTGTTTCCTTTGGTGTTCTTTTCTTTTCTTTTTTATTATTTTCCTTTAAGTTTTTTTGAGACATGTTCTCGCTGAGTTCCCCACTCGGACATTCCATCCTTCTGCGCCAACCACCGTTGTAGCTCGGTGACAGGCCCATGTCTACGAGCGTGGCAGAACCTTTTTACAAGCAATGAGGATGATGGAGTTGTGCTGGCATCCAAGGGGAGAGTTCTTTTCTACAAAATCACCTAAAGAGCAATTTTGATGGCCGGTTGCCCTAGCAGGGGCCTGGATTCAGTACTCAGCAACTACATGCCAGCTCTAATATGTGGCTACCGTACCAATGGATCCAACATGCAATCTTCTGACCCCTGCCAGAAGCAGCTGGTGAAAGTTGAAATCGGACACTGACCCCTAATGGAGGAGGGCCCCCTGATCTTGCCTATTGCAAAGATGCAAAGAGCAGCATCAGCCACAAGTTCTTGTGAGCAGAAAGAACCCAGGAAAGAACAGGAAGGGGTTCATGGAATTTTAGAAAAGGGACAAAGGTCCTCAGCAGAAGGATCAGGAGCCCCTGGTGGGAGTGCAAATGAACAGGGTCTGAAGAATGAGGTTTTCGGGCAGTGAGAAGAGGCTAACCATGTTTCCAGAAGGGTCCTGGAATCGCAGCAATGAGCCTGCTCATTGTTGGGGATAAGGGTTCACAGTGCATGTGTGCAGGAACCTCAATGGAAGTTGGCTGCCTCCGCAGAGGTAGTCAGGAGCGGCATTGTGGCATTTGAACCCCAATTCATAGTTACTGCATCGGTCTCAAACTGGTGTGGTAGCTTAACCCTCGCTTTACAGGGGACTGGAGATGTTTTTGAAACAATTCGCGTGACTGTGTCTTATAGAAACACATTTTGAAATAGTGTATTCCATGGAGTGAACAATGCATGGCATGTCTAGAGTTACAGGACAAAGTCAGAAATGATCATCACATCTTGAGGGGATCAGCGTTGGGTTGAAAAGAACATTGACATCTGTTCTTGGCAAAAGGGGTCTCAACGAAAACTGGCCAAAGTGGCTGTTGACAAGTCCAAAGTGACCCTATACTTTTTGATACAGGACCTACAATAAACCAACTCTCCACAATCACTAAGGTCTGAACATGATCTGCTATCGATCATGATTCACTCAAGTGTGACTTATTTCTACACAGTGGATCTCAACTTTCCTCATATTGCAACACTTTAATGCAGTTCCTCGTGTTGTGAGAAACCCAACAATGAAATTATTCTGTTGCTAACTTGTAACTGTTGTTTTGCAAAGCTACTTCTATCAAACTTAAGGCAAATGTCTGATATGCAGCAGTTCGTATTTGAACTCTAGGACAGAGTCCTTCTTGCTCATAATTGGTTGAGCCTCTCAGCATGAGAACTGATGGCGTATATGAACAGGCCCTGTTTGAGACTTTGGATTCTTTGAAGTGGTTATGTGTTTAAAATCAAACCCAAGACTTTGTGAATACTTTAGAGGTATGATTCAAAATTTTCTTCCTTTTTTCTTTCCTTTCTTCTCTTTGGTTTCTTTCTTTCCTATTCTTGTGTTTTTAAATCTGAGTTTGGATCATTTCTAGATCTCCACACAAACATTCCACCCTTGTGCCGCAGTCACCCTTGTCTTTCGGTGACAGGCTGTGTCCCAAGCAAGGCAGACCTTCTTACAAACAATGAGGGAATCAGAAAAAGGAAGTGTGCAGGAATCCATTATGAGAATTTTTTTACAAGGAAACCTGCAAGCGTTCATGAGGCCCGTGTGACTTTACAGGGCCCTGGATTCAGTACTTAGCATCCAATTGATAGCTGCTATATGTGGCTACCTATCCACAAGTTCCAACACCCACATTGGTGACCCCTGCAGAGACCAGGTCCTGTATTTTCAAAAGCTGACATTGACCCATAATGGTGGAGGGCTCCTTGATCTTGCCCTGTGGAAAAATGCAAAGAGTAGAATCAGGAACAAATTCTTGTAAGCAGAAAGAACCATGGAAAGAACAGGACAGGGGTTCACGAAATTTTAGAACGAGGACGCTGGGGCTCATCAGGAGGATCAGGACGCATTGCTGAGGGTGGGATTGAGAAAGGTCAGAGGAAGGGAGGTTCTCAAGGCAGTGAGAAGAGGCTCACCGCATGTCCAGAAGTGTCCTTGAATGAATTCTCTGAACCCTTCTGCCCCAGCCATGAGCCCTTGCTCATGGCTGGGGCAGAAGGGTTCAGAGAACAACCATGAAAGAACGCCCAGGGACGTTGCCTTCCACCGCAGTGGCAGGCCACCGCCACACGGTGGCGTATGTTCCCAACCTGTTACTTACTGCATCTGTCTCAAGCTGGTCTGGAGCCTGAACCTTAGCTTGACAGGGGCCTGCAGATGCTTTTGAAGCCATTCGCATGACTGTGTCTCAGGGAAGTACAGTAGGTTAGCCCAAAACAGTGCATTCCATGGTCTAAACAATGCATGGCATTTCTAGAGTTACAGGACAAAGTCAGAAATGAACATCGCTTCCTGAGGGGACCAGCGAATGGTTGGAAAGAACACTGACATGTGTTCATGACAAAAGTGGTAAGAGAGAAAAAAGGCAAAAGTTGCTGATGACAAGTCAGAAGTGACCATGTAGTACTGGATTCAGGACCCGCAATATACCAACCCTCCACAATCACTAAGGTATGATCATGATCTGCTATCGAGCGTGATTCACTCAGGTGCAACTTATTTCTACACAGTGGTTCTCAACCTTCCAAAAACTGCCACAATTTAAAAATTTTCCTCATCTTGTAGGGAACCCAACAATGAAATTTGTCTCTTGCTAATTAGTAACATTTGTTTTGCTAATCAACTTCTATCAATCTTAATGCAAATGTCTCACATGCTGCTGTTCTTAATCAAACCCTGGGTCAAAGTTCTTCAAGTTCCAAATTGGTTGTGCCCCCTGCATGGGAATTGTTGGCTTATATGCACAGGCCCTGTTAGAACCTTTTGTTTCTTTTAAGTGTTTGGGTGCTTAGGATCAAACACAGGACCTTGTGAATCCTGTGGAGGTACCATCCAAACACTTGCTTTCCTATCTTTTCCTTTCCTTTCCTTTCCTTGCCTATTGTTTCCTTTGGTGTTCTTTTCTTTTCTTTTTTATTATTTTCCTTTAAGTTTTTTTGAGACATGTTCTCGCTGAGTTCCCCACTCGGACATTCCATCCTTCTGCGCCAACCACCGTTGTAGCTCGGTGACAGGCCCATGTCTACGAGCGTGGCAGAACCTTTTTACAAGCAATGAGGATGATGGAGTTGTGCTGGCATCCAAGGGGAGAGTTCTTTTCTACAAAATCACCTAAAGAGCAATTTTGATGGCCGGTTGCCCTAGCAGGGGCCTGGATTCAGTACTCAGCAACTACATGCCAGCTCTAATATGTGGCTACCGTACCAATGGATCCAACATGCAATCTTCTGACCCCTGCCAGAAGCAGCTGGTGAAAGTTGAAATCGGACACTGACCCCTAATGGAGGAGGGCCCCCTGATCTTGCCTATTGCAAAGATGCAAAGAGCAGCATCAGCCACAAGTTCTTGTGAGCAGAAAGAACCCAGGAAAGAACAGGAAGGGGTTCATGGAATTTTAGAAAAGGGACAAAGGTCCTCAGCAGAAGGATCAGGAGCCCCTGGTGGGAGTGCAAATGAACAGGGTCTGAAGAATGAGGTTTTCGGGCAGTGAGAAGAGGCTAACCATGTTTCCAGAAGGGTCCTGGAATCGCAGCAATGAGCCTGCTCATTGTTGGGGATAAGGGTTCACAGTGCATGTGTGCAGGAACCTCAATGGAAGTTGGCTGCCTCCGCAGAGGTAGTCAGGAGCGGCATTGTGGCATTTGAACCCCAATTCATAGTTACTGCATCGGTCTCAAACTGGTGTGGTAGCTTAACCCTCGCTTTACAGGGGACTGGAGATGTTTTTGAAACAATTCGCGTGACTGTGTCTTATAGAAACACATTTTGAAATAGTGTATTCCATGGAGTGAACAATGCATGGCATGTCTAGAGTTACAGGACAAAGTCAGAAATGATCATCACATCTTGAGGGGATCAGCGTTGGGTTGAAAAGAACATTGACATCTGTTCTTGGCAAAAGGGGTCTCAACGAAAACTGGCCAAAGTGGCTGTTGACAAGTCCAAAGTGACCCTATACTTTTTGATACAGGACCTACAATAAACCAACTCTCCACAATCACTAAGGTCTGAACATGATCTGCTATCGATCATGATTCACTCAAGTGTGACTTATTTCTACACAGTGGATCTCAACTTTCCTCATATTGCAACACTTTAATGCAGTTCCTCGTGTTGTGAGAAACCCAACAATGAAATTATTCTGTTGCTAACTTGTAACTGTTGTTTTGCAAAGCTACTTCTATCAAACTTAAGGCAAATGTCTGATATGCAGCAGTTCGTATTTGAACTCTAGGACAGAGTCCTTCTTGCTCATAATTGGTTGAGCCTCTCAGCATGAGAACTGATGGCGTATATGAACAGGCCCTGTTTGAGACTTTGGATTCTTTGAAGTGGTTATGTGTTTAAAATCAAACCCAAGACTTTGTGAATACTTTAGAGGTATGATTCAAAATTTTCTTCCTTTTTTCTTTCCTTTCTTCTCTTTGGTTTCTTTCTTTCCTATTCTTGTGTTTTTAAATTTCTGAGTCAGGATCATTTCTAGATCTCCACACAAACATTCCACCCTTGTGCCGCAGTCACCCTTGTCTTTCGGTGACAGGCTGTGTCCCAAGCAAGGCAGACCTTCTTACAAACAATGAGGGAATCAGAAAAAGGAAGTGTGCAGGAATCCATTATGAGAATTTTTTTACAAGGAAACCTGCAAGCGTTCATGAGGCCCGTGTGACTTTACAGGGCCCTGGATTCAGTACTTAGCATCCAATTGATAGCTGCTATATGTGGCTACCTATCCACAAGTTCCAACACCCACATTGGTGACCCCTGCAGAGACCAGGTCCTGTATTTTCAAAAGCTGACATTGACCCATAATGGTGGAGGGCTCCTTGATCTTGCCCTGTGGAAAAATGCAAAGAGTAGAATCAGGAACAAATTCTTGTAAGCAGAAAGAACCATGGAAAGAACAGGACAGGGGTTCACGAAATTTTAGAACGAGGACGCTGGGGCTCATCAGGAGGATCAGGACGCATTGCTGAGGGTGGGATTGAGAAAGGTCAGAGGAAGGGAGGTTCTCAAGGCAGTGAGAAGAGGCTCACCGCATGTCCAGAAGTGTCCTTGAATGAATTCTCTGAACCCTTCTGCCCCAGCCATGAGCCCTTGCTCATGGCTGGGGCAGAAGGGTTCAGAGAACAACCATGAAAGAAAGCCCAGGGACGTTGCATTCCACCGCAGTGGCAGGCCACCGCCACACGGTGGCGTATGTTCCCAACCTGTTACTTACTGCATCTGTCTCAAGCTGGTCTGGAGCCTGAACCTTAGCGTCACAGGGGCCTGCAGATGCTTTTGAAGCCATTCGCATGACTGTGTCTCAGGGAAGTACAGTAGGTTAGCCCAAAACAGTGCATTCCATGGTCTAAACAATGCATGGCATTTCTAGAGTTACAGGACAAAGTCAGAAATGAACATCGCTTCCTGAGGGGACCAGCGAATGGTTGGAAAGAACACTGACATGTGTTCATGACAAAAGTGGTAAGAGAGAAAAAAGGCAAAAGTTGCTGATGACAAGTCAGAAGTGACCATGTAGTACTGGATTCAGGACCCGCAATATACCAACCCTCCACAATCACTAAGGTATGATCATGATCTGCTATCGAGCGTGATTCACTCAGGTGCAACTTATTTCTACACAGTGGTTCTCAACCTTCCAAAAACTGCCACAATTTAAAAATTTTCCTCATCTTGTAGGGAACCCAACAATGAAATTTGTCTCTTGCTAATTAGTAACATTTGTTTTGCTAATCAACTTCTATCAATCTTAATGCAAATGTCTCACATGCTGCTGTTCTTAATCAAACCCTGGGTCAAAGTTCTTCAAGTTCCAAATTGGTTGTGCCCCCTGCATGGGAATTGTTGGCTTATATGCACAGGCCCTGTTAGAACCTTTTGTTTCTTTTAAGTGTTTGGGTGCTTAGGATCAAACACAGGACCTTGTGAATCCTGTGGAGGTACCATCCAAACACTTGCTTTCCTATCTTTTCCTTTCCTTTCCTTTCCTTGCCTATTGTTTCCTTTGGTGTTCTTTTCTTTTCTTTTTTATTATTTTCCTTTAAGTTTTTTTGAGACATGTTCTCGCTGAGTTCCCCACTCGGACATTCCATCCTTCTGCGCCAACCACCGTTGTAGCTCGGTGACAGGCCCATGTCTACGAGCGTGGCAGAACCTTTTTACAAGCAATGAGGATGATGGAGTTGTGCTGGCATCCAAGGGGAGAGTTCTTTTCTACAAAATCACCTAAAGAGCAATTTTGATGGCCGGTTGCCCTAGCAGGGGCCTGGATTCAGTACTCAGCAACTACATGCCAGCTCTAATATGTGGCTACCGTACCAATGGATCCAACATGCAATCTTCTGACCCCTGCCAGAAGCAGCTGGTGAAAGTTGAAATCGGACACTGACCCCTAATGGAGGAGGGCCCCCTGATCTTGCCTATTGCAAAGATGCAAAGAGCAGCATCAGCCACAAGTTCTTGTGAGCAGAAAGAACCCAGGAAAGAACAGGAAGGGGTTCATGGAATTTTAGAAAAGGGACAAAGGTCCTCAGCAGAAGGATCAGGAGCCCCTGGTGGGAGTGCAAATGAACAGGGTCTGAAGAATGAGGTTTTCGGGCAGTGAGAAGAGGCTAACCATGTTTCCAGAAGGGTCCTGGAATCGCAGCAATGAGCCTGCTCATTGTTGGGGATAAGGGTTCACAGTGCATGTGTGCAGGAACCTCAATGGAAGTTGGCTGCCTCCGCAGAGGTAGTCAGGAGCGGCATTGTGGCATTTGAACCCCAATTCATAGTTACTGCATCGGTCTCAAACTGGTGTGGTAGCTTAACCCTCGCTTTACAGGGGACTGGAGATGTTTTTGAAACAATTCGCGTGACTGTGTCTTATAGAAACACATTTTGAAATAGTGTATTCCATGGAGTGAACAATGCATGGCATGTCTAGAGTTACAGGACAAAGTCAGAAATGATCATCACATCTTGAGGGGATCAGCGTTGGGTTGAAAAGAACATTGACATCTGTTCTTGGCAAAAGGGGTCTCAACGAAAACTGGCCAAAGTGGCTGTTGACAAGTCCAAAGTGACCCTATACTTTTTGATACAGGACCTACAATAAACCAACTCTCCACAATCACTAAGGTCTGAACATGATCTGCTATCGATCATGATTCACTCAAGTGTGACTTATTTCTACACAGTGGATCTCAACTTTCCTCATATTGCAACACTTTAATGCAGTTCCTCGTGTTGTGAGAAACCCAACAATGAAATTATTCTGTTGCTAACTTGTAACTGTTGTTTTGCAAAGCTACTTCTATCAAACTTAAGGCAAATGTCTGATATGCAGCAGTTCGTATTTGAACTCTAGGACAGAGTCCTTCTTGCTCATAATTGGTTGAGCCTCTCAGCATGAGAACTGATGGCGTATATGAACAGGCCCTGTTTGAGACTTTGGATTCTTTGAAGTGGTTATGTGTTTAAAATCAAACCCAAGACTTTGTGAATACTTTAGAGGTATGATTCAAAATTTTCTTCCTTTTTTCTTTCCTTTCTTCTCTTTGGTTTCTTTCTTTCCTATTCTTGTGTTTTTAAATTTCTGAGTCAGGATCATTTCTAGATCTCCACACAAACATTCCACCCTTGTGCCGCAGTCACCCTTGTCTTTCGGTGACAGGCTGTGTCCCAAGCAAGGCAGACCTTCTTACAAACAATGAGGGAATCAGAAAAAGGAAGTGTGCAGGAATCCATTATGAGAATTTTTTTACAAGGAAACCTGCAAGCGTTCATGAGGCCCGTGTGACTTTACAGGGCCCTGGATTCAGTACTTAGCATCCAATTGATAGCTGCTATATGTGGCTACCTATCCACAAGTTCCAACACCCACATTGGTGACCCCTGCAGAGACCAGGTCCTGTATTTTCAAAAGCTGACATTGACCCATAATGGTGGAGGGCTCCTTGATCTTGCCCTGTGGAAAAATGCAAAGAGTAGAATCAGGAACAAATTCTTGTAAGCAGAAAGAACCATGGAAAGAACAGGACAGGGGTTCACGAAATTTTAGAACGAGGACGCTGGGGCTCATCAGGAGGATCAGGACGCATTGCTGAGGGTGGGATTGAGAAAGGTCAGAGGAAGGGAGGTTCTCAAGGCAGTGAGAAGAGGCTCACCGCATGTCCAGAAGTGTCCTTGAATGAATTCTCTGAACCCTTCTGCCCCAGCCATGAGCCCTTGCTCATGGCTGGGGCAGAAGGGTTCAGAGAACAACCATGAAAGAACGCCCAGGGACGTTGCCTTCCACCGCAGTGGCAGGCCACCGCCACACGGTGGCGTATGTTCCCAACCTGTTACTTACTGCATCTGTCTCAAGCTGGTCTGGAGCCTGAACCTTAGCGTCACAGGGGCCTGCAGATGCTTTTGAAGCCATTCGCATGACTGTGTCTCAGGGAAGTACAGTAGGTTAGCCCAAAACAGTGCATTCCATGGTCTGAACAATGCATGGCATTTCTAGAGTTACAGGACAAAGTCAGAAATGAACATCGCTTCCTGAGGGGACCAGCGAATGGTTGGAAAGAACACTGACATGTGTTCATGACAAAAGTGGTAAGAGAGAAAAAAGGCAAAAGTTGCTGATGACAAGTCAGAAGTGACCATGTAGTACTGGATTCAGGACCCGCAATATACCAACCCTCCACAATCACTAAGGTATGATCATGATCTGCTATCGAGCGTGATTCACTCAGGTGCAACTTATTTCTACACAGTGGTTCTCAACCTTCCAAAAACTGCCACAATTTAAAAATTTTCCTCATCTTGTAGGGAACCCAACAATGAAATTTGTCTCTTGCTAATTAGTAACATTTGTTTTGCTAATCAACTTCTATCAATCTTAATGCAAATGTCTCACATGCTGCTGTTCTTAATCAAACCCTGGGTCAAAGTTCTTCAAGTTCCAAATTGGTTGTGCCCCCTGCATGGGAATTGTTGGCTTATATGCACAGGCCCTGTTAGAACCTTTTGTTTCTTTTAAGTGTTTGGGTGCTTAGGATCAAACACAGGACCTTGTGAATCCTGTGGAGGTACCATCCAAACACTTGCTTTCCTATCTTTTCCTTTCCTTTCCTTTCCTTGCCTATTGTTTCCTTTGGTGTTCTTTTCTTTTCTTTTTTATTATTTTCCTTTAAGTTTTTTTGAGACATGTTCTCGCTGAGTTCCCCACTCGGACATTCCATCCTTCTGCGCCAACCACCGTTGTAGCTCGGTGACAGGCCCATGTCTACGAGCGTGGCAGAACCTTTTTACAAGCAATGAGGATGATGGAGTTGTGCTGGCATCCAAGGGGAGAGTTCTTTTCTACAAAATCACCTAAAGAGCAATTTTGATGGCCGGTTGCCCTAGCAGGGGCCTGGATTCAGTACTCAGCAACTACATGCCAGCTCTAATATGTGGCTACCGTACCAATGGATCCAACATGCAATCTTCTGACCCCTGCCAGAAGCAGCTGGTGAAAGTTGAAATCGGACACTGACCCCTAATGGAGGAGGGCCCCCTGATCTTGCCTATTGCAAAGATGCAAAGAGCAGCATCAGCCACAAGTTCTTGTGAGCAGAAAGAACCCAGGAAAGAACAGGAAGGGGTTCATGGAATTTTAGAAAAGGGACAAAGGTCCTCAGCAGAAGGATCAGGAGCCCTGGTGGGAGTGCAAATGAACAGGGTCTGAAGAATGAGGTTTTCGGGCAGTGAGAAGAGGCTAACCATGTTTCCAGAAGGGTCCTGGAATCGCAGCAATGAGCCTGCTCATTGTTGGGGATAAGGGTTCACAGTGCATGTGTGCAGGAACCTCAATGGAAGTTGGCTGCCTCCGCAGAGGTAGTCAGGAGCGGCATTGTGGCATTTGAACCCCAATTCATAGTTACTGCATCGGTCTCAAACTGGTGTGGTAGCTTAACCCTCGCTTTACAGGGGACTGGAGATGTTTTTGAAACAATTCGCGTGACTGTGTCTTATAGAAACACATTTTGAAATAGTGTATTCCATGGAGTGAACAATGCATGGCATGTCTAGAGTTACAGGACAAAGTCAGAAATGATCATCACATCTTGAGGGGATCAGCGTTGGGTTGAAAAGAACATTGACATCTGTTCTTGGCAAAAGGGGTCTCAACGAAAACTGGCCAAAGTGGCTGTTGACAAGTCCAAAGTGACCCTATACTTTTTGATACAGGACCTACAATAAACCAACTCTCCACAATCACTAAGGTCTGAACATGATCTGCTATCGATCATGATTCACTCAAGTGTGACTTATTTCTACACAGTGGATCTCAACTTTCCTCATATTGCAACACTTTAATGCAGTTCCTCGTGTTGTGAGAAACCCAACAATGAAATTATTCTGTTGCTAACTTGTAACTGTTGTTTTGCAAAGCTACTTCTATCAAACTTAAGGCAAATGTCTGATATGCAGCAGTTTCGTATTTGAACTCTAGGACAGAGTCCTTCTTGCTCATAATTGGTTGAGCCTCTCAGCATGAGAACTGATGGCGTATATGAACAGGCCCTGTTTGAGACTTTGGATTCTTTGAAGTGGTTATGTGTTTAAAATCAAACCCAAGACTTTGTGAATACTTTAGAGGTATGATTCAAAATTTTCTTCCTTTTTTCTTTCCTTTCTTCTCTTTGGTTTCTTTCTTTCCTATTCTTGTGTTTTTAAATTTCTGAGTCAGGATCATTTCTAGATCTCCACACAAACATTCCACCCTTCTGCCGCAGTCACCCTTGTCTTTCGGTGACAGGCTGTGTCCCAAGCAAGGCAGACCTTCTTACAAACAATGAGGGAATCAGAAAAAGGAAGTGTGCAGGAATCCATTATGAGAATTTTTTTACAAGGAAACCTGCAAGCGTTCATGAGGCCCGTGTGACTTTACAGGGCCCTGGATTCAGTACTCAGCATCCAATTGATAGCTGCTATATGTGGCTACCTATCCACAAGTTCCAACACCCACATTGGTGACCCCTGCAGAGACCAGGTCCTGTATTTTCAAAAGCTGACATTGACCCATAATGGTGGAGGGCTCCTTGATCTTGCCCTGTGGAAAAATGCAAAGAGTAGAATCAGGAACAAATTCTTGTAAGCAGAAAGAACCATGGAAAGAACAGGACAGGGGTTCACGAAATTTTAGAACGAGGACGCTGGGGCTCATCAGGAGGATCAGGACGCATTGCTGAGGGTGGGATTGAGAAAGGTCAGAGGAAGGGAGGTTCTCAAGGCAGTGAGAAGAGGCTCACCGCATGTCCAGAAGTGTCCTTGAATGAATTCTCTGAACCCTTCTGCCCCAGCCATGAGCCCTTGCTCATGGCTGGGGCAGAAGGGTTCAGAGAACAACCATGAAAGAAAGCCCAGGGACGTTGCCTTCCACCGCAGTGGCAGGCCACCGCCACACGGTGGCGTATGTTCCCAACCTGTTACTTACTGCATCTGTCTCAAGCTGGTCTGGAGCCTGAACCTTAGCGTCACAGGGGCCTGGAGATGCTTTTGAAGCCATTCGCATGACTGTGTCTCAGGGAAGTACAGTAGGTTAGCCCAAAACAGTGCATTCCATGGTCTGAACAATGCATGGCATTTCTAGAGTTACAGGACAAAGTCAGAAATGAACATCGCTTCCTGAGGGGATCAGCGTATGGTTGGAAAGAACACTGACATGTGTTCATGACAAAAGTGGTAAGAGAGAAAAAAGGCAAAAGTTGCTGATGACAAGTCAGAAGTGACCATGTAGTACTGGATTCAGGACCCGCAATATACCAACCCTCCACAATCACTAAGGTCTGATCATGATCTGCTATCGAGCGTGATTCACTCAGGTGCAACTTATTTCTACACAGTGGTTCTCAACCTTCCAAAAAACTGCCACAATTTAAAAATTTTCCTCATCTTGTAGGGAACCCAACAATGAAATTTGTCTCTTGCTAATTAGTAACATTTGTTTTGCTAATCAACTTCTATCAATCTTAATGCAAATGTCTCACATGCTGCTGTTCTTAATCAAACCCTGGGTCAAAGTTCTTCAAGTTCCAAATTGGTTGTGCCCCCTGCATGGGAATTGTTGGCTTATATGCACAGGCCCTGTTAGAACCTTTTGTTTCTTTTAAGTGTTTGGGTGCTTAGGATCAAACACAGGACCTTGTGAATCCTGTGGTGGTACCATCCAAACACTTGCTTTCCTATCTTTTCCTTTCCTTTCCTTTCCTTGCCTATTGTTTCCTTTGGTGTTCTTTTCTTTTCTTTTTTATTATTTTCCTTTAAGTTTTTTTGAGACATGTTCTCGCTGAGTTCCCCACTCGGACATTCCATCCTTCTGCGCCAACCACCGTTGTAGCTCGGTGACAGGCCCATGTCTACGAGCGTGGCAGAACCTTTTTACAAGCAATGAGGATGATGGAGTTGTGCTGGCATCCAAGGGGAGAGTTCTTTTCTACAAAATCACCTAAAGAGCAATTTTGATGGCCGGTTGCCCTAGCAGGGGCCTGGATTCAGTACTCAGCAACTACATGCCAGCTCTAATATGTGGCTACCGTACCAATGGATCCAACATGCAATCTTCTGACCCCTGCCAGAAGCAGCTGGTGAAAGTTGAAATCGGACACTGACCCCTAATGGAGGAGGGCCCCCTGATCTTGCCTATTGCAAAGATGCAAAGAGCAGCATCAGCCACAAGTTCTTGTGAGCAGAAAGAACCCAGGAAAGAACAGGAAGGGGTTCATGGAATTTTAGAAAAGGGACAAAGGTCCTCAGCAGAAGGATCAGGAGCCCCTGGTGGGAGTGCAAATGAACAGGGTCTGAAGAATGAGGTTTTCGGGCAGTGAGAAGAGGCTAACCATGTTTCCAGAAGGGTCCTGGAATCGCAGCAATGAGCCTGCTCATTGTTGGGGATAAGGGTTCACAGTGCATGTGTGCAGGAACCTCAATGGAAGTTGGCTGCCTCCGCAGAGGTAGTCAGGAGCGGCATTGTGGCATTTGAACCCCAATTCATAGTTACTGCATCGGTCTCAAACTGGTGTGGTAGCTTAACCCTCGCTTTACAGGGGACTGGAGATGTTTTTGAAACAATTCGCGTGACTGTGTCTTATAGAAACACATTTTGAAATAGTGTATTCCATGGAGTGAACAATGCATGGCATGTCTAGAGTTACAGGACAAAGTCAGAAATGATCATCACATCTTGAGGGGATCAGCGTTGGGTTGAAAAGAACATTGACATCTGTTCTTGGCAAAAGGGGTCTCAACGAAAACTGGCCAAAGTGGCTGTTGACAAGTCCAAAGTGACCCTATACTTTTTGATACAGGACCTACAATAAACCAACTCTCCACAATCACTAAGGTCTGAACATGATCTGCTATCGATCATGATTCACTCAAGTGTGACTTATTTCTACACAGTGGATCTCAACTTTCCTCATATTGCAACACTTTAATGCAGTTCCTCGTGTTGTGAGAAACCCAACAATGAAATTATTCTGTTGCTAACTTGTAACTGTTGTTTTGCAAAGCTACTTCTATCAAACTTAAGGCAAATGTCTGATATGCAGCAGTTCGTATTTGAACTCTAGGACAGAGTCCTTCTTGCTCATAATTGGTTGAGCCTCTCAGCATGAGAACTGATGGCGTATATGAACAGGCCCTGTTTGAGACTTTGGATTCTTTGAAGTGGTTATGTGTTTAAAATCAAACCCAAGACTTTGTGAATACTTTAGAGGTATGATTCAAAATTTTCTTCCTTTTTTCTTTCCTTTCTTCTCTTTGGTTTCTTTCTTTCCTATTCTTGTGTTTTTAAATTTCTGAGTCAGGATCATTTCTAGATCTCCACACAAACATTCCACCCTTGTGCCGCAGTCACCCTTGTCTTTCGGTGACAGGCTGTGTCCCAAGCAAGGCAGACCTTCTTACAAACAATGAGGGAATCAGAAAAAGGAAGTGTGCAGGAATCCATTATGAGAATTTTTTTACAAGGAAACCTGCAAGCGTTCATGAGGCCCGTGTGACTTTACAGGGCCCTGGATTCAGTACTTAGCATCCAATTGATAGCTGCTATATGTGGCTACCTATCCACAAGTTCCAACACCCACATTGGTGACCCCTGCAGAGACCAGGTCCTGTATTTTCAAAAGCTGACATTGACCCATAATGGTGGAGGGCTCCTTGATCTTGCCCTGTGGAAAAATGCAAAGAGTAGAATCAGGAACAAATTCTTGTAAGCAGAAAGAACCATGGAAAGAACAGGACAGGGGTTCACGAAATTTTAGAACGAGGACGCTGGGGCTCATCAGGAGGATCAGGACGCATTGCTGAGGGTGGGATTGAGAAAGGTCAGAGGAAGGGAGGTTCTCAAGGCAGTGAGAAGAGGCTCACCGCATGTCAGAAGTGTCCTTGAATGAATTCTCTGAACCCTTCTGCCCCAGCCATGAGCCCTTGCTCATGGCTGGGGCAGAAGGGTTCAGAGAACAACCATGAAAGAAAGCCCAGGGACGTTGCCTTCCACCGCAGTGGCAGGCCACCGCCACACGGTGGGCGTATGTTCCCAACCTGTTACTTACTGCATCTGTCTCAAGCTGGTCTGGAGCCTGAACCTTAGCGTCACAGGGGCCTGCAGATGCTTTTGAAGCCATTCGCATGACTGTGTCTCAGGGAAGTACAGTAGGTTAGCCCAAAACAGCGCATTCCATGGTCTGAACAATGCATGGCATTTCTAGAGTTACAGGACAAAGTCAGAAATGAACATCGCTTCCTGAGGGGACCAGCGAATGGTTGGAAAGAACACTGACATGTGTTCATGACAAAAGTGGTAAGAGAGAAAAAAGGCAAAAGTTGCTGATGACAAGTCAGAAGTGACCATGTAGTACTGGATTCAGGACCCGCAATATACCAACCCTCCACAATCACTAAGGTATGATCATGATCTGCTATCGAGCGTGATTCACTCAGGTGCAACTTATTTCTACACAGTGGTTCTCAACCTTCCAAAAACTGCCACAATTTTAAAAATTTTCCTCATCTTGTAGGGAACCCAACAATGAAATTTGTCTCTTGCTAATTAGTAACATTTGTTTTGCTAATCAACTTCTATCAATCTTAATGCAAATGTCTCACATGCTGCTGTTCTTAATCAAACCCTGGGTCAAAGTTCTTCAAGTTCCAAATTGTTGTGCCCCCTGCATGGGAATTGTTGGCTTATATGCACAGGCCCTGTTAGAACCTTTTGTTTCTTTTAAGTGTTTGGGTGCTTAGGATCAAACACAGGACCTTGTGAATCCTGTGGTGGTACCATCCAAACACTTGCTTTCCTATCTTTTCCTTTCCTTTCCTTTCCTTGCCTATTGTTTCCTTTGGTGTTCTTTTCTTTTCTTTTTTATTATTTTCCTTTAAGTTTTTTTGAGACATGTTCTCGCTGAGTTCCCCACTCGGACATTCCATCCTTCTGCGCCAACCACCGTTGTAGCTCGGTGACAGGCCCATGTCTACGAGCGTGGCAGAACCTTTTTACAAGCAATGAGGATGATGGAGTTGTGCTGGCATCCAAGGGGAGAGTTCTTTTCTACAAAATCACCTAAAGAGCAATTTTGATGGCCGGTTGCCCTAGCAGGGGCCTGGATTCAGTACTCAGCAACTACATGCCAGCTCTAATATGTGGCTACCGTACCAATGGATCCAACATGCAATCTTCTGACCCCTGCCAGAAGCAGCTGGTGAAAGTTGAAATCGGACACTGACCCCTAATGGAGGAGGGCCCCCTGATCTTGCCTATTGCAAAGATGCAAAGAGCAGCATCAGCCACAAGTTCTTGTGAGCAGAAAGAACCCAGGAAAGAACAGGAAGGGTTCATGGAATTTTAGAAAAGGGACAAAGGTCCTCAGCAGAAGGATCAGGAGCCCCTGGTGGGAGTGCAAATGAACAGGGTCTGAAGAATGAGGTTTTCGGGCAGTGAGAAGAGGCTAACCATGTTTCCAGAAGGGTCCTGGAATCGCAGCAATGAGCCTGCTCATTGTTGGGGATAAGGGTTCACAGTGCATGTGTGCAGGAACCTCAATGGAAGTTGGCTGCCTCCGCAGAGGTAGTCAGGAGCGGCATTGTGGCATTTGAACCCCAATTCATAGTTACTGCATCGGTCTCAAACTGGTGTGGTAGCTTAACCCTCGCTTTACAGGGGACTGGAGATGTTTTTGAAACAATTCGCGTGACTGTGTCTTATAGAAACACATTTTGAAATAGTGTATTCCATGGAGTGAACAATGCATGGCATGTCTAGATTTACAGGACAAAGTCAGAAATGATTATCACATCTTTAGGGGATCAGCGTTGGGTTGAAAAGAACATTGACATCTGTTCTTGGCAAAAGGGTTCACATTGAAAACTGGCCAAAGTGGCTGTTGACAAGTCCAAAGTGACCCTATACTTTTTGATACAGGACCTACAATAAACCAACTCTCCACAATAACTAAGTTCTGAACATGATCTGCTATCGATCATGATTCACTCAAGTGTGACTTATTTCTACACAGTGGATCTCAACCTTCCTCATATTGCAACACTTTAATGCAGTTCCTCGTGTTGTGAGAAACCCAACAATAAAATTACTCTGTTGCTAACTTGTAACTGTTGTTTTGCAAAGCTACTTCTATCAAACTTAAGGCAAATGTCTGATATGCAGCAGTTCGTATTAGAACCCTAGGACAGAGTCCTTCTTGCTCATAATTGGCTGAGCCTCTCAGCATGAGAACTGATGGCGTATATGAACAGGCCCTGTTTGAGACTTTGGATTCTTTGAAGTGGTTCTGTGTTCAAAATCAAACCCAAGACTTTGTGAATACTGTAGAAGTATGATTCAAATTTTCTTCCTTTTTTCTTTCCTTTATTCTCTTTGGTTTGTTTCTTTTCTCTTCTTGCGTTGTTAAATATCTGAGTCAGGATCATTCCTAGATCTCCACACAAACATTCCACCCATCTGCCGCAGTCACCCTTGTCTTTCGGTGAAAGGTGTGTCCCCAAGCATGGCAGACCTTCTTACAAACAATGAGGGAATCAGAAAAAGGAAGTGTGCAGGAATCCATTATGAGAATTTTTTTACAAGGAAACCTCCAAGCGTTTATGAGGCCCGTGTGACTTTGCAAGGGCCTGGATTCAGTACTCAGCATCCAGATGATAGCTGCTATATGTGGCTACCTATCCACAAGTTCCAAAACCCACATTGGTGACCCCTGCAGAACCAGCTCCTGTATTTTCAAAAGCTGACATTGACCCATAATGGTGGAGGGCTCCTTGATCTTGCCCTGTGGAAAAATGCGAAGAGTAGTATCAGGAACAAATTCTTGTAAGCAGAAAGAACCAGGGAAAGAACAGGAAGGGGTTCACGAAATGTTAGAACGAGGACCCTGGGGCTCATCAGGAGGATCAGGACGCATTGCTGAGGGTGGGATTGAGAAAGGTCAGAGGAAGGGAGGTTCTCAAGGCAGTGAGAAGAGGCTCACCGCGTGTCCAGAAGGGTCCTTGAATGAATTCTCTGAACCCTTCTGCCCCAGCCATGAGCGATTGCACATGGCTGTGGCAGAAGGGTTCAGAGAACAACCATGAATGAAAGCCCATGGACGTTACCTTCCTCCACAGTGGCAGGCTACCGCCACACGGTGCCGTATGTTCCCAACTTGATAGTTACTGCATCTGTCTCAAGCTGGTCTGGAGCCTGAACCTTAGCTTCACAGGGCCTGGAGATGCTTTTGAAGCCATTCGCATGACTGTGTCTCAGGGAAGTACAGTAGGTTTTCCCAAAACAGTGCATTCCATGGTCTGAACAATGCATGGCATTTCTAGAGTTCCAGGACAAAGTCAGAAGTGAACACTGCTTCCTGAGGAGATCAGCGTAGGGTTGGGAAGAACAGTGACATTTGTTCATGACAAAAGTGGTAAGAGAGAAAAAAGGCAAAAGTTGCTGATGACAAGTCAGAAGTGTCCCAGCAGTATTGGATTCAGGGCCCGCATTACACCAACTCTCCAAAATCTAAGGTCTGATCATGATCTGCTATAGAGCGTGATTCACTCAGGTGTAACTTATTTCTACACAGTGGTTCTCAACCTTCCAAAAACTGCCACAATTTAAAAATTTTCCTCATCTTGTAGGGAACCCAACAATGAAATTTGTCTCTTGCTAATTAGTAACATTTGTTTTGCTAATCAACTTCTATCAATCTTAATGCAAATGTCTCACATGCTGCTGTTCTTAATCAAACCCTGGACAAAGTTCTTCAAGTTCCAAATTGGTTGTGCCCCCTGCATGGGAATTGTTGGCCTATATGCACAGGCCCTGTTAGAACCTTTTGTTTCTTTTAAATGTTTGGGTGCTTAGGATCAAACACAGGACCTTGTGAATTCTGTGGAGGTACCATCCAAACACTTGCTTTCCTATCTTTTCCTTTCCTTTCCTTTCCTTGCCTATTGTTTCCTATGGTGTTCTTTTCTTTTCTTTTTTATTATTTTCCTTTCAGTTTTTTTGAGACATGTTCTCGCTGAGTTCCCCACTCGGACATTCCATCCTTCTGCGCCAACCACCGTTGTAGCTCGGTGACAGGCCCATGTCTATGAGCGTGGCAGAACCTTTTTACAAGCAATGAGGATGATGGAGTTGTGCTGGCATCCAAGGGGAGAGTTCTTTTCTACAAAATCACCTAAAGAGCAATTTTGAAGGCCGGTTGCCCTAGCAGGGGCCTGGATTCAGTACTCAGCAACTACATGCCAGCTCTAATATGTGGCTACCGTACCATGGATCCAACATGCAATCTTCTGACCCCTGCCAGAAGCAGCTGGTGAAAGTTGAAATCTGACACTGACCCCTAATGGAGGAGGGCTCCCTGATCTTGCCTATTGCAAAGATGCAAAGAGCAGCATCAGCCACAAGTTCTTGTGAGCAGAAAGAACCCAGGAAAGAACAGGATGGGGTTCATGGAATTTTAGAAAAAGGGACAAAGGTCCTCAGCAGAAGGATCAGGAGCCCTGGTGGGAGTGCAAATGAACAGGGTCTGAAGAAGAGAGGTTTTTGGGCAGTGAGAAGAGGCTAACCATGTTTCCAGAAGGGTCCTGGAATCGCAGCAATGAGCCTGCTCATTGCTGGGGATAAGGTTCACGGTGCATGTGTGCAGGAACCTCAGTGGAAGTTGGCTGCCTCCGCAGAGGTAGTCAGGAGCGACATTGTGGCATTTGAACCCCAATTGATAGTTACTGCATCGGTCTCAAACTGGTGTGGTAGCTTAACCCTCGCTTTACAGGGGACTGGAGATGTTTTTGAAACCATTCGCCGGACCGTGTCTTAGGGAAACACATTTCGTAATAGTGTATTGAATTGTGTGAACAATTCACAGCGTGTCTAGAGTTACAGGACAAAGTCAGAAATGATTATCACATCTTTAGGGGATCAGCGTTGGGTTGAAAAGAACATTGACATCTGTTCTTGGCAAAAGGGTTCACATTGAAAACTGGCCAAAGTGGCTGTTGACAAGTCCAAAGTGACCCTATACTTTGGATTCAGGACCTACAATAAACCAACTCTCCACAATAACTAAGTTCTGAACATGATCTGCTATCGATCATGATTCCCTCAAGTGTGACTTATTTCTACACAGTGGTTCTCAACCTTCCTCATATTGCAACACTTTAATGCATTTCCTCATGTTGTGAGAAACCCAACAATGAAATTATTCTGTTGCTAACTTGTAACTGTTGGTTTTCAAAGCTACTTCTATCAAACTTAATTCAAATGTCTGATATGCAGCAGTTCGTATTAGAATCCTAGGACAGAGTCCTTCTTGCTCATAATTGGTTGAGAATCTCAGCATGAGAATTGATGGCGTATATGAACAGTCCCTGTTAGAGACTTTGTTTTCTTTGAAGTATTTCTCTGTTCAAAATCAAACCCAAGACTTTGTGAATACTGTAGAGGTATGATTCAAAATTTTCTTCCTTTTTTCTTTCCTTTCTTCTCTTTGGTTTCTTTCTTTTCTCTTCTTGCATTGTTAAATTTCTGAGTCAGGATCATCCCTAGATCTCCACACAAACATTCCACCCATCTGCCACAGTCACCCTTGTCTTTCGGTGACAGGCTTTCACCCTTAGCATGGCAGGCCTTCTTACAAACATTGAGGGAATCAGAAAAAGGAAGTGTGCAGTAATGCATTATGAGAATTTTTTTACAAGGAAACCACCAAGCGTTTATGAGGCCCGTGTGACTCTGCAGGGGCCTGGATTCAGTACTCAGCATCTAGATGATTGCTGCTATATATGGCTACCTATCCACAAGTTCCAACATCCACATTGGTGAACCCTGCAGAGACCAGCTACTGTATTTTCAAAAGCTGACATTGACCCATAATGGTGGAGGGTTCCTTGATCTTGCCCTGTGGAAAAATGCAAAGAGTAGAATCAGGAACAAATTCATGTAAGCAGAAAGAACCAGGGAAAGAACAGGAAGGGGTTCAGAAATTTTAGAACGAGGACCCTGGAGCTCATCTGTAAGATGAGCACGCATTGCTGAGGGTAGGATTGAGAAACGTCACAAGAAGGGAGATTCACAAGGCAGCGAGAAGAGGCTCACCACGTGTCCTTAAGGGTCCTTGAATGAATTCTCTGAACCCTTCTGCCCCAGCCGTGAACGCTTGCTCATGGCTGTGGCAGAAGTGTTCAGAGAACAACCATGAAAGAAAGCCCATGGATGTTGACTTCCCCGCAGTGGCAGGCTACCGCCACACGATGGCGTATGTTCCCAACTTGATAGTTACTGCATAGTTACCAGTCTCAAGCTGGTCTGGAGTCTGAACCTTAGCTTCACAGGGGCCTGGAGATGCTTTTGAAGCCATTGAATGACTGTGTCTCAGGGAAGTACAGTAGGTTAGCCCAAAACAGTGCATTCCATGGTCTGAACAATGCATGGCATTTCTAGAGTTCCAGGACAAAGTCAGAAATGAACACCGCTTCCCGAGGGGATCAGCGTAGGCTTGAAAAGAACACTGACATGTGTTCATGCCAAATGTGGTAATAGAGAAAAAAGGCGAAAGTTGCTGATGACAAGTCAGATGTGCCCCTGTAGTATTGGATTCAGCGCGCACAATATACCAACTCTCCACAATCACTAAGGTCTGATCATGATCTGCTATCGAGCGTGATTCACTCACGTGTAACTTGTTTCTACACAGTGGTTCTCAACCTTCCAAAAACTGCCACAATTTAAAAATTTTCCTCATTTTGTGGGGAACCCAACAATGAAATTACTCTCTTGCTAATTAGTAACATTTGTTTTTGTAATCAACTTCTATAAATCTAAATGCAAACGTCTCACATGCTGCTGTTCTTAATCAAACCCTGGGACAAAGTTCTTCAAGTTCCAAATTGGTTGTGCCCCCTGCATGGGAATTGTTGGCTTATAAGCACCGGCCCTGTTAGAACCTTTTGTTTCTTTTAAGTGTTTGGGTGCTTAGGATCCAACACAGGACCTTGTGAATCCTGTGGAGGTACCATCCAAACACTTCCTTTCCTTTCCTTTCGTTTCCTTTCGTTTCCTTTCCTTTCCTTTCCTTTCCTTTCCTTTTTCCTTTCCTTTCCTTTCCTTTCCTTTCCTTTCCTTTCCTTTCCTTTCCTTTCCTTTCCTTTCTTATTGTTTCCTTTGGTATTCTTTTCTTTTGTATTATTTTCCTTTCAATTTTCTTGAGACAAGTTCTCTCTGAGTTCCCTACTCAGACATTCCATCCTCCTCTTCCAACCACCGTTGTAGCTCGGTGATAGGCCCATGTCTTTGAGCGTGGCAGAACCTTTATACAAGCAATGAGGTAATCAGATGATGGAGTTGTGCTGGCATCCAAGGGGAGAGTTCTTTTCTACAAAATCACCTACATAGCAATTTTGATGGCCGGTTGCCCTTGCAGGGGCCTGGATTCAGTACTCAGTATCTAAATGCTAGCTCTGATATGTGGCTACCGTTCTAGTGGATCCAACATGTAATCTTCTGACCCCTGCAAGAAGCAGCTGGTGAAAGTTGAAATCTGACACTGACCCCTAATGGAGGATGGCTCCCTGAACTTGCCTATTGCAAAGATGCAAAGATCAGTACCAGCCACAAGTTCTTGTGAGCAGAAAGAACCTGGGAAAGAACAGGAAGGGGTTCATGGAATTTTAGAAAAGGGACAAAGGGCCTCAGCAGAAGGATCAGGAGCCCCTGGTGGTAGTGCAAATGAACAGGGTCTAAAGAAGAGAGGTTTTTCGGGCAGTGAGAAGAGGCTAACCATGTTTCCAGAAGGGTCCTGGAATCGCAGCAATGAGCTTGCTCATGGCTGGGGATAAGGGTTCACAGTGCATGTGTGCAGGAACCTCAATGGAAGTTGGCTGCCTCCGCAGAGGTAGTCAGGAGCGGCATTGTGGCATTTGAACACCAATTGATAGTTACTGCATCGGTCTCAAACTGGTGTGGAAGCTTACCCTCGCTTTACAGGGGACTGGAGATGTTTTTGAAACCATTCGCGGGACCGTGTCTTAGGGAAACACATTTCGAAATAGTGTATTCCATGATGTGAACAATGAATGGCATTTCTACAGTTACAGGACAAAGTCAGAAATGAACACCGCTTCCTGAGGGGATCAGCGTAGGGTTGAAAAGAACACTGACATGTGTTTCATGACAAATGTGGTAATAGAGAAAAAAGGCGAAAGTTGCTGATGACAAGTCAGAACTGACCCTGTAGTTTGGGATTCAGGACGTGCAATATACCAACTCTCCAAAATCACTAAGGTGTGATCATGATCTGCTATCGAGCGTGATTCACTCTGGTGTAACTTATTTCTACACAGTGGTTGTCAACCTTCCAAAAACTGCTACAATTTAAAAATTTTTCATCTTTAGGGAACCCAACAATGAAATTACTCTCTTGCTAATTAGTAAAATTTGTTTTGCTAATCAACTTCTATCAATCTTAATGCAAATGTCTCACTTGCTGCTGTTCTTAATCAAACCCTGGGACAAAGTTCTTCAAGTTCCAAATTGGTTGTGCCCCTGCATGTGAATTGTTGGCTTATATGCACAGGTCCTGTTAGAAACTTTTGATTCTTTTAAGTGTTTGGGTGCTTAGGATCAAACACAAGACCTTGTGAATCCTGTGGAGGTACCATCCAAGCCCTTTCCTTTCCTTTCCTTTCCTTTCCTTTCCTTTCCTTTCCTTTCCTTTCCTTTCCTTTCCTTTCCTTTCCTTTCCTTTCCTTTCTTATTGTTTCCTTTGGTATTTTTTTCTTTTCTTTTCTATTATTTTCCTTTCAGTTTTTCTGAGACAGGTTCTCTCTGAGTTCTCCACTCAGACATTCTATCCTCTGCTCCAACCACCGTTGTAGCTCGGTGACAGGCACATGTCTACGAGCGTGGCAGAACCTTTTTACAAGCAATGAGGAAATCAGATGATGGAGTTGTGCTGGCATCTAAGGGGAGAGTTCTTTTCTACAAAATCACCTACAGAGCAATTTTGAAGGCCGGTTGCCCTAGCAGGGGCCTGGATTCAGTACTCAGTATCCACATGCTGTTGGACTTCAGGGATCCAAACTGGGACCCCCAGGATCCAAACCGGAAGGCCACATCCCCACAGAGACTCACAGACGGGATATCGATGCAAATAGCAAGAGGATTTATTCCAGTGCACTGGGACCGTTCTAACACGCAGGATAGAAGCCGGCCCCAAGGAGCAAATGGTGAAGCATTTTATACAGTTGTGGGGCATAAACCGAATTGGTACAAGTTGATTGGTCCCCAATTTTTTTTCTCTTTTTGATAGATAGGGGCCAGTTAACCTTTAAGTTGATGATAGCAAGGTCATGGGCACCAGGAAATGTACACTTAGGATAAAGTCCCTTGCCTAAGGCTATTAGGCGGTGCCTGTAGCCGCCGCTCATTTTAGGAATGTGGGCTGGGTCACAGTGCTCTTGAATTAAGCCTGACAATAATTGTTTTGTGGTTTCTGGGGTGGGCTAGTTCCTGGAACAGGGAGTTCTGGAATGTCCTGTTAAGAGTTTAAGATTAATGATCAGGGCCTGGGGTCTCCGGCCTCACATAAACCCTTTCACTCCCCACTTTTTCTTTTTGCACTGCTCCAATCATGGATCAGCTGTTTCTAGCTCCTGATCACTAGCATTGATTAATTTATAGTCAACCCCTGTAGGATTCCTAAGAAACTGGTACTGTTGTCTGAGAACCATAATCTGTACTGCACTGATTTCATATTGTCAACTTAATGAATCTGAGTCTGTCTGGCCTCAACAGAGTAATGTTCTGGTGTGCCAATAGGCACTATACATGCCATGTCCCCAGTCTTAGGGAGTTTTCTTTTGACTAAAAGTTCCAGCCTGTGGAAATGGGAAGTTGTAATCTCTTAGACTGCTTCCTGCTGAGAGGGGACGTCATCAGGGGCCCCAAACAGGCTGGTATTAGTCAAAAGCTTGGGGCGGGGGGCTAGGCAGTGGGGTACATCTGGTTCGCTGATCCAGCGGAGTGGTCACATCAGCTGTACTGGTCATCAGCTGTCAGCAGGTCAGGTCCAGGACTCACAGTAGTCGAAGCAGTTTGATTCCTGGATGGTGTCTGTTAGCCAAGTAGTGATCTATTGAGACGGATAAAAACTAGAGGCAGAAGTTATAGTTTACAGAAGCTTACATTTGGAACTTTTTATCATTGTAATTCACATTGTAGAAAGAACAGCTAGCAAGTGTTCCTTAAACAGCCAACGAGAAATCACCTTAGACTTGAGCCTATTTAGGCACTTAAAAACATATGTTTTGAGGGACCTTAAAGTGGCCCATAATTTACACAACACAGAATCTGTTTTTTTTTTAAGTTTTATCTCAAACCACCTTCTCACTTAAGATCACTTTTTCAGACCTTCACAACTTACCTAGGCTTTCATATCTGCAGACTTTTAAACCTCCATATCTTAGCATTATCTCAGACACTCAAAACTTAAATCACTTTCTTAGACTTTTATATTTTAAACCTCATAACATTCCTTTAAACTTTCTTTAATCTAACTATCTACCAAATACAGAGTTGTTATTACTGAGCAAAAATCTATTTATCTTTTAACAGGGGGCCTGTTAGCGAGACAATCCTGTTTGTCTTATTCAGACAGGGACTCTAGTAGCCTCAGAGAGAGAAACTGGTTGTCTATTGCTGTTAACCTAACAGAATTACAGTTAGCCATCAACACCAGAGATCTGGGAATACTAAATTATAGCAAAAAGTATGACTTAATTAAAATGACAGAGACTTACCCATACCTAGACAGATGACCCTGGACTCTCCGTGTTCTCTGTGACTTTATGGGGAACAGAGGCCTCAAGGCAATGACAGTCTTCCGTTGCCAGGCCAGTCTTCAGTTGCCAGACCAGTAGGTATCTTTCTGTGGATAAGACTCAGAGGGATCGAACCCCGCTCTGTCCATCCAAAGCAGGATGATCTACTCTCTAGTGTTTTATCTGTAGGCAGGTCTATGGCAGGTGAGGCATTGGGCAGTTTTGCCCAGTGGTACGTTTCCACAATCCACAGAGGTTGCTCTGTCCCTGTCCGTCTTCTCTGGAGGTGCTGGGGTCACTGTTAGGATCTGGGGGTCTCTACTTAAAACTCCAATTAAAAGTCATAATCAGCAGATCTCTGAGGGGTGAGGGCTATCTATGTTAAGTATCTCTATGCTAACAAAACTTTGCCTATAATTTTTTCTGCTTTACTGTACTATCTAGGTCATTGTAAACATCTTTTTAACTTAAACTGTCTCATAGCCTTGTGAATTTAAATATCTTAAAAGCTGTTTTTGAAAACATCTAGCTTTTGTAAAAACCTAAAGTTTTCTTAAAGTAGTTTAAAACCTTCCAACTTTGTGTTCATAATATCCCATAATGTAATGCACATTTTTACACTAAAGCTCAGATATCATATAACTTCTTAATTTTAAAACTGCAGGTTTTTATAAACAAACTTCAGTTATTTTTGTTTTGTTTTAAACACTTTACTCTTAAACTGAAACGATGGCTGTCAGCAAAAGATGTATTCTTGTATAAGAATACACAGAGATACAGTCTTTGATATCTTATTAAACACTCTTTTTAAAATCTTAACTTTATAAATCTTATTTTAGCATACAAAAACACTATATAAAATCTATCTTAACTTAATATTTTCTTTTTAAATCTATAAAATACACTCTCAAGAGGGTTGGTATTGAGGCCTCAGTTATGTATGGACCACTGTGATGAGTTAATCTTTTTGTTAGTCTATCCTCCTGACCCTTTGCCTTTTCTCTCAGGCTCTCCAAACCAGCGCAGAGTATCTGCTCTGTATTGGCTCTCTACCCCTGTGTGTGTTTTTACACACCAAGTATGTCATCTTGTCATCTCATGTAGACTTAAGACAGTCACAGAACTCTCCAGGAAGCCAAGCTTGGGTCAAATTCCTGCCTTTTAGTTTTAGGGGCAGCAGCAGGAAGGAGGGAACAAGGTATTTTCCCCAGGCCTACTTGCCTCTCACTTTTCTCAACCCCCAGAAACCCTCTTTTCTCCCTGGCAGGGAGCCCACCGCAAAGTGCAGCACATGGGATGTCCTTGGGACTTGAATTAACTTAGCTTTTCTTTCTTGCTTTCCTGGGACAAAGTTTCTGGGTCTGCTAAGACCTCCCCTCTTAATGCCAATTGTTTCTTTTACTGTCTTAGGAATTGGGGAGATTCCACACACCCTGTGAAATTTGCCTCCGTCTAACATCTTATCCACGCCTACGTATCTTCCACACCGGGTTGTCATCTTTCTCTGCCGGTGTGGTCCCCTCCCTCCTGGCCCCGGCTCAGGACCAGCTTTTTCTCAAATACAAGTATAATCTTACATACAGACAGAGAAATCTTAATCAGGTCTGGAACAACAGAGGAACCTTAGGACTTTTTCAGAGATGACTTGTTGCCTTTTTACAAATTGTCTGTTAGTGGCAGAAGTTATTTTAGCATTTTGGTGAGTAGCACAAGCTGCTCCAGGTCTCTCCTCTAAGTTTGCAGCAAGACTCATTTCTAAGTAAACTTGCCCCAGATCTGGCAAGCTAATATTTAAGACAGTGATATTCAAATGAACACAAAATATACATTATTTTTATACATTGACACTGGTGGTCACCAAGACAGAATTAATACATCAGATGACACTTAACATCTTGAACTCCTGCCCGTAGTAGTATCAGCTTATCAGAACTTTACAGCCAGAATTAATCTATACATTTCAGATCACTTTAATTTTCAAAATAGCTGAGGCTTAACAAAGCTAGCAAAGACAAGCAGGTAAAATATACATCTTTGTACCCGAATAGACCTTCCAACTGTGTGCCTGCAGCACCACAAATAAAGTTCCTCTATTGTAATGTACATTCCTTTTGTCACACCCTCCTCGGCAGTCTGCCTTCCAGGCCTGTTTGAATCAGCTCTGGTGTAGTGGCAGTTCAGCTATCTTAAAAATCTCTCTCTTATTTTTAGTATAGAAAAAACCATCACATGGCCTCTCGATCTCTAAAGACTGCTAGGTTGTTTACTCAAACCTCAATTGCCTTGATTTACTTTGTTTTAATCCCATAACTCTCACCCTAAAAATCTGGCCGTCAGCACAAGGTACATTCCTGTATCTGAATACACAGAGGCATAGCTTTGATCCCTTATTAAACATTGTTCTTAAAGATCCTATCTTATTTTCAGCATAGAAGAGAAAAAAATCATACAAAATAAAATCTAATTTAATTTAAATATCTGAGATTTGTTGTCTCCTTGAATGGCAACATGTGGCTACCTCCATCTCCTCTTTGATCCTGGAAAATAATGGTAGCGTCCACATCCTAAATGGAGTCACATCCAAAATGCAGTCACACATATGTTACTCAGCTTTAATTTAATGCTCTCTTTTTAAACTTACACTAGAAAAAACATCGTCATTCACACACACTCAGATAGAAAACAGAGAGACCTCAGAACTTCCTTGATATGACCTGATGCTTTTTTACAGTTTGTCTGCATAAGTAGAGATCCGAAACAGTTCAGCCTAGCGTCCTTTTTTTAAAAATGTCTATCTCCATAGCCATGCGCGCAAATGGCCACAGAGACGACAGGGACAGTGTGCATAAACCATTCCGGAACTCTGGCAAGCAGCAGAAACTTCTCCAAGAAGTCTCTCCCCAAACAGCAGCCTGTGCAAGCTCTACCTCAGTGGCAGTCATTACAGGACACCTGAATCTTTAAAACCATTAGTTTTCTTTACCCAAACCACATACATATTTTAAAATACCATTTGAGTGATTTTACACAAGAAAGTTTGGCTGTTGTCTCAGGAGTGGGTGAGCTGCACCCCCTCCTGCCTCTTTTTGGTTGCTTTGCCTCATTAACTCTTTCCCTCCTGTGGCTGAGAGCCCCAAACCAAGGCTGCTGAGTTGAAACTGGCAGCTCTGGCTGGGGTGGGCCCCAGAGGTCTGCTCAACGCAGCACCCCCTTCCTTGCAGGAGTTGCTTGGCCCACATTAGATCTCATGTGTTACACAGGAAAACAGACAAACACAAAATATATAACCATGTAACTGAGACAAACATGAATCAGATAAGACAATGGCGCCGCACAATTTCTCAGAGGTTTTCAGGTGTACATCAACTGACTGATAAGTCAGCTCTGTCCTTGACTCCCTTAAAATGAGACATAATTATGTCGAGAGGTCCAGATGGAGTTTGTCCCACATCCAAAAACAAAGTCAGTCCGAGTCTAGCCATACATACACACACACACACACACACACACACACACACACAGAATCATACAGAAACAGCAGTGCACCCTCCGGTGTTTCCAGAGTCAAGGAAGCACCTGGCACCACTGTCCGCCCAGAGCTCTCAGAGAGTCTGTCAGCGGAAAGGCCTCCACAGCCTCCAGATTCCAAGCAGATCAGGACCTCCAGGTGGGTCCCATGACCCCAGATGGGTCCTCTCACAACCCAAGCTTCCCAACACGGGTCATCACGACCCCAGACAGGAGGGTAGCTCCTCAGCAGCCCTCCTACAGCTATGGTGTAACCTCAGAACAATGGTCAAGCGTCAGAGAGAGGGGGGTTGAAGTCGACTGTCCCATTGTCAACAAGTCAGAAAGAACCAGTGAAAATACAAGAAACAGATTTTGCAGACGTGCACAGGAGGGGACTTCCACAGCTCCTCTACGGAAGTCACAGAAGGTTGAGACCGGACTCTAACAGGCATCTCCAGACGGAGGAGAGGCTCCTCTCCCTCCTCCCGATGGAGAAGGATCCTCACGCACCCCTCTCCGAACAGATGGGGGGAAGTCCTCCTGGACCTCTCCCCGTTCAGATGGGGGGAAGTCCTCCAGGACTTCTCCCCGTTACCAGACTCTGCAGTGTCCTCCAGGGCCCCATAGCCTCCAGATTCCAGACCCTCCCGTGGCATTTCTCACAAACAGACAGACAAGAACTAATATAGATAGTCAGGCAAATGAGTCAGTCACAATTAACACAAAAATCAGACACAAAGAGAAACAGAGCTCCGATATCAGACAGATGCCGGACCTGCCAAACCAAATGGCAGAGATTCCGGCCAGATGCCATGGGGCCAACTTCCCCCAGCTCAGACGGAGAGGAAACCTTATGGTGTCCACTCCAACCCCACTGGAGCGTCCTCCAGGGTCGGTCCTGGCTTATACCATCCCGGAAAGCTTAAGCCGTGCGGGGGATCCTTACGGACCATGCACACCACAGACCGTTACAGACACAGTTACAGCTCTGACCAGTTACTTGTTCCAAACAGACAGGCAGATAGGCGAACAGACAGGCAGACAGGCGAACAACAGATGCTCGAGCTTACCTCCGAAACCCGACATGTGGGGTCTGGGGGGATGCGTCGATTCCCGGTCAGGGAACCAAAATGCTGGACTTCAGGGATCCAAAATGGGACCCCCAGGATCCAAACCAGAACGCCACATCCCCACAGAGACTCACAGACGGGATACCAATGCAAATAGCAAGAGGATTTATTCCAGTGCACTGGGACCGTTCTAACACGCAGCATAGAAGCCGGCCCCAAGGAGCAAATGGTGAAGCATTTTATACAGTTGTTGGGCATAAACCGAATTGGTACAAGTTGATTGGTCCCCAAATTGTTTTCTCATTTTGATAGATAGGGGCCAGTTAACCTTTAAGTTAATGATAGCAAGGTCACGGGCACCAGGAAATGTACACTTAGGATAAAGTCCCTTGCCTAAGGCTATTAGGCGGTGCCTGTAGCCGCCGCTCATTTTAGGAATGTGGGCTGGGTCACAGTGCTCTTGAATTAAGCCTGACAATAATTGTTTTGTGGTTTCTGGGGTGGGCTAGTTCCTGGAACAGGGAGTTCTGGAATGTCCTTTTAAGAGTTTAAGATTAATGATCAGGGCCTGGGGTCTCTGGCCTCACATAAACCCTTTCAATGCTAGCTCTGATATGTGGCTACCGTTGCAGTGGATCCAACATGCAATCTTCTGACCTCTGCAAGAAGCAGCTGGTGAAAGTTGAAATCTGACACTGACCCATAATGGAGGAGGGCTCCCTGATCTTGCCTATTGAAAAGATGCAAAGAGCAGCATCAGCCACAAGTTCTTGTGAGCAGAAAGAACCCAGGAAAGAACAGGAAGGGGTTCATGGAATTTTAGAAAAGGGACAAAGGTCCTCAGCAGAAGGATCAGGAGCCCCTGGTGGGAGTGCAAATGAACAGGGTCTGAAGAAGAGAGGTTTTTCGGGCAGTGAGAAGAGGCTAACCATGTTTCCAGAAGTGTCCTGGAATCGCAGCAATGAGCTTGCTCATTGCTGGGGATAAGGGTTCACAGTGCATGTGTGCAGGAACCTCAGTGGAAGTTGGCTGCCTCCGCAGAGGTAGTCATGAGCGGCATTGTGGCATTTGAACACCAATTGATAGTAACTGCATCGGTCTCAAACTGGTGTGGAAGCTTAACCCTCGCTTTACAGGGGACTGGAGATATTTTTGAAACCATTCGCGGGACCGTGTCTTAGGGAAACACATTTCGAAATAGTGTATTCCATGGTGTGAACAATGCATGGCATGTCTAGAGTTACAGGACAAAGTCAGAAATGATCATCACATCTTGAGGGGATCAGCGTTGGGTTGAAAAGAACATTCACATCTGTTCTTGGCAAAAGGGGTCACAACGAAAACTGGCCAAAGTGGCTGTTGACAAGTAAAAAGTGACCCTATACTTTTGGATTCAGGACCTACAATATACCAACTCTCCACAATCACTAAGGTCTGAACATGATCTGCTATCGATCATGATTCACTCAAGTGTGACTTATTTCTACACAGTGGTTCTCAACCTTCCTCATATTGCAACACTTTAATGCAGTTCCTCGTGTTGTGAGAAACCCAACAATGAAATTATTCTGTTGCTAACTTGTAACTGTTGTTTTGCAAAGCTACTTCTATCAAACTTAATGCAAATGTCTGATATGCAGCAGTTCATATTAGAACCCGAGGACAGAATCCTTCTTGATCATAATTGGTTGAGCCTCTCAGCATGAGAACTGATGGCGTATATGAACAGCCCCTTTTAGAGAGGTTGGTTTCTTTGAAGTGGTTCTGTGTTCAAAGTCAAACCCAAGACTTTGTGAATACTGTAGAGGTATGATTCAAAATTTTCTTCCTTTTTTCTTTCCTTTCTTCTCTTTGGTTTCTTTCTTTTCTCTTCTTGCATTGTTAAATTTCTGAGTCAGGATCATTCTTAGATCTCCACACAAACATTCCACCCTTGTGCCGCAGTCACCCTTGTCTTTTGGTGACAGGCTGTGTCCCCAAGCATGGCAGACCTTCTTACAAACAATGAGGGAATCATAAAAAGGAAGTGTGAGGGAATCCATTATGAGAATCTTTTTACAAGGAAACCTCCAAGTGTTTATGAGGCCTGTGTGACTTTGCAGGGGCCTGGATTCAGTACTCAGCATCCAGATGATGGCTGCTATATGTGGCTACCTATCCACAAGTTCCAACACCCACATTGGTGACCCCTGCAGAGACCAGCTCCTGTATTTTCAAAAGCTGACATTGACCCATAATGGTGGAGGGCTCCTTGATCCTGCCCTGTGGAAAAATGCAAAGAGTAGAATCAGGAACAAATTCTTGTAATCAGAAAGAACCATGGAAAGAACAGGAAGGGGTTCACAAAATTTTAGAACGAGGACCCTGGGGCTCATCAGGAGGATCAGGACGCATTGCTGAGGGTGGGATTGAGAAAGGTCAGAAGAAGGGAGATTCTCAAGGCAGCGAGAAGAGCCTCACTGCGTGTCCAGAAGGGTCCTTGAATGAATTCTCTGAACCCTTCTTCCCCAGCCATGAGCGCTTGCTCCTGGCTGGGACAGAAGGGTTCAGAGAACAACCATGAAAGAAAGCCCATGGACATTGCCTTCCTCCGCACTGGCAGGCTACCGCCACACAGTGGCGTATGTTCCCAACTTGATAGTTACTACGTCTGTCTCAAGCTGGTCTGGAGCCTGAACCTTAGCTTCAAAGGGGCCTGGAGATGCTTTTGAAGCCATTCGTATGACTGTGTCTCAGGGAAGTACAGTAGGTTAGCCCAAAACAGTGCATTCCATGGTCTGAACAATGCATGGCATTTCTAGAGTTACAGGACAAAGTCAGAAATGAACACCGCTTCCTGAGGGGATCAGCGTAGGGTTGTAAAGAACACTGACATGTGTTCATGACAATAGTGTTAACAGAGAAAAAAGGCAAAAGTTGCTGATAACAAGTCAGAAGTGACCCTGTGGTTTTGGATTCAGGACCCGCAATATACCAACTCTCCACAATCACTAAGGTCTGATCATGATCTGCTATCGAGCGTGATTCACTCAGGTGCAACTTATTTCTACACAGTGGTTCTCAACCTTCCAAAAACTGACACAATTTAAAAATTTTCCTCATCTTGTAGGGAACCCAACAATGAAATTACTCTCTTGCTAATTAGTAACATTTGTTTTGGTAATCAACTTCTATCAATCTTAATGCAAATGTCTCACATGCTGCTGTTCTTAATGAAACCCTGGTAAAAAGTTCTTCAAGTTCCAAATTGGTTGTGCCCCCTGCATGGGAATTGTTGGCTTATATGCACAGGCCCTGTTAGAACATTTTGTTTCTTTTAAGTGTTTGGTTGCTTAGGATCAAACACAGGACCTTGTGAATCCTGTGGAGGTACCATCCCAACACTTCCTTTCCTTTGCTTTCCTTTCCTTTGCTTTCCTTTCCTTTGCTTTCCTTTCCTTTCCTTTCCTTTCCTTTCCTTTCCTTTCCTTTCCTTTCCTTTCCTTTCCTATTGTTTCCTTTGGTATTCTTTTCTTTTCTATTATTTTCCTTTCAATTTTTTTGAGACAGGTTCTCTCTGAGTTCCCCACTCAGACATTCCATCCTTCTGCTCCAACCACCGTTGTAGCTCGTTGACAAGCCCATGTCTATGATCGTGGCAAACCTTTTTATAAGCAATGGGGAAATCAGATGATGGAGTTGTGCTGGCATCCAAGGGGAGAGTTCATTTCCTCAAAACCACCTACAGAGCAATTTGATTGGCGGTTGCCCTAGCAGGGGCCTGGATTCTTTAATCAGTATCTAAATGCTAGCTCTAATATGTGGCTACTGTTCCAGTGGATCCATATGCAATCTTCTGACCCCTGCCAGAAGCAGCTGGTGAAAATTGAAATCTGACACTGACCCCTAATGGAGGAGGGCTCCCTGATCTTTCCTATTGCAAAGATGCAAAGTGCAGCATCAGCCACAAGTTCTTGTGAACAGAAAGAACCCAGGAAAGAACAGGAAGGGTTTCATGGAATTTTAGAAAAGGGACAAAAGGCCTCAGCAGAAGGATCAGGAGCCCCTGGTGGGAGTGCAAATGAACAGGGAATGGAGAAAAGAGCTTTTTCGGGCATTGAGAAGAGGCTAACCATGTTTCCCGAAGGGTCCTGGAATCGCAGCAATGAGCTTGCTCATTGCTGGGATAAGGGTTCATGGTGCATGTGTGCAGGAACCTCAATGGAAGTTGGCTGCCTCCGCAGAGGTAGTCAGGAGCGGCATTGTGGCATTTGAACACCAATTGATAGTTACTGCATCGGTCTCAAACTGGTTTGGAAGCTTAACCCTCGCTTTACAGGGACTGGAGACGTTTTTGAAACCATTCGCGTGACTGTGTCTTAGAGGAACACATTTCGAAATAGTGTATTCCATGGTGTGAACAATGCATGGCGTGTCTAGAGTTACAGGACAAAGTCAGAAATGATCATCACATCTTGAGGGGATCAGCTTTGGGTTGAAAAGAACATTGACATCTGTTCTTGGCAAAAGGCGTCACAACAAAAACTGTCCAAAGTGGCTGTTGACAAGTCCAAAGTGACCCTGTACTTTTGGATTCAGGACCTACAATATACCAACTCTCCACAATCACTAAGGTCTGAACATGATCTGTTATCGATCATGATTCACTCAAGTGTGACTTATTTCTACACAGTGGTTCTCAACCTTCCTCATATTGCAACACTTTAATGCAGTTCCTCGTGTTGTGAGAAACCCAACAATGAAATTATTCTGTTGCTAACTTGTAACTGTTGTTTTGCAAAGCTACTTCTATCAAACTTAATGCAAATGTCTGATATGCAGCAGTTTATATTAGAACCCTAGGACAGAATCCTTCTTGCTCATAATTGGTTGAGCCTCTCAGCATGAGAATTGATGGCGTATATGAACAGGCCCTGTTAGAGACTTTGGTTTCTTTGAAGTGGTTCTGTGTTCAAAATCTAGCCCAAGACTTTGTGAATACTGTAGACTCCACGCCATGTCCGCAGCACTGTGAACTGCATTGTGGGGGCGAAGGGTCGGGGAAGGGGAGGAGGAGGGAGTGAGAGAAAGCTGAGAACGCGCTGAGGGGAGAGGGCTGAGGGAGAGCGGTGCTGGGAAGAGGGGGAACGCAGCCAGAGGCGCTCTGCCAACTGGGGGCCCTGATGTAATGGGAGGACATGGGTTCGGAGGCCCGGGAGCATGGGCTCCTGGGGCTGGGTTTGGGGGCGTCCTCTCCTTCAGGTCTGGGGATCCCCCCAGGACTCCGGCGATCTTCGGCGAGTGAGGGGCAGGCCGGTGGAGGGGCTAAGCTCCGGGGCTCTTGGTGGTGGCCTGGAAACAATGGAAAGGGGATCCAAGTGGGGAGGGAGGCACGCACACACCCGTGGCGAGGGGGTGAGCGGGCGCGGGCTGCGGTCCACGCCCGAGCTGGAGATGGGCCCCTGGAGGAGGCGCAGAATAGGCACTGCCCGCGGCTAGGGGCAGGCGCAGGCCTGCAGGGCGAGGGTCTCATGGTCCAGGGCTGACGCCAGGGAGCGGCCCGATGCTTGGGGGCTGGGGACAGAGACCCAGGGCAAGCAGGAAATGAAATCCACACACACCTAACTCTGCCTCCTCCCTACAAGGACAAGCCCAGAGAAAGAAGACGGGGAAACAAAACAGAAACAAAAAAGCACTGTTTCCTCTGTGTGTGTGTTTACATGCGCCTATAGACGTCTAAACGGGGTGAAAGAAAAGGCACACTCCAGACACATGCTGGATCAGAGCAAAGGCTAGCCCGACCATGTTAACTCAGATCCTCTAACCCGTCTACAACATGTTTCGGTGGCCTAATGGGCGCCCCACCTTCTCCAAGGAGTTCGGCCCCCCAAAGCCCTCCTCAGGCCGCCCAGGCCGCCTTCTCTATTTCCCTCCATCCCTCAGCTTTCCCCTGGGACACTCTAAGGCCGCCCAGGCTAAGGAGGTAGAGCCCGGCCACGCGGGGACGGAGGGGAGCACTCTGGCTGCGCCACACCTGTGAGGCGCCACACCTGAAGGGGACGCGTCGGGGCCTCCCCGCTAGGCCGAGCACACCCCCTCGGCTGCCCGCGCAGAGCGGAGGCCCAAAGCTCCCTACCTGCGAGGCCCGCGAGCTACAGGCACGCTCAGCGCCTCCTCATCTCAGAGGCTCTGGCTCCCCCTCTGCCTGCCGCCGCTGCCACTGCCACCATTGGAGGCCAGTAAATGAGGAGCTCAGGACTCCACTGCCTTGTCTGCCATGCTGCGAACTGCACTGTGGGGGCAAAGGGACAGGGAGGGGTAGGAGAAGGGAGCCAGAGAAAGAGGAGGACCCGCTGAGGGCAGGGGGCTGAGGGAGAGCTGCGCCAGGAAGAGGGGGAAGGCAGCCTGAGGCGCTCCCACGACTGGGGGCCTGGCAGGAATGGGAGTAGACAGGCTCAGAGGCTCTGGAGCAAGGGCTCCTGGAGCTGGGTTCCAGAGCTCCCTCTCATTCAGGTCTGGGGATCCCCCCAGAACCGCAGCAAGCAAACACACACACACATACACACAGCACACACACACAGTACACACAGCACACACACACAGCACACAGACACACACACAGCACACACAGACATACACAGCACACACACACATACACACAGCACACAGCACACACAGCACACACACACATACATAGCACACACATACACAGTACACACACATACACACAGTACACACACACACAGCACACTCACACACACAGCACACACACACAACACACACACAGCACACACACAGCACACACACAGCACACACACACACACACACAGCACACACACACACACAGCACACAAAACACACACACACACACAGCACACACACACAAATACACACAGAGCACGTGTGCAAGCACACACACACACACACAGCACACAGAGGAATAAGATGATCTTAGTGTTCCACAGATGTATCAAGAACACAAATATATAGCAAGAGATGACCCTATGAAGCAATTCTAGGACCATACTATAAGGGCTATACAATAATAATTTCTTTAGTGGGCTTGAGAGATGACTCAGCAGGTAAGAGCACATGTTGTTCCTCCAGAGGACCTGGATTTGATTCCCCGGACTCACATGGTAGTTCACAGCTATCCATAACTCCGATTCCAAGAGATCCAATACCCTCTCCTGACCTCTGAGGGCACGAAGCATGCATGTGCTGCACTTAAAAACATGCATGCAAAACACTGACACGTAAAATAAAATGAATACGTCTTTTAAAAATAATGTTTTGTGGTTTTTGTTTTTGATTTTTGACTCTTAGAGACAGGGTCTCACTATGTAGCTCTAGCTGTCCTGGAACTCACTCTGTAGACCAGGCTGGCCTGGAACTCCCAGAGGTCCACCTGCCTTTGCCTCCTGAGTGCAGAGATTAAAGGTATACACCACCACTGCCCAGCATTAGGAAATCCCAGTGTAGCCCATGTTCTGGGTTGACATGCTTCAGTCAACATGCACAGCTAGCCAGTAGTGGAACTACAGAAGCTAAAATGCAAGGGTAGGACATTTTAGGACTTTTCCAGAACTGTATAGACATTGATGGATTAGGCCATTGTTGTAGTTTTGGCAGGTGGTGCCTAGTCTTACAGTCTGCATGGCCTTCCATCATGGAGTCAGTTGTGCTAAGGTCTGGGCCCTGTTACAGTGGCACATGCTCTTTCGTCCCACCACTCAGGAGGAAGAGACAAGTGGATCCCTGAGTTCAAGGCCAGCCTGATTTACAGAACAAGTTCTAGGACACCCAGGGATAAACAGAGGAATCCTATCTCTAAAAATATCATAAACAAATTGTTTGCTTATTTTTTTTGAGACAGGGTTTCTCTGTTGTAACTCTATCTTGGAACTCTATAGACCAGGCTCTCCTCAAATTCACAGCCTCTGCCTCTGCAGTGCTAGGATTAAAGGCATATGCCACCACCACCCATCAACCTTAAACTTCTAATTCTCCTGCCTCAACCTCCACAATGCTGGAATTCCCTCCACTGTCATTCAGTAATGGGGACTCAAACCTAGGGCTTCCTGTATGCTAGGCAAACTCTGAGCTACTTCTTCAACCCAGAAGTTTTTGTTTTTGTTTTTGTTTTCTAGTTTATTTTTAGGTAATTCTGGCTTTTCAAATAGCACCACACTTCTTTTTCTTCATGTGTAAAATAAGGATGGATTAGATAAATTTTGGAGCAAGGAAAAGCTCCAAAATTCTGAAATTTTGATATGAACTCTCCTTTAAGTCAGCTGATTTACCTCTCTCAATCATTTTTTTTCTCCTTTGTCCTTTAAAGCAAAAGTGAGATCCAAATCCATTCTACCAGTCTCCTTGTGACCAATTCTAATGTGTTAGGACAATCTGTACTGTGTGATTTATCTTTGTGTCCTATAAAATGCAGTGCCCTGTATCCAGAAATAAACCCTTGCATGTATGGTCAAATAATTTCAACAAGGATGCTGAAGAATGCAACAAGAGTCAGTTTTTTTCAATAAATAATGCCTGAGAAAGTGGATCCCCACATGCAAAGAATTAAGTTATACCTCAACCTTAGCCATATACAAAAGCCAAATCAAAATAGATCCATGACCTTGGTATAGGACCTAAAACTATAAAACTCTTAGAAGAAAACAAAGGGGAGGGAGCTTTATGACCTTAGTCTGGGTAGGGATTTCTTGAATATGACACCAAAGAGACAAGCAAAAGTACTAAATTAGTTAAACTACAAGTAAAGTCTAACCTTTTGTTCCTTTTTCCCTAATTACAGTCAATTAAATTTTTTTTACATGTTTAAACTTTGTGTGTGTGCATGCCTGCATGAGTCACAGAATGCAAGTGAAGGTCAACTGACAACTTTTGGGAGTCAGTGCTCATCTACCACGTGGATTCTGGGAATGGAACTCAAATTGTCAGGCTTAGCAGTAAGCACCTTTACCTGCTAAGCCATCTCCCTGACCTATAAACCTTATTTTTGCAAAGACACTATCAACAGAGTACAAAGGTAACACAGAGAAGAAAGAAGGAAAATACTCACAAATTACATGTCTGGTGTGGAGCAAACATATTGCAATATACAGAAGACTCTTAAAACTCAGAACAGGGAAATAATCTAATTCAAAGTGTTCATAGGATTTGAACAATTTCTTCAAAGAAGATATTGGCCAGTGAGCCAATATGGCCAGTGAGCACAGGAAAAAGACACTGGAAAGCCAATCGTTAGGGAAATGCAAGTCAAAACTACAGTGAAATATTATTTCATTATTTTGGCTGGTATTAAAGAAAAAACACAAGTAAAATCGGTAGCCATGGTCCGACAGTTGTACACAAATCTTCTGCACTTAAGTCTTGTACTCTCATTCTATAATTTTAAAATGGAAAGTAGTCTGATATAACATAGGTTAAAGAAGAAAGAAAAAGGTTAGCAGATGTGATTGTTAAATCTTTTTTTTAGTTTATATACCTGATATTACCATATCATAAAATTCTTAAAAGTTGTGGGGGGAGGAAATGACCTTAAGCGAACCATGATTCAGCAACAGTCCTATAAGTATTTTAGTACATTAGATGTTTTTCTTTTAATCAGTTTTATTTTATCTTCAAGATGAGGCAGCCAGCCTATGACATTAGAAGTAACATGAGCTGAGTCAGTTCTGGAGAGTCATAACCGAAGTAATCGCCAAGTATATTTTAGCGAGAACATGGCAAAAGTCTAAGTAAAAGCCAAGTCAGAAACACATCAAAAGCAAGGAAGCAAGTGGATGGTGGAGGTGAGATGATCAAAAGTTCCAGGCTAGTCTGGGCTAAAGAGTTCCCAACCACCATGGGATACATAGCAAGGCCTTGAATCAATAAAACAAAACCAAACAAACGTGAAGCAAAGAGCAACAGAATAAAGGATGGCTGTGTTAACATGTGCCGTGGCCTGAATGTTTGTGCCCCTTCAAAATTCCTCTGTTGGAACTTAATACCTACTGAGATAGTGTTCAGAGGTAAGGCCTTTTGGTAATTGATTAAATCATTAATTATAAAGGGAATTATGTATTTATAAAAAAAATTACAGGATACTATCCTGGCCCTTCTGTCATATGAAGATTCAGCAAAAGGTACTTAGAAGCAGAGATCCACCCTTCAGCACACAACAGGTCTACAGACAGCTCTCTAAGGGGTTCCTGAAGGGGTAGCAGTTCTAGCAGGTGGGGCTTGCAGCTCTGTCTTTGATCTAGTTTCATAATCCTTTCCACAGTCTTCATCATCCCCAACACTCCCCAGGGGTGCTCCAGATACCCACAGTTTTAAGGAAACCTTAAGGTTCTTTCTGTGTCTCTCATCCATGCATGATTGCCTACTTACCTGTCCTAACTGCCCCCTCTCCATGCTCATTCTCTCTTCTGCTCATATTCTCCCTACTTTCTTTTTTTTCCCTTCCTTCTCCCCAAGTGCTTTCTCCTCTCACTAAGTATGCCCTCCTACTCTGTCTGCTGTATTTCTAAGCTTCCCTTCATACCAGGCTTCTCTGTCCTCCCCGGAAACCCACCCTCTAAACCCATATCTCAGCCCTTTCTCCATCTTCAGGCTCATTCTCTCCCTAAACTTCTGACTCTTAGACTGTTCTGTTATCCCCAGATGACATACTCACCAACCACAATTTCACAGGGGCTCTCCTTCCCTGCCTCTCACCACAGACAGCTATCTTGCACCCTGTTTCCAGTGAATCTTCTTAGTAGAATATTCTCTCTCTAAACTCATCTAAGACATCCTCTGGAAATTATCATATATGCCGAGAAAAGAACACTTATATTATGCCCATGTTTTCCTCTCTATACAAATTAGGATACAGGAGAACACAACTTTAAGCCTACTATAGTTACAACAGGATAAAATATTTAAAATCTGGGACTGTCTTCAAAAATCTAGGACATAATGTTGCTACAAATTCCACTTGTCCAGAATCCAGCTTTTAAGCAGATTCATGAGCAAGAAGAAAACTGAACATTGGGCTGCTGGGAAGTTTATATTCTATATAATGCTTTCAATCCAAAGAGAAGACTCCCTTACTGCTCCATCATGCCCTCTCGAAGTGTCAGAATTTTTACATCAAAAATCATATGTGATGCTGGCTTCAATGGCTACATATGCTAAAAACACATACTAAACAGCACATATACTAAAAACATACATAGAGGGATTCTTTACTAGAGACTTTGTGACACTCTCAAAAATCACTGAACAAGATTGATCCCAGCTCTGAAGGGAGAGTACACAACTTGCTACTTACTAACTTATCCAGAAATCTGAATAGCAATCTCCGATGGTGTTTTACCTTGTTTGTTTTAAACTTTTGGTTCCTTTTCCCACTAAAAAAATAGAGAAAGCTCCAGTCAGCACTTAGGAGGCAAGCAGATCTCTGAATTGGAGGCCAGGCCTATAGAGCAAGTTCCAAGACAGTCAGAGCTACACAGGGAAACCCTATGTCAAAAAAAGAAGAAAAATTTAGAGAAAGTTATTAATCACTAGGTATTCTTCTGATCCATTTAGACTTTCCATCTTGTACTACCCAACTTCTGCTAGTTCTCTTCTGTCCCAAGGTATACCTTGTGCTATAGATAGATAGATAGATAAACAGACTGACAGACAGAGAGATGTACACACATACCTAAAATTACATTTACTTAAGGCACACTGTACATGTATTCTTAATCAGATCTATAAAGACGAATGCTTTCTCTAGTAAGACTAAAAAATTCCACCACCACCCATTTTTTTATTTATTTTTTGTTTTTGTTTTTTGTTTGATTTGGTTTGATTTGAATTTTTTTCAAGACAGGATTTCTCTGTGTAGCCCTGGAACTCACTCTGTAGACCAGGCTGACCTTGAACTCAGAAATCCACCTGCCTCTGCCTCCTGAGTGTTGGGATTAAAGGCATGTGCCACCACCTCCCAGCCCCCTTTTATTCTTTATTGTCTCTTGAAGTGACATTTCTCTTTGTGCATTAATATGACACTGTCTAGCTCTAGATAATTTTTATTCTTTTTGTCATGAATTTATGCCCACTTTATGTCCTTTCCTAAAGTGAAAGGAATGTTTTAAACTTGCTTGTTTTCAGAGAACAATCTGATGGCTAGAGGATCCAGATTTAAGATGGACCCCCCTTCCCCAGGGGAATGAAGACATCTTGTATAATACAATAAATGTTTATACTACTCCAATCTCTTGCTGATTGCAGCAGCTGGAAGGGTCAAAGAGAAGAAGAAGTAATTTGTTGGTATGTTGTGCTCAGTTTTCAGTAGTCTGTACAGGTTGTACAATCCATGCACTCATGCACTCTTCTCCTAGAAGTGGCTTTTGTCTGAATTTGCACCCAAGTCGGGTATCTAGTGTCTGAGCCCACTCCAGACCATTAAGAACTAATAGAAATAGAGGTAGGAGATGGGGTGACAGAAAATCACGGGGATAAAGAGCACATGCTCTGGATGTAAGCTGAAGGTTTGAGTCCTCCTGTTGCTGCTTCAGAGCTCTATGAATTTGAATGCACTTTTTACTCTTTTTGCTTCAATGTCTTCAACCATTTTGATGGTTTGAAGAGGGATGACCCCCATAGGCCCCATACTTGGATGGTTGGTGATTATGGTCATAAATGGGACTACTAAACAGGGATGAGGAAGTGTGGCCTTGTTGGAGTAGGTAAGACCTTGTTGGAGAAAGTGTGTCACTGGGAGTAGGCTTTGAGGTTTCAGAAGCCCAAGCCAGGTCCAGTGAGTGCCTCTCTCTCTTCCTGCTGCCAATCTATCCAAATGGAGAACTCTCAGCTACCTCTCCAGCACCATGTCTGCCTATGTGTTGCCACCATGCTTCCCGTTATGATGATAATGAACTAAATCTCTGAAACTGTAAGCCAGCCCCAATTAAATATTTTCCTTTATAAGAGTTGCCATGGTCATAGTGTATCTTTACAGCAAAAGAACACTGACTAAAACATCTGTAAAATGGACATAATAATAATACCTATTTCATATAGTTGTCATAAGGATGAAATGGGTTAATATCTAATAAGGTGCCGACAATTATAAATACTGTATGTATCTTAAGTGGAGAAGGCATTTTTGGTAACTGTAGTGAAGAAGTGTAGCAAAGAAGAAAACAAGAACAAAAAGCTATGAACACAGAAGCTAGGGTATAGCTAGAAGTAGAACTAGCTTGTAGAAGGCTCCCAGCTCAAGACGCAGTATAGATAAGATAAGATCCAGAAGTTGGGGGCAGTAGAGCATGCCTTTAATCCCAACACTTGGAAAGCAGAAACAGGCAGATTTCTGTGATTTTGAGGCTAGCCTGAACTACATAGAGAGTTCCAAGACAGCCAGAGCTATAAAAAGAGTCTCAGATTAATGAATGAATAAATAAGTAAAATGTGGCAAATAATCCATGCCTCCCAAGTTCTTATCGAGAGAGGATAAGGAATAGGGCTGAGGAGACTCAGTAAAGTGCCTGCTGTAAAAGGATGAGAACCAGAGTTTGATCACCACAACCTATTTGAAAAAGCCAGCCATGGTGGATGCTTAGAATCCCAGCGCTGGGGGGACCAACACAGGCAAATCCTTGAGGTTCACTGGCAAGCCCCTAATCAGCAGTTCTGGGTCAACTATTAAGAGACCTTGTCTCAAAAGACAGGGTGAATAGCTCCTGAGTAACGACACCCAAGGTTGAGCTCTGGCCTTCATTCATATGTGCACACGATAATGTGTATTCAGTCACACAAAGGGAGTAAAAGAAATAGCAAGAGCCTATTATGGGCATAGGGCTTTAATCCCAGCACTCAGGATACAGAGACAAGTGAATGTCTGAGAGTTTAAGTCTAGCCTGAGGGATAGAGTTAAACCCTGCCTCAAAAAAAACAGCCTACTAGAAGCCCTAGGATGTAAAAGGTTGAAAAGGCACCTTGCTGTTTCCTTTTCCTTTCCTCTTATTTCCCTCTGGTAGAAAATCTTGCTGCATGACTACATCATTCAGACTGGCCTCCAACTTGTGAGTTCAAACAATACACCCACCTCAAACACCTGAGTTCTTCTGACTATCAGTAGAAGCCAAAGTACCTGGCTTCCTTACCTTTTCTAAACACACCTTAGCCTTTGCATCTTACTGAACCTGAGCAACACAGTGCTTCCCTGGCCTGATAAGCCCTCCAGTTTTTTTTCTCCTGTTAAATTGTTCATTGTACATCACCAGACTTAAACGCACCCACCCTTCTGACTCTTCCCTGGGCTTTCTTAGAGAAAATGAGTCATTAACTCTTGGATTCTGTGGCACTTACCAGCTGGCACCTCCATTGATTGCAGTGTGTCATCTTTCTCATTTACAAGTCTCTGTCACCAGGTGGTCCTCCTCAGTGAGGAAAGCCAGATCTTATTCTCACAGCATCTAAGGCAGCACTTGGCCCTCAACAGATACTGATGAGAGGAGGATGATAATAGCAAACACATAAACCTGCCTACTTCTAGGCATTGTTTCAAGTGGTTTTACAAATATTAGCCTGTTTAATCCTCATAATACCCTGTAAATTCCTGTCATTTCTATCCTACAGATGAGGAAAAAGACACAGGGAGATTATGGAATTTGCTTATGGTCACTCAGCTGCTAACTGATCAAGGCCAGGATTCAAGTAGTTGGTTTCAGAGTCCAGGCTCTGCACCTACTCACTGCTATAGGGCCTCCCAGCAAATATGGGAGCAATCCAAAACAAATCCGGCCTTTCTCATAAATCGTTGTTTTATTTTTATTTATGTGTAAGTACCTATGTGAGTGTAGGCTCTGTGTGTGTGTGTGTGTGTGTGTGTGTGTGTGTGTAGGTGCCCAGGGTCATTGGAGTCACTGGAGCTGGTGTTAAAGGCAGTTGTGAACCAACCAGTGTGGGTACTGGGAACAAAATTGCATCCTCCAGAAGAGAAGTACAATCTCTTAACCACCAAGCCATCCCTTCAGTCCCTTCCCAAAAGTGTTACCGTGGCAAATTTTTTTTTTGCATTTTATTTATTTGCAACCATGGGCAGGGTATGGGCCATGGTATATATAAAGGTCAGAGGACAAATTCATGAGTTGATTTTCTCCTACTACCCTGTGAGTCCTTGGGATTGAACTCAGATCCTTGTGAGTGATAATGGGCACTTTCATGCAATGAGCCAACAGTGGGCACAGACCCTCTATTAAAGGCCAGGAAATGAATATACTTCTATGCTTATTTCCTCCTTTCCTCCCTCCCTTCTTCCCTTCTTCTTTCCTTATGTTCCTATTCTTTCCCTGCCTTCCTCCTTTCATGAACCCTGCATAAGGATTTCTAACGTATACATCAGCACAGTGAATGCCTTTCCCTAACTGCTGCCCTGCTACACTCCATCCTGCTCCACACCAACTGTGATTTTGTGCTCTCTGGCTGGCTCCTCACTCCACATACACCCATGAAGGTCACACTGCATGGCCAGTTGGTGGCTTTCCTTCAATTCTCAGCTAAGATCACATCCTGCTGACAGCCTTTCATCATCCTCCTAAGGTAAAAGTCAGCTAAGTGACCCTTTCCTGGAATCCCTGCAGTGCTTTCTACCTTCCTGGCCATGCTTACTCCTCTTTTCCATGAACTCATCTGTCTTTTAGACTAGCAAGAATTATGTCTCAGACCTGGAATAGTGAGTGGCACACGCCTTTAATCCCAGCACTCAGGAATAAGAGGCAGGTAGAGCTCTTTGAGTTTGAGACCAGCCCGGTTTACATATGGAGTTCCAGTCCAGCCAACACATAGTGAGCCAATACATACATATGGTGAGACCGGGTCTCCACACAGACACACACAAATATGTCTCTCTCAGTTATTATTAAACCTGAGCTCAGCATCTAGTCTGATGCCTAACACATAATAGGAGACTGGGTAGAGACTGTTGAAGACTGAGCAAGATACAGTCACTGCACTTGGAAAATCTAGTGTGGAAAAGAAATCCAGTGCAGATACAAGAAAATAAACACTGCACTGGACATGGTGGTATATATCTGTAATTCCAGCTCTCAGGAGGTGAAGGCAGAAGGATAAAGAAATGTTAAAAACAGACTGGCCTATATGAGGCCTATATATTTTTGGACAAAAAATAGCTGGGCATTGGTAGTACATATCTTTAATCTCACTATTCAGGAAGCAGAGGCAGATGGATCTCTGTGAGTTTGAGGCCAGCCTGGTCTACAGAGTGAGTTCCTGGACAGCCAGAGTTACAACAAAGAAACCCTGTCTCCTAAAAAAATTATACTTCTAACTACAGATGACACCAATATTTTAGCATTATTTCAGTAACTAAAATATTTGCAATATAACCTAGAAAGGAACAATCTCACTTAATTTTGTTATATCCAAATATTCACTTTTTTGTCTGTTTGTGTTTGTTTGTGGGGGGGTGGATTTGGATTTTTCTGTTTGTTTTTTAAGACTGGATCTCATTCTGCCTCCCTGGCTGGCATGGAACCATGTAAAACAAGCTGCCCTTGAACTCAGAGATCTACCTACAATTGCATCCAACTACTGGGGTTAAATCCTGTACCACAACAAACAACTAAAAATGATGATAAACAAAATTTACCAGTCAGTATTTATAAATTAAGTCTTGAACGTTTTGTTTCTCTGAAACCAAATCTCTTTATAGTTAATAAATTCAAAAACTTTTTTTCTATTCACAGATCCTGATTTGACTCTGCAAAGAATACAACATAATCATCACATTTTTATGCATGTCAAGGTTAATTTTGGGGTTATAAAAAAAGTTGTCTGGTTACTTTTACTAAAATAAACATGCTATAAGAGCAAAAAAAGTCATCTTTAAGTATGTTCTTATAAAATAGGAATATTTATAAGTGCAGACATAAAATTCCATTTTAAAGCCTAAATTTAAAAGGCAAGTATTATTCTAACTAAGTTAAACGAAATCAAATGTAATTCTAGATGTTAGGGTTACAAATTCAAAGTCAGTTTACATGTACATGGTAATACCTTATTGACTTATCTGTACTAAAAGCTTGGCCAAAGCCAATGAAGACTAATTTTCTTTCTGTGGTTAGATGTTCACAATACCTAAAACATGAAATGTCATTCACTTTCACTTCCACTTTTGAATTCTTTTAAAGAAGCTTTACTTTTTTCCCCCATTTTTCTGCACTAGCCAAATGAAACTATGCAGAGAACATTTTATCTAAAGAGTTTTAAGTAATTTTTTTTTGTTTGTAACATTCAAAACATGGAACAGCTTAAACTTATCTTCCCCAACATACACCTTTTCAAGCCATCTGTATAATAAAGCTCTCTGTTTATAAAGACGGCATGGAGCACACTGTACTCTGAGTTGTCTTAAGCAAAGCTAAATAAAACAATATTTTATAGTTTTTTAAGTTGTGACTAATCAGTACCAGGTTGCACTGTGCACCACATTTCTAAGGGAAGACACATGGGCTGAGTAAAAAAAAAAAAAAAAAAAAAAAAAAAAAAGTTAACACATACACAGTCAACATTTTATTTAAACCTTCCCACAACTCAACATTTGGGAATGGCATTTTCTCTAAATTAATAGATCCACTTGAGATTATCCAATTTTATTAACTAAAAGTTATTCCTTTTAAAACAAACAGGGTAAGTTGTTTCACCAAGTGTTTCAAACATGTCCATGCTACAAGGTGCCCTCAGGAGGGGGAGGGGTCTATGGATATAAAAGATTGTATGACCTACTGGAGCATGCATGCCAACAGTACACAATCCAAACTGTATTTGTGAATATTAAGATTACAAAAGATCGCAGACTATCAAATATTTAAGGAATTACTTTTGTATCAAAATAAAGAAATGTGGTATACTGAAACTAAGATCTCACACAAAGTACAAGATTCTTCTGATTTCAGATTTGATATTTTTTTAAAAAAAAATGTTTAACCAACCTTAAAATAACAGTAATTGATCCCATTCAGGTACTGACTAGAAATCCCGCTGCTTCTTTGAGGTCTAACCACCTCATTCTTTTGTAATCCTGATATCAAAAGGAACAAAAACCACCTGCAGAGGCGTGCTCCACACTGGGGAAAGTGCTGTCTGTTTACAAATAGGAATCTCACAGTTAAGTGTGTCAAAAGTGCTCAATATCACCATTCGACTAGGGGGCGGGGGACAGAGACTGAGGGCAGGCAGGAAATGAAATCCCCACAGACCTACCTCTGCCTCCTCCCTACAAGGACAAGCCCAGAGAAAGAAGAGGGGGAAACAAAACAGAAACAAAAAACCACTGTTTCCTCTGTGTGTGTGTGTGTGTGTGTGTGTGTGTGTTTACATGCGCGTAGAGACGTCCACACGGGGTGAAAGAAAAGGCACACTACAGACACATGCTGGATCGTAGCTAAGGCTAGCCCGACCCCGTTAACTCAGATCCTCTAACCCCGTCCACAACAAGTTTCTGTGGAGGAACTGTCTCCCCAGCTTCTCCAAGGAGTTCAGCCCCCCAAAGCCCTCCTCAGCCGCCCAGGCTGCCTTCTCTATTTCCCTCCGTCCGTCCCTCAGCTTTCCCCTGGGACACTCGAAGCCGGCTCAGGCGAAGAGGAAGAGCCCGGCCCGAGGGGAGGCCGGGGAGCGCCCTGCCCCTGACACCTGCAGGTGCCGCACCTGAAGCGGCATGCCAGGGCCTCCCGCGCTCGCCGAGCACGCCCCCTGGGCTTGCCCGGGAAGCGCAAGCGGCCCCCCGAAGCTCCTTACCTGCCAGCCCTTGAGCTACAGGCCCGCGTGGCACCTCCCCATCTCAGAGGCTCCGGATCCCACTGCAGCCTCCGCCAGCCGGCCGCCAAGGCCAGGACACGAGGAAGCCCAGGACTCCACCGCCATGTCCTCCGCGCCGCGAACTGCATTGTGGGCGTAAGGGACGGGGAAGGGGAGGAGGAGGGAGCGAGAGAAGAGGAGGACCCGCTGAAGGGAGGGGGCTGAGGGAGAGCTTCGCGGGGAAGAGGGGGAAGGCAGCCGGAGGCGCTCCCCCGACTGCGCACCCGGCGGGAAAGGGAGGAGACGGGTTCAGAGGCCCAGGAGCACGGGCTCCCGGGGCTGGGATCGGGGGCGCCCTCTCCTTCCGGTCTGGGAATCCCCCAGGACCCTGCGAACCTCGGCGGGGGAAGGGCAGGCTGGTGGAGGGGCTACGCTCCGGGGCTCTGGCGGTGGCCCGGAAACAATGGGAAGGGGATCCAAGTGGGGAGGACAGCGTGCACACACCCGCGGCGGGGGGGCTAGCACGCGGGCTGCCTTCTGCGCCCCAGCTGCGGACTGGCCCCTGAAGGAGGCGCAGGGTCGGCGCTGCCCGGGGATCTGGGGTGAGCGGGCCTGCAGGGCAAGGGTCTCGCGGTCCAGCGCCAACGCCAGGCGCTACACATACACGAACTTCAGTGGGAGAAGATGTCACAACAAGATCTCCCAGAAATAACTAAATGAGTGTACCACCTCTCAGAATGAACAGGCAAAGGCTTCAATAGATTTGTGTTTAAGGGTAAAATAAATACCTAAGAATGAAATAACAGACCTTAATTAGGTTCATGAATTTATTTAATCATGTACTACATTTTGTTACCATAAAAACTAAAAGTGCTATATAAAGAAAATTTTAAGAAGTTTCTGCTTATGCTGCACAGAAAACAGCTTCACAAAACAGGTTGTGTCTGAATCAATAAAAAAAAAAGACAAAAATGGGCTGAACAGTGGTGGGGGAAATGTCCCACCTACATCAGATTAACTTTTGAAACCCAATGAGCAAAAATAGATGTAAAATGCTTTCTGGAATTAAAGTATTCATTCTGAAATATGAGAATCTTCATTTGACTTGCTAATTTGAAGCCACACAACTTCCAGGGTCATACTGTATGACTCAACTATTAACACTTACATTAAGCAAATTACAAGCAAGGCATGGTATCATAAGCCTATAATTACAGTAGTTGGGGGAAGAGGCAGGATATCATAAAGCCAAGCACACCGTTTTGGCTAAATAGAGAGTTTATTCCTGGCCATCAGATGGTGATTTTGTGATAGCAAAAACACTCTCTGACTGACACAAAGTGCTGACATTCTGCACAAAGTTTGTTCCAATAAAAATGAAAATATTTCATATCATTCAAATATTCTTACACATTAAATGAGTAAGCAATGTGTTCTTACTATATGCCAAGCATAGACTTTTAGTATTCAAAAGCACATAGTTGTACTGTGGTTTTGTAGCATCATCTAAACTCCTCTCATTTCAAAGAAAGGGGTTTTAAGTATGCAATGAGGATAATTTCCCTATTCTTTTCCTCTAATCTATCCAAATTATTTGATTTTTGCCTTTCTGGCTCCCACTGCTTTTTCTTTTCACTGACTGCTGCAAATCCAATGTCTGTTTATACAACACATTCACCCAGGGTTCTTGTCTCCGCTCCTCAGAATGGAAATAAAAAGGACACAATAAATGGCAAAATAATTACTTAGACTCTCTGTGGTCTAAAATAATAGAAAAACATATTTTATCCACAGAGTTCTTTCTCTTTGAATACTGTCTAACTTTGAAAAGACCTAATTAAACTTGCCTAATGCTGAAGAACTTGGATCTACAGCCTGTTGTAGGGTAGGTAGTAAGATGGAATCTGGAGGGCCTCCTAACTCATAGCATTTAATTAAGCTGTATGTATGTTAAATACACTACAATGTCCTATTACCACATCCAAGAATTAGAGCCACTAAAATTGAAAACAAACCAAACTCTACAACAACAGCTCAACTTACCACGGTTATTTCTGTAAG